>CAWUFW010018323.1:0-226288 GCA_963921515.1 Calotriton arnoldi
CGCGAGGTTATAATGCACTTAAGAGTATATGGTCAGGCTGCACTACAAACAGCATCAGAGAAGGGTCTCCGAACGCTGCAGAGGGGCTCTGCTCATGCAGGGGCACCCTCTCACATAAGAACCAAGCACTCTGCCTTCAGGATTGATAAGGCCTGCCATAGGAGTGACTTATAGGTTTATAGGTGTGTATATATGTAGTGATATAGGTAACCTATATCACAGTAAGGGGTGCATGCACCACCTTACCCAGGCTGCAGTAGCAGACCTGTGGTGTCATTTTGGAGGGCCTTCCAGGGGTGGCACAATACATGCTTCAGCCCCTGGCAGGCCTCTGGGGTACCTATGCCCTGGGTACATAGTATACCATATACTAGGGACTTATAAGGGCACTCCAGATTCCAATCAGAGATGTACCTAAGGTACATGGAAACCATTTTAGAGAGGAAGCAGCTAGGCTGGGGTTCTGATTAGCAGGGCCCCAGCCAGACTAAAGTCGAAAAACAGTGAAGCATCAGCAAAAAGTGGGGGTACCCATGTGAAGCAGATCCTACTCTCCTACACCCGGTACCAGCTAAACAGAGCCCTGGCATCACAAAATGGATGCTGCAGCCACAGACACGAGTCTGACCTCCCACTGCTGACCGAAACTCCGACAGGGGAGGCCTGGACAATAGGTTTCCTGTCGCAGGGAGGTGTTACCACCTCCCAGACAGGCTTTAGGGTATTGGGGCTGGGTGGGTGCACTCTCTGAGTGCTTTGAAGTCCTGCACTGGGGGCACATTTGGTGTCCCTGTGCATACCCCAGTTCAAACCGGTTGCAGGGGCTGCCAGCCCCTGCTCTGGCGCGAAACTGGACAAAGGAAATGGGTGTAGCCACCCCTCTTTCCAAACCCTCCCATAGGTGGGTCCCCTGAGTTAGTCCAACCCCTTTCTTGGGTATAAGAAAGGAACCCCTGGCAACAGGACTTTAGATATCCCTGGATGAAACTCTGAAACTGAATACTGGAACTTCGACGATCTGTTAAACGCCAGATGACTGAAGAATCTCCCTTGGAGTAAAGGAGTTACTCCCCTGCTTGGCAAGCACCAAAGACGCATCTGTCCGGTCTGCATCTCTGAAGCTCCCGCCGGACGCCGACAACCCTGCAACCCAGAGGGTGGATTTCCAGACTTCCCAGAGGCTGACCCAAGTCCCCAGCAAAGCTGAGACCCGTAGCCCTCGTGGGTACCGTGGAACCGGAACCCCTGGACACCGTGCACATTTGCAAGTGCATAAGCTTCTGGTCGATCCTAGAGGCTGTGCTTTGGGTTATTTGTAGCCCTGACCCCGAGCAGTGAATCCACCGAAGATTGCCGGCCTGGCCACTCCGAGTGACCCGTGGGCTGCCATTTCGTGATTCCACCTGAGGTCCCTTCACGATCCCTTGTCCATCAACTTGTGGGTCCCTCAGAAGGACATCTTTGATTTCAACAGGCCCCCCTGGTTGCTCCAGGCCTGCCCTGACTCTCCCTTGCTTGGGGAGTCCCTCGGACCTTGCTGGTCCGCTCTGAAGTCTTTGTTCTCTTTCTGCGTGGGTTGCTGTTACCTAGGCTTGTTGGGTCCAATCCGGGCACCGACACCGCAGTCAGCTTCTACCTTTGTGGGACAGCTTGATTCCAGCTCCCGGTTGTCGTCGACGCCTCCTGGTCCTCGTGGCTGCAGAGACAATCTTCACCTCTTCAAACTTGAAGCACCCGACATCGGTGGGCATTCGACTATCGTGCCCCTGGTCACTGGCTAGTGACCTTCGACTCTGTCCCCTCTGCTTTCAGGTTCTTCTCATCCTCGATCCAGGCTTGGATCTCTTCGGACACTTCGCTGCTTCCCGGCAGCAGCACTTTTCCGCCAGCGGCCATTGAAAACGATGGCGCGACCCGACACCATTTGACACCTGTGCCCCCGGCTTCCCTGGGTGAGGTAACACGAGTACTACGGTGCTCCCGTGGGTGTTGGCCCTAGAACCCTCTAAGTCCAAAAGGGTTTGTTCCTAGTCCACTCCGAAGTGTCCCTAAACTTTAAAACTCTAATCGCGACTTTCCCCATAGACGCTAACGGAGCTCGCAGCTGTGTTCACACACTGCACTGCGTCTCCCGTGGGTCCCCTGTGTCACTACCTTGGGTGGTTCCTTGGGGTCCCAGCGATTCTACAGGCTCTAGGCCTTGTGTCTAGTCAAGTCGTGGTTCTTATACCACTTTCTTAATATATGGTTTGGTACGCCCCTAGGGCTAATCGTATATTGTGCTAATTTACTGTGTTATTTGACTTGTAACTTGTGTATTTAGACCTCTAGCCTCATAAAGAGACTAGTGGGTAGTGTTTAGTAATAAATACATATATTTTATATATATACCTGGTGTGGTTCTCCTTTCATTTGGTCATTCATGAGATTATAGACTGGTAAAACAAACAGCTTAACACTCCTTCAAGACTTAGCCTGACGGCTGCTCTCCATAGCTACCACTAGGATAGCTTTCACTAAAGGTTGTCTTTAAACCTATCATCAATAAAGGTCGTTTGGACTGGTGCAAGGTGCCCACCATAACTAGTGGACAGCATATGCCAGGCCAACTTCCCACATTGGTGTGCAGCGGTGGGATTCAAGCTTGCCTTTGTTTTACCAGATAATCTCAAGTGAGTGACTAACTGAAAACCACTAAAAGGTACCTGAGGTACATATAATTCAAGCTTAAGGTTACAGTAAGTTCTACTGAACTTAGAGTTGTGTGTCAAGGGCTTAGCACACCCTTTCTACAACTCAAGAGAGTTTAGTAGGCCACACTAGAGTAGGTAGTGCATACACCACACCTCACTAGTGATGTCTTCAAAGCCAGGAGCCAGTGGGTCCCTGCCAGAAACCCAAGGGCTTCCACCATCACAGTATGACAACCTCCAAATCTTGGAATTGAGAGCATTGTGTAATGCTAGGAAATTGAAGACAGGAAAAACTGCAAACACCCAACGCCTCATAGAGGTACTGCTGTTGGATGATCTCAAGAAGACCTCAAGGTCTGAAGGGGTAGGCAGAGTGGGTGGGGCAGTAAATGAGGAATGGCCAAGGGGTGAAGAATCCCATGACCTGACCTCTGAAGCTGGCCAGGAAGATGACAATGATCTTGCCCTGGAAAATCCAGCTCCTCCTGCAGATGAGGAGGAGGACCAGAATGGCCCCCTCTTTGTCCCACCAGGAAGAGTTGAGAGTGTGCCTAGAAGGTCAAGGTCTCCTTCTCAGGAGTCTAATCATTCTGACACCTCAATAGGGACCTCTGTTTCCTCTCATAGGAGGGAACCCTCTCATGAAAGGAAAGAGAGACTGCTCAAGTATGAAGAAGCTCAGCTTAGGATCAGAAGAGAGCAGGTAGCTTTAGATAGGGAGTCCCTAGAGCTTCAGAGAACAAGAAGAAAGTTGGGACTAGAGTCCCATGGTGGCAGCAACTTCCCTAGTGGTAGGGAAAGGTCTCATGACCATAGAAACCTAAGCAAGATTGTCCCTCCCTACCAAAGTGGGGATGACATCCACAAATGGATTACTGCACTGGAAAGGGCCTGTAAAGTTCAGAGGGTCCCCCAGGAGCAGTGGGCAGCAATCTTGTGGCTCTCCTTTGCAGACAAAGGTAGAGACAAGCTCCTCACTGTTAGAGAAGAGGATGCTGACAATTACAAAGTCTTGAAGAGTGCTCTGATTGATGGGTTTGTCCTAACCACTGAACAGTATAGGTTGAAGTTCAGAGACACCCAAAAGGCTCAGACTCAAGACTGGGTTGACTTTGTAGATTGTGCTACTAAGGCTCTGGAAGGTTGGATAATTGGCAGAAAGGTGCATGACTTTGTAGGATTGTACAATTTGATTATGAGGGAGCAGATCCTTAATAATTGTCAAAACCAGCTTTTACACCAGTACCTGGTGGACTCTGATCTGACCTCTCCCCAAGAATTGGGAAAGAAGGCAGACAAATGGGTCAGAACCAGGGTAAGGCCTAAGAATCAGGGTGGTGACCAGAAGAAAGATTCTACCAAGTCCCAAGAGAAAGGTGGGGATAAATCTAAGGATAAGTCCACTACAGGGCCCCAAAAGTCCTCTTCTGGGGGTGGGTCCCAAACTCCTTCCTCTCCTGAAAAGAAACCATATTGCCATGTCTGTAAAAAGCCTGGACACTGGAAGACTGATCCCAGTTGCCCCAGGATTGGCAATAAAGAAAATGTTCCTCTAGCTAATACTACCACCCCTCCTGGTACTACCAGTAGTAATCCCCCAGTTGGGAGTAGTGCACCCAAAAAGTTAGGTGCTTTTGTAAGGGGAACAGAGGTGGGCCCTAATTTAGAAAGGCCCCCCTCACCAGACTCCTCTGACTCTGATGGTGGTATAGGATTTGCCACTTTTACCATGGGTCCCAATGCATTGGGCAGGTACAGACTGGAGCCACTGATTAATGGTCAGAAAGCTGTGGCATTCAGGGACACAGGGGCTAGTGTCACCATGGTGGCAGGGAAACTTGTCCCCGCTCACCAGCTTTTACCTGAGTTTAAATACCAGGTGACCAACATTGATGGTGTCAGAACAGATCACCCCATGGCCATAGTCAGTCTCAGCTGGGAAGGGGTCACAGGCCCAAAAAGAGTGGCAGTGTCCCCCAACTTGTCTGTAGATTGCCTGATGGGCAATGATCTGGAAATTTCAGCCTGGGCTGAAGTTGAACACCAAACCCATCTGAGAATGCTGGGCATCCCTGAGAGAGTTAGTGGGGCTGTGAGGGCCACAGCCCAACCCCAGGGACATTTTGGAGTGATGGAGCCTGAAAGAATGGCCCACTCTCCTCCACAAGAGAGCACCAGGGTTGAAGAAAAGTCTTCTTCCCCCAGACTATAGGTGAGGGTCAGCTTCCTCAGGGAACTGATCCTACCCCTAGTGAAGGAACTGCCCCAGAGGTGGTCAGGCCTGTCCTGGCAACACCCCTGATGGCAGGGGACCCTTCCAAGGTGGTACCCAGTCTGGAGCAGGAAACCTGCCTCTCTCTACCCTGCCTCAGTCAGCCCAGGGCTGCAGAGGTCAGGGAGGTCAGTGGACCTCACAGGGCCCCCTGTCCAGAGGAACCCCCCATCAGCAGATTAGGGGCACCCAGTCTAGTAGCCCTAGCCAGGTGAAAATTCTCAACCCACTGAGGGATCCCCTTACCCTTGTGTAGGGACCTCCCCAGATGGACTCTGCTGGGCAAAGGCAAACCTGGGACCAAAAAGTTCCAAACCTGCCATGTCCCTCCAGTGTTCCAACCAAAGGGACACAACCCCCATCTGTAGGCAGCCAAAGGTTGACCCTTAGAGCTAGACCCAACTTAGTCAGGGAAAGTAAGGCCTCCATGGTGGCTAGTGATCTGAGGAAGCTGAGGCCAACTTTATCAGGGCCTCACTTCTCTACTCAGACACCCCACCAGCCTTTTACTATGCCAAAACACACCACAGGATAGCTTTCACTAAAGGTTGTCTTTAAACCTATCATCAATAAAGGTCGTTTGGACTGGTGCAAGGTGCCCACTATAACTAGTGGACAGCATATGCCAGGCCAACTTCTCACAATAGTGATGACAAATCTGTGTGATTTAGAATGTTTTATTCACATTCAGGTGATTGACGGAGCTGGAGCTGTACATGGCCATCCAAACCCACCTCACATGGGAGCCCAGTGGTGGGCCACCCAGAGTCCTTTGGGGATTGCACAGTGATTAGGAAGAGGGAGAGTGCAGTCCGCAGATGGATCGCTGTGTAATTGTCCAGCGGTGAAGATATGGCAGTCCTTGTCGGGGTCCGGGTGAATGTCGCAGAGTGTCCCGGGGTTCAGTAGGAGGTATTTCCCAGGGCATGATGCATAGGTCATAACCAGGCCGGGACAGGCCATATGGCGGTGATGGATGCTACTGCCTACTTCCTCACACAGTAGTTCCCATCCCCTTCTCACTCCCCTGATACGGGTTCTGTGTCCGGTGTGTCAGGTGTGTGTGGCAGGGTGATGGCTGCATCGCTGTGTGCCACTGACACGTCAGACTGGGTAGGTGAAGGGGCAGCATCACAGTGTGCCACGGACACATCAGGGGTCGGAGCTGTGTGTATCGATGTTCCCGCTGCAGTCATCGGGGAAGGGCTCAGTGGCAGCAATGGCAAGATGAAGTACTGCAGGGCATTGAAGTTCCCAGCTACCACTCGCTGGTGTCCAGCCGTGGCAGGCATACTTCCAGCCTGCATCTGCTCCATGGTCTCCATTGACCTCCGCATCTGTGCCAACTCTGTGCTGTCATGGCTGGTGCCTGTCTGACCTGACAGTTCTTGTATTCGATTCATGGCACCAGCGAGGTCAGCCAAGGTCTGTGGCGGTGCATGGTGCGTACAGGGGGTGTCCGATAGGGACTGTACGTGGTCCCTGATGGGACTCAGACACCCACGTATGGCATTGAGTTTGGCTGCCACAAGCTCGAAACCCACCCGCAGCTGATCAGCCAACTCCACCTGGCAAGCCAACACACGCCGTAGGAATTCAATGTATTGGTCGGGGGGTCCTGGGAGACAGCTGTGGTGGTGTGTGTTTCCTGCTGTGTGGTCTGTGCAGGTGGTGGGGTCACCTCGAGGCAGCTGGCCTGCCCTGCTCCTGGGGGTGGGGTGAAGAGGCTGTCCATTATCCGTTGGAGGGTGTCTTGACATATGTGCAGGTTGTCCGCTTCATCATCACTGATGGGAAGTGTGGTGTGCTCTGCAGGAGGTGTTGTTTGTCCCTCTGCAATGTAAAGGGGAGATGCAGATTAACAGAGTTTCACATGTATGTTGATGATTTGCAGATGTTTACATTCAGACTGCATGCCAATGTACATTGTGACTGTTTTGGGGGGAGCTGGCTATTTGATGGCAGTCAGTGTGTTTTCCGACTACATGACGGATGTGTGGTAGTACCCGTACATTATCATCACACAGTGTCAGGCAATGCCAGATGTGAGTGGACAGTTACTACGCACAAGCGGAACCTGTTGTGAGCTCTGTCCTGTGGTGCTGGTGTTGCACTTTGTACCACAGTGCCGTCATTGCTGATGTTCTGTGATTGCTATGTGTGTGTGCTGCATTGTGGGGGAGTTGCCCCTGCAGCTCTGATTTCGTGTAGCCTTCTCCCTTTGAGGCGGGGTGCCTTTGAATTGTTTGCTTCTCGGGGCCTGATTTGCTTTGGATTTGGGTCATATGTGCTCTCGGACAGATTTTGTGGCCTGGTGCATTGTTCGTCTGCTGCGTGTATTGTAAGGCATGGGTTGTGGGTGCACGTGGACATGTCGGAGTATGACCTGTTCCTTTACGGATGTGATCCGCACTGGGCTACCTCCATGTCGATTGGTGGGCCATGTAATATTTTTATGGCTGCTGCCATGCTATCGGACAGGCGGTGTTGCTTGCATAGTCAGTGTGGGTCACAGAGCCTCTGCTTTGCTGGATTCAGCACATGTGCATGGGTGGGTTGTGGTATTGGTGACAGGGGGGGCCCCTCTGTGCACATTGTGGATGGGGGCCTACTTGGCATTTCTATGTGTGCTGCAGTGTGCCAAGGCAATCAGGGACATGTCCCATGGTCATTGTGGGTGTGCTGTGTGCTACACGTAATTGTGCATGTGTGCCATTGTGCCCATCTCCCCCCGTCCCCCCCGTCCCTAGTCGTTACCCTGTTGCTATTGGATCAGGTCGTATCGTGCTGTGTCCAGGCCCCCCAATCCTGCCACCGTCTCCTCACTGCTTACTGTGGCCACCATTTGCTCCAGCTCATCCAGCTCCTCCTGTGTCGCTGGACTCCCACCTCCAGTGGCCGTTGCTGCCTCCCTGTTGGCGGCGAGCTTATGTTTGGTCTGCCTTTTCAGGTCATGCCAGCGCCTCTTGACCTCCTCCAGTGACCTCCTCGACACTCCGACCTCATTGACGTTGGTAAAGATGGCCTGCCACATTTCGGTTTGGTTTGCCAGTGCCGCAGTGGAGGTGCCGAACAGTTGTTGATGGTGTTCTATCACCTCCGTGACGATGATCCGGTCTTCCTGCGGACTGAACCCCGTCTTCCTCTTCCTCTTGTCCTTGCCCTTCCCCGAATGCGGGGTTCCTGGCTGGTCCTCAGTGGGGCTTGTGGTGTTCGGCTTGTCCTCTGCACTCGGTCCGGGTGCATCCATGTTGCTACGCAGTTTGATTTGTTTCTGGGCTTTTTTTTTTCTTTCTTTTATGGTGCTTTTTCCCGCCGGACGCGTGGGATTTGCAGGCCTGTGGCTGGTGTTCGCTGATTTCTGTGCCGCGATTGGCCTCATCGCATGTTTTTTGGCGTTCGCGTTTCGCATTTTTTAGGAGTGGCGTTGATTTTCACGCTGACATTTGACGCGTTATCTGGTGACTATCGTATGCTACCGCCTTGTTGTGAATTCCACGTTGGCACGGGGTTATTTTCCCGCGCTAGGCTGCGTTATTGAAAGTTGTGTTACGCTACTCTTGCGGTAGTTATCACACGTTCTTGTGAATATACCCCTGGATTGTTAGATGAGTGCTCTGACTGGAACTAGTTGTCCCTGAGAACACTGAGACATCTAGAAACCTTAGGTCTGTGGTCAGCGTAGAAGACATGCAGGGGAATGTAAAATATCTTCAATGTTAAGCTGGGGGTGTGGTGGGCAGAGTGCAGGCAAGGGGTGCATGGGTGCCTGAATGGTGTAGATCAGTGGTTCTTAACCTTTTGACTTCTGTGGACCCCCATTTAATCATTACTGGAGTCAGGGGACCCGACCCCCCAATGAATCATTACTGGAGTCTGGGAACCTTTAGTAGTCATTAAAGGAAGTTTAGAACCGCAGTTTAAGCAATTTCAATTATGTGAACCTTAAAATAATACACAAAAATACAGAAAGAAACAAGCATTCATAAAATACACAAATAATGAAATATTTAACTTAATTCTCAAACATATATTAAAAAATAAAAACGTTCATTTTAATGGGAAGGTTGAGGCTTTTCTTATTTCACCAGGGGCCACCCATTGTCCATACTATATTCGGTTTGATGCATTTGTACTCGTCCAACGAATAAATCTGAAGACACCAACTTAATTTTTAGCCCCCTATTTTAAATTCCTTCACATTTACGGAACCACTTAAAATTTTCAATGGTACATCTTTATTCACATACTCTTGAATATTCTGCTAATATTATTTAATTTTCTAAGCAGTAGCGGACCTCCCACCCCCGAGTAGGCGTTGCACATCCCCAGGGGTCCCCGGACCACAGGTGAAGACTGCTGGTGTACACGTTAACCTGGGGATCTGCAATACACAGGAGCCACTGAGGGAAGTATGCAGTGCTTAATTTGAGCCAGTGGTTGCCGGTGGGGCCCACTGGCAGTCATTTTTGGGGACTGGCACTTACCTTTCCGCATCAGACATTTACGAGAGTCAGAGAGGGAAAAACACTTAAATGGGAAAGAAGGAGGAAGAAAAAGACGGAAAAAAGGGCACAAAGGGAGAAACTAGGAGCCTGCAAAAGTGACAGAAATGGTCAGGGAGTGTCTGCTAGTCGATTAAAGAGGCCTGAGCTGAATTCCAGACTACGCAGCCTTGGTATTTGGTGCACCGGTGCCAGCTGCGGGCTTCAGGGCAGAGCTCTGGGCACCGTCACTTATTCTTTTACAAACTAATCACTAGGTATGCGAGTAGCATGGTAGGAGTGAGGGGAGCCTGCAGTGTGTCTGATGCTAAGCGGGGGGAGATGGAGTGTGCAGCAGGGCGCAGGCGGTGGGGTGCTATGCACTTCTTTTAATGGGCAGAAATTTCTAAGGAGAGAGTACTACTCTCCCATTAGCAGTGCTTAATTTGTAAAACAATGTGTGCTGGTCCCGAAAGCTCTGCTCAGGACCCCTTGTTGGTGTGCATAATACAAAGGCTGTGTATTCAGGCCTCTTTAATCCATTACCAGACACTCTCTGGCCATTTATCTCACTATTGCAGGTTCCTGCTTGCTCCCTTAGTGATGGTTTTTCCGTTTTTGTTTTCCACCTTTTTCCCCTTTGTGTACTTTTCCCTCCCTTGCCCTGTGTAAAGGTCTGATGATGATGTAAAATAAGATCTGGTCCCCAAAATTAAGTGTGGGTGAGGCCCCACTGTCAAACGCCAGCTCAAATTAAGCATTGCCCATTAGAAATGTCTGTACACATTTTTTGTGAAAAAGGATGCAGGGGAGCCTGAATGGTGTTTGATGTTCAATAGCTGCGTTGTTTTGGTCCACGGCTCCACAGGTTATGGAGAACGAAAGTCTCCCCCGCTGTCCATAATTAAGATTGGATTTCCGTCCCGGTTCACAGTGACTCGTCCTTGGCTCTTCTGCTGTGGGGGTTCAGCAAAGACGCCTTGATGTAATTCCAGCAGTAACGAAGGGCCCTGGGGCTTCGTTAATTGCATATGCAAAGGACTATGGGATCTCAGCATAATCAACACTACGAAAAACAAACTTATTATAATTTGAATTTTTTATTCCGCTTCCAAACACTTGTGCTCTGCTCCGGTTGTGCAGCAGGGGGCAGTGGTGCACTTCATTACTGGTGCATGCCAGCTACCTAGTGTGCTCTAGTCAATCTCACTTTGGAGAGTTCTGAGTCCCGAGATGCAGTCAAGCTCTGGTTATTCCGTGTCTGTGAAAGGGTTAATGCTGCGCTGCGTGAGGAGAGAGCAGGAGAGCGCCATTTTACAGAAATATGGGGGTAGATTTACAAGCCCCTTGCGCCACTTTAGCGTCACTTTTCCCATGTTAAAAGTGACGCAAAAGTGGCGCAAGGGGCTTGTAAATCTGCCCCATGGCAATGTCCTTCCCTCTCCCTAACGCCAGCGCAGAAATGTGCGGCCGTGCACCACGGACACACCTTTGCACTATAGTGCAAGTGTGTCTCCGTGAGTCTAACATAGATTTTGTACTGGAAGGGTTCCCTTCCAGGTGTAAAAACTACTATGCACAGACTCACTTTAAACCTTCCTACTTTGTGTGTGCTGTACAGTGCAGCACACATGCAAACTCGGAAAAGACAGGATAAATTAAAGCATTTCTCCTTCATAGCGCCTATCTGAAATGGGCGCTATTTTCTGATGCTAAACCTTGACTACTTTTTTTTTAGTATATAGGGCCTAGCGTCCGAAACTTTGGGTGGTTGCATGGGAACACCCATGAACACCCATGAACCACTCATTGTACGGCCCCTTAATGCTAAGTTCAAACAAAGCAGCGCTATTTGCTGCTTTGCGTTACTTTCAGGTTATAAAACAGGTTTTACTCTGGAAAGTAAATAGATGAAAAAAGATTTAGCGTTGTTTCGTGTCACTTTTGTGATACAAACACGGCATTAAATCTTAGTAAATAGAGCCCTAAGGGGGAGATTTTCAAAAAAGTTGTGCAACGCAGCGCAGCCCCCCGCGAGGCTGCCCCGCGTTGCACGACAGGGAGGTAGCAGGAGAGCGCCATATCTTCAGAGATATGGCTCTCTCCTCCCCTGTCCCTTGCACCGGCGCTGATTTCAGCTGTCGTGAACTATGCACACACCTTAGTGCCGCAGCGCTAGGGTGTGTGTAGTGAGTGTAGCAGAGGTTTTGTACAGGAAGGGTACCCTTCCTGTACAAAACACTATGCAAGGCACGATGCAAAGCTTTTCCTACTTTGCATACGTGCTGCAGAGTGCAGCACGCATGGAAAGTCGGGAAAAGCACGGAGAAAATGAAAGCATTTCTCCTGCTAGCGCCTCCTTTGAAGGGGCGTTAACCTTGGCGCAAAACCATGTTTACAAATCTTTGTAAATATGGTTTTGCGTCAAAGGCTTGGGTGGTTGCATGGGAACGCCCATGTACCACCCATGTCACGCCCCTTCGGCGCAAAGTAACGCAAAGCAGGGCTTGGCGCTGCTTTGCGCTACTTACAGGGTACTTTCCAGCGCAAAACAAGTTTTGCGCTGGAAAGAAAATAGCAAAACAAAAATTTGCGCTGGTTAGCTTCACTTTTGTGACGCTAAACCAGCGCAAAAGTTTTGAAAATCTGCCTCAAATGTTTTGCATTCCATCGAAATTAACATGTAAAAACACAATTGTGTTTAGTTTGACCATAGCTAATGTAGGCTAACATTTAAAAATGGCTAACGTTTGGGAGCCATCTTCTTTCATGTTACTTGTATATTTTATTCCTAAGAGAAGCTGAACTCACAATTAACAAAATGCAATGTGCTGTTGATTTCTTTCTCACATGAAATGTTTTCCTTTACATGATAACTCTAGAATGCCCTAAATAATGGTACGGTACACCTGCGGAGTACAGGCTGGGCCAATGCGTCTCGTTTTGCAGGACGTTTAGAGAAGCTGTATTGTGAAGGAGCCTGAGAAACTAATGTGCTCTTGACTGTATTTTTATAGTTTAACCTAAACAGAACCTTTTGTGGGAACTATATGTAGGTGGTGCAAATGTTAGAATAACGTAATTTGAGCTAGTGTAATATAGAGGAGAGTTCAGACCTTTTCCAGACATAGCAAAGAATGCTTTTGGAATACTTACTCAGCAGAGCAGAGTAGGCGACTTAGAGAACTCTCTTTATGGGAGAAATGATTTCCTTAACTTTTTCTTATAATATTTAATCTTCTTGTTTATATGACTTTGACTTGAACATCATGTTTTCTAATGCATTCATATACTAATTGTTGATTGATGATTGACACTAATGTTATGCCTTTGCCTTTGTAAATCACTTTAAACTTTTGATAAACCTTTATGTTTTGAAAACCTAATCACACTCTGGGGCATATGTACAAGACCCTATTGCCACGAGAACGTCACTTTTTGTGACGTTCCCGTGGCGATAGGAGCCTTGCCTTATGTACAAGGCAGCGTTAAGCCACTTAACGTGGCTTAACACTGCCTTGTACATAAGGCACCCTTTCACGCTATGTTTAGCGTGAAAGGGGTGTGCAGTGGGTGTTGTGGTGGGCTGTTCCACCGCAACACCCATTGTATTTGATGCTGCCCCTATGTAGAAGGGTGGCGTACATAGAGGCAGCGCCAAAATTAAGACCAGGAAAACCCTGGTCTTAAGGTGGCGAAACAAGGAGAAATGCATTATTTCTCCTCGCTTTTGCTTTTCCATGTGACTGCCTTGTGCAGCACACATGGAAAGCAAAATGCCATGGTTTGTTTATGTACAGGAAGGTGTCCCTTCCTGTACATAAACAAACCTTTATAAAATGGCATTTTGTAATCTTCATGTGTGCTGCATGAAGCAGCACACATGAAAGTTACAAAATGGCATTTTAGCATTGTTTATGTGCAGGAAGGGGCACCTTCCTACACATAACCAATCCTCCCCTGCACACAGACACTCTTGCACTCTGGTGCAAGGGTGCATGCATTGGCGCTAAGTTGTTAAACTTAGCGCCATCGCAGGGGGAAACGCAAGGCTGCACCACATTCTTGTAAATATGGTGCAGCCTTGCGTTTCCGAAGTGGCGGAGCGTGTCGTTAAGCTCAGGAGGCTAACGACACGCTCCGTCACTTCTATTGTACATATCCCCCTATGTCTTCTTTGTAGTGCCTAATATGCTTCACATTACCTAAATGTATTGATTTGATGACTAGTCTCAGTTGCAAATTCTGATTAATCAGGTATCGCTTTATGGGTCGTGCACGGAGAAAAGCGCAAAAAAAATTGGTAGGAAAGGATGGTTTTCACTGAGGTTGAAAGGATCCGAAATTCTCTGAATCAAAATTTGCCCCAACTCAATTTGCGGTTCCGATTTTCTATGGTCCCTTTTGACTATTGACAGCATTCCAGTGTTCCTGAGAGTGGTAGCAGTACCCTAAGAATGTGAGTACAAGTAGGATTATGCAAGTTTGATTGTGAGGGGGGGCGCTAGAGGGCGCCGAGCAAGATGGCCGCACTTGCGTGAGGATCTTGCCGTTCAGGGCCACTAATCACTACAATCCTGCCCTTACGCTGATACAATCCCACAAAACACAGCGAAATCGGGGGTCTGAGCATCTGGAGCCCCGACTGGGCTAATTTGAGCTCCAAGCGACGGACATTATCCAAAGAAATTGGACTTGAAATCCGCAGCTCGGCGCGGGCCTAAGTTGGTGGAGCCGGCCTATGTCTAGCCACCGTGATGACAGTGAAAGGCCGGTGAAGATCGCTACGAACAACGATAACAGAGCGGAGGAGCGGAGGAGCGGCCAGCGCCTCGAATGCGCGGATGAGATACAGCGGCTGATTGGGGCGTAGAGTGAGGGATAAACGAGAGAGCTGCGGGCAGCTGAACTGTGAGTAAAGAGCTCAGGCTAGCGGCGGCACCTCCCTCCCACCTGCGGCCGCCATCAGAAAGCCCCGGTGAACCTCCGCATAGAACCTGGCGCGAGGTGCGCGAGACATGATACGATCTTTCTGAGCGCGTCCCATGCCTCAGAAGCAAAGAGCGAGAGTCAGGGGGATTACGGGACACGACAAGCCACCAAGAGAGAGACCCTGACTTGCCCGCGACTAGGCAACCAAGACCCGACTGGGATCTGCGGCTGCGGGCCTAGCATCCAGGGGCAAGACCTGCACTGAACGAAAGGCCCTAGACGAAAAAGCCAGGGCGTCGGAGGCGATTCAGCTGAAAACTGAGGCGAGTGGGGAGAAGCGGGAGGGCCGGGAGAGACCGCATTGGAAGCAACAGTCCGTTGCTGACGGGGGCGCCTCCTTCCGCCCCACGGCCGCTCGAGTAAGCCTGTGCATAGAAGCTGGCGCGAGGAACGCGCAATTTAATCAGACTATCCTGACCACCACGGCTCCTCCTTCCCCTGCTGCGCAAAGAACGGCCCAAGTGAACTGAGAAGCACGACTAGCTGCCCAAAGAAGAGACCAGGCCTCGAGCGAGAGCGCGAGGTGAGCAGCAGCTGGGCAGCGGCCTGCGGCTGGGGGCTCAGAGACCACAAACGTGCTGCATGCTGAACAAGATGCCCCAAACAACTAAGGTGGCAAGTTGATTGCACAATAATCAATAATGCATGGCATCATAATTGTGGCAAAGCGGCAGACAAAGCAGTGAAATAATAGCTCAACGAGAGGGCCAGACACCTAAGGGAGAGATAACGAACCTGGAGGGCCCACCCTCTTTAGGACGAACAGGCTGACGACTTAGTCAATGCGTGATAACCTACACGCTGCAATAGAGTGCCAGACGGCCTGGTGAACGGTACTCGCAGTGACTAGACTGAGCAATTAACGACACACATACACCAGATAAGGGAACAGATTGAGAACATGCCAGAAATCAGCATTAAGCCTACAGCACTACTCAAGGAAGACGCCCGAGGGCCTCAGGGGAAATCCAGTGACAGAGGACATGGGTATCCTCCTAAAATAAGCATAAGAAGCACCCTCATCAAACAGAGACTTCAGGAGCTCTCTCTCATAAGCAGCAGACATGGGGAAAACAGATGGAAAACAAACTAAACTTAAATTTGACACTCGTAAATCCACCCGCACACAAGACGGAGCAGAGTAGGCAATGCCAGAAGGAGCGGAATCCGACAGCCAGACTTCTACAGAAGACCTCAAGGTCCTCCTGCTCTCTATGAAGCATAGCCTCAACTCTACAGAGTCCAAAATGGACAGCATGTGCACACTAATGGACAATATCACGCACAAGATCGACCAGCACAAGGAACGGCTCAAAGAGGTAGAGAAGCGTATCTCCGACTTGGAGGACACCTCCGCCGGCCGAGCGGAACAGCTACTAAATATGGACCGTCTGTTAAAGGTCATAGCTGCCAAAAATGAAGACCTGGAATCTAGGTCGCGCCGCAATAACCTACGAATCCTGGGAATTCCTGAATCCACAAACACGGGCAGAATGGAGGAGTACGTAGAGCGCTTGCTTGTGACGGTGTTTGGACGAACTGCTTTCTCAACAATGTTGGTGGTGTAGAGAGCCCACAGATCGCTTGCCACCCGACCGCCGCCTGGCGCTCCTCCACGGCCGATAATTGCCCGGTTGCTCAACTATTGGGATTGCGACACCGCCCTGCGCTTAGCAAGAGAAAAACAGGCACTATCCTTCGAAGGCAC
This sequence comes from Calotriton arnoldi, assembly GCA_963921515.1. Classification (NCBI taxonomy): domain Eukaryota; kingdom Metazoa; phylum Chordata; class Amphibia; order Caudata; family Salamandridae; genus Calotriton; species Calotriton arnoldi. The sequence continues at coordinate 16,150 of CAWUFW010018323.1, forward strand.
GGCACTGGCGATCTACCCGGACTTCACAATGGCGGTGCAGGAGGCTCGCAAAAAATTCATACCCATCAAGAAGAAACTTCAGCAAGCCAATATTGCATACGCCATGCTGTTCCCAGCATGTCTCCACATCACGCATCAGGGCAAGCAGCGCACTTTCACACAGCCGCAACAAGCGGCCGAATTCCTAAAAACAACCGCCCGAAAATTGCCTCGACACGAGGCTGCCTCCAGTCCACCAGGATCCACAACTGCACTCTCAGACATTGAATGAAAAATAGGGCACCTAACGATTATCAACCTGTCACAACAGTAATCAAGTCCCTAGAAGACTTGAGCGACCGCGAGACCGCCCTTCATGACACACTGAGCTCAACCACACTGCTCCACTAAGAAGGGATATAAACAGGCTGAAGGCGACATGAAAGGAATGGACGCTACCTTCACAGCTATATAAGCTCAAAAACGTACTCACAGGCTATAAGGGACTCAGAAGTAAGCCCTGAACACCCTTGGACCACGAGGATGAACTATGGCGCCCTCCTGCGCTACCCCAGAAGGACATCCCTTTTATGATGAGACATATTTGTTCTAACGTTAAAATGCAACAGGTTCCCTACAGGGACCAAGTTAAAGTGTTACGGGGGAGGGATAAGGGCGGGAAGCATCATGGCAGGTTTGGGCTGCCGATGTGGGAGGGGGAAGAAAGGGAAGGGAGTTGGCGACACTTAGAACAGCACAGATCACAGGCAATACCGCAAGCTGCGACACCACTCAAATAAGACACACTAGACACGCGCACAATGCACTCTATGAATCGCATGTTATGAATGGCCCGCCCAAATCCACCTAGTTACAGCTTCGTCACATGGAACGTGCAAGGCCTTGGGGACCCAAGAAAACGTCATGTCTTGGCCTACTTAGACAGACATGATATACATTGTGCCCTACTGCAGGAAACCCATATCGGCCCCTCGGCCCGACCACTTTTGCGACCCGATGGGCTTCACATAGATGTTTTTCGACTTACTCCACCTATGCACGGGGAACAGTAATCCTTATCAAAAATAGTGTCCCATATGTAGCCATGGGGGAAATGGCAGACCCGCAAGATAGATACTGCATTATATGGGGGAGAATGGCATCTCAGACCATAACGATTGTATGCTGCTATGGTCCCGACACCGACAACCCCGAGTTCTTCAATATTCTATGGGGGAAAGTTGTAGATATAGGCTCCACTCACGTGATCTGGGGCGGGGACTTCAATGTCACCTTGGACCCGACACTGGACCGACAGCATCCACAACCCCACCACTACACGAATGCCCAAAGACAATTGCTGGAGATAGTCACGGAACATGGGTTGTTGGACGCATGGAGCCTACACCCAACTGATAGAGAGGGCACGTGCCACTCCATGGTGCACTCCTCGTGGTCATGCATAGATGGGTGGTTTTTGACTAGGGGATTAAAGGCATGGCTAACTAACTCACGACATTTGCCGCGCACATATTCTGATCATTCACCCGTGCTTATGACCCTCACCCCACCTTGCACAATGACACCATATCAATCTTGGAGGCTGCCAGCGACCGCCTTGCTTGATATCCCATTCCGAACGGAATTGGAGCAAGAAATCACAGACTTTTTTCCACAGAACATCGGCACAGTGCAACAGTTCTCCACAAGTTACCATAAGGGGGGATATGCATTGCCCAAGGGGGAGGCATCCTGAAAGACATACGCAGTACGCTCGGGAAACTAGAGGCTGAACGTAAGAAACTAGAGAAACAACTGCAATCTGAACCCAGCCCAGACTTACAGAAAAAGATTAGGGACAAGTTGACAGACTACCAGGAGACAGCAGAGAGAGAATGCAAATTTCAAGGGAAATATCATCGCGCCCGGCAATATGGAGAGGGGGAACGCCCGGGGAAGGCCATGGCTGAGCTGACACGAACACCAAGATTTTCCAGCACCATACTGGAAGTTATTGATCCAGATGGTCATATAAATAGAGACACCTCAGACATCCTAGAGACATTCCATGCATTCTACAAGACTCTATACACAACACATAGAACGCAGCCAATAGAGTTTGAGCCATACTTTGAGGATATAGCGCTGGGATGGCTGGGGGACACCCAGAGAGAATTTCTATTAGCAGACTTTGAAAACGCTGAGATACGCACTGCAATTATGCAGCTACAGTCTGGACGGGCCCCCGGCCCGGACGGCCTTACTGCAGAATTCTACAAAATATACTGTGATTCCCTTATCCCGGTGCTGAACAACGTTTACGAAGAGGCCCTAGAGACGGGTATACACCCGCAAACAATGCGCAAAGAGCTCATTATCTCTATATTGAAACCGGGAAAACCAGGCGATAGGTGCGACTCATACAGACCGCTCTCGCTCATAAATTGCGATGCCAAAATCTTGGCTAAACTACTAGCTAACCGCATAAGCCCTCTGATGAACGCATTAGTCTTGCCAGACCAGTCAGGCTTTGTGCCGGGCAGAGCGACATCACATAACCTGCGAACTCTCTTCGCACTCATGCAAGATACTGACCCGGACCTAGCTGCGGTGGCTGTCTTCTTAGACGCCACCAAGGCATTTGATTCCCTTGAGTGGGACTACCTGGCGAGCGTTCTGAAACGTATGGGCTACCCTCCCCCTTTCTTGGCTTGGATCCAGCCATTATATACTAAACCACAAGCCAAGCTGATCATAAACGGGGTGTGCTCCCCTAGATTCCATGTCATGAGAGGGACGAGACAGGGATGCCCGCTCTCCCCTCTAATATTTGCTCTGGCTATGGAGCCGCTGGCAGCCAAACTTAGACAACACCATCGTGCATACGCTCTCCTATACCCCGAAAGGCAAATCCTAATCTCATTATATGCTGATGATCTTACTTTATACATACAGGACCCGGAGGTCAGTCTCAACCCTATACTACGGGATTTTCTGCAGTTTGGAGGATGCTCCGGGGTCAACATCAACTGGAGCAAGTCACAGATTTATCCTCTCACAGATGCGGTCAAGAGATACGTCCCAGACTTTCCCTTGACATGGTTCGATAGCGAAATCAAATACCGCGGGATAGTCATCACTAGGGACAGAGAACACCTCATGAGGGTTGTTGGAAGTGGGGGTCCTTATCCCTCACCACCGCCACCAAATGCTGGAGGCAGGAGTCCCCGTCCCACACCGCTGTTGCCAGGTGCGAGATCCGGACCCCTCGTTTCAACGTTAGGCTAAGTAAGGACACCATCTGAGATAGCCCTGCTCACCCCCTTAGTAGCTTGGCACGAGCAGCCAGGCTTATCTCCAAGGCACGAGTGTACAGTATGTGCAACCACACTCACAGCAACCCAATGATGTCACCACAAATAGACTCCACACGAGTTTTTATAAAACGAGTATAATCTTTATACAAGAAGATATACGATATGACCACACAATACAAAACCAACATATAATAATGGGTAGTATTTCTTCCGGTGTATTGGTAGGTTCTAATCCCAACCACCGCTTCTAACCAACAGTTAAGCTGACTTCTAACCGTTTCCAAAAGGTTAGGTAGGTCGTGATTGCTAGAATCACACACGTTGCAAAAGAAACAAAATACTGCAATGCGTAACGATATACTCCTGAACTGTGCAATAGAGAAACAATGCCATACGTAGCGCCACAGTCATGTACTTTGCAATAGAAGGAATAATGCAATTCGTATCACCACCAGCATGCCCTGTGCAAGGAAGAAACAAAGCAATGCGTCACGCTACAATCATGTACTGTGCACTGAAGAAATAATGCAATGCGGCACATTATAATCAGGTACTGTGCGATGAAGAAATAATGCAATGCGCCACGCTTACAATCAGGTACACTGCAAGGGAAAATAACGCAGTGCGTAGCGCACCCAGCATGTAGTTCGTAAGGCACAATTTGAGTCAGGCGTCATACGACAGTTCGATAGTTCGTTAGCAGCAATAATGCAAAGTGTAATACGACAGTCTAGGTGCTCCGTTAACAGTTGCCCCCGACATGGATCAATGATGACACAAAAGTACTGCTTCTCACTCCGGCCCCAGTACTGCCCCTCCTTGGGCCAGCACGGGCCTCGATCCGAGCCGAAGCAACAGGCTCATGCAGCTGCCAGGAGCGAGAGACCGAGAGAGTGTCCTTCCGAGCCCGCACCCCACCCCAGGTGGTGATCCACGTTACCTGGGGGGGCGCGACCCCACTCTCCTCCTTCAGCGACTTGGGCCTTGATCCAGAACTCCGTCAATGGGCACGGCGACTCCGCTCCTCCGGGACTGCCGGCCCGCTACTGCTGCACTCCGAGGGCCCAATGACCTGGCCCTCCTTCCGGCGGTCTCAGTGGACACCAAGACCTGCCCTCAGCACTTGTGGAGACTTACTTCGATTTCGGTGCACACAACGACCAGGCGCTCTTCACCAACGCCTCGGCTTGCACCACGACACGCACCCTGCGTGTCCGAGTTTCACTTCTTTTCCCGGTGCACACAACGACCAGGCGCTCCTCACCAATGCCTCGGCTTGCACCACGACACGCACCCTGCTCATCCGAGACTCAGTTTACTCCTGCGTGCCCACGATCACAAGGCACAACTTCTGAGGGTCTCAAGCTGCAAAAGCACACGCACACCGCGTTGCTTGGGACTTCTCCGGAAACTTTTATGTTCCTGTGTTTCCAAACAGGGAGCCAGCTCACCTCGGGCCCTTGGGGTTCAGGACACAGCACAAAGCACAGTCCTGTTCAAGAAGGGGGGGACACCACCCACTGCAATGTCCCTTCAGTCTCTTCCTTAGTAAAAGCTACAAACTGCAGGCCAGCCCCAGATCACGAAGCAAGGGTCAGTCCTATCCAGCAGTCTCTTCAGCAGCTTCTTCCTTGGCAGAGGTTCTTCTTGACCACGAAAGAGGTCAAAGCCTTTGCAGACTCGACCTGTCCATTTCGCCATTCAAAATTACACCAAATTCTAGGGGTTTCAGTTCTCTTAGTTATACCCCTTCATGTCTTTGAAGTTCGTTGTGCTCAGGGGTCCCTGACCCCTGCCTAAATCAGTTCTGGGTGTCTCCCTCCCAGTGTCACCTTTCTCCCTTTGATACTGGGGGTCTGGACCCTTAATCACTCAGGAGGAGATGGGTCAATTGTTTTATAGCTGCAACCCAGGCCTCTTCACCTCCCGGGCTTTCTCCTCGCATACTCTCCAGATGCAGGTTAGCCCGGTGCCATCTCACCCCCTCCCATCTCAGATCCAGACAGTCAATCCACATTCAGCAGAGACACACAGAAATGCTTAAAGCACAAAACTCAGCCACTTTCTAAAAGAGTGGTTTCTGAACACACAGTGACAAAACCACTTTCATAGAAAGATGTGTTATGACACTGTGAGTTCATACATACTAAACTTCACCTCTCCATTATAAACTTATAGGAAACTAGGCTAACAAAACACCATACCCAGCCTCCCCATTCTGTCCTATGGGCAGAATGGCCTTTCACCAGTGAAAACGAAATGGAGTGTTTTTTCCCTGTCAGGACATAGCACACACCTCAGTATATGTCCTGCCTTTTACCTACACTGCACTCTGCCCAGGGGTTACCCAGGACCTACCATAGGGGTGCCCACAGTGTACCCAAAAGGGAAAGTAAGGCCTGACAAGTGGTTGCACTTGTCAGGACAACATGCTAACTTAACAAACTGCGCGCAGGCCCTACACTGAAGGCCTGAATTCCCTTCTCTGCGCGCCCTTGCATTACTAGCCCTTGCACACACAGTGCACATCACTAGGGACTTTTACTAGTAAGGCAAACCTAACAATCATGGCCAACCAATTACCATTGTACTTTACATAGGGAACCCTTGTACTTTGACACTGATCAGCAGTGGCAAAGTACCCAAAGCATCTAAAAACAAAGGAGATAGAGGCAAAAAGTCAGGGGTAATCACGCCCAGATATGCCAGGTCTAACACGCGTCGCCTCCAGCCGAAAAGTGGGGGAACTACCCACCCTCATGGGAGTTCTCATCACTAAGGCGGAAAAATCTGGACAGACCATCAGCATTGGCGTGTTCTGTTCCCGGACGGTGTTCCACCGTGAAGTCCATCCCCTGTAGGGAGATGGACCACCTCAACAGTTTTGGGTTCTCACCCCTCATCTGCATCAACCATCTGAGGGGCCTGTGGTCGGTCTGAACCAGGAAGTGAGTCCCAAACAAGTAGGGCCTCAACTTCTTCAGCACCCAGACCACAGCAAAAGCTTCCCGTTCAATTGCACTCCACCTCTGTACCCTGGGAAGTAGCCTTCTGCTAATGAAATCTACGGGTTGGTCCAAGCCCTCGTTGTTCAGTTGTGAGAGTACTGCTCCCACCCCATGCTCTGAAGCATCTGTCTGCACTATAAACTCTCTGGAGAAATCCGGCGCCCATAACACGAGTGCTGTGCACATGGCAGTCTTCAGCGCATCAAAGGCGGTCTGGCAGGCATCAGTCCAGACCACCTTTTTGGGCTGTTTCTTGGACATCAGTTCCGTCAAGGGGGCAACGAGGGTGCCATACCCCTTCACGAACCGTCTGTAATACCCAGTGAGTCCTAGAAAGGCCCTCACTCCTGTCTGGGTCTTGGGGGGTTCCCAAGCCAGGATGATATCAATTTTTGCCTGTTGGGGCGCCACCTGGCCGCTCCCCACCAGGTGTCCCAAGTACATCACGGAACCCTGCCCTATCTGCCACATACTTGCCTTGATAGTTAGGCCCGCCCTCTGCAAGGCCTTTAATACTTCACAGAGATGTTGCAAATGTTCCTCCCAACTGGAGCTGAACAGTGCAATGTCGTCCAGGTAAGCAGCGCTAAATTCCTCCAGCCCACTCAGCACCTGGTTAACCAGTCTCTGGAAGGTGGCAGGGGCGTTCTTCAACCCAAAGGGCATAACCCTGAACTGGTAGTGCCCCTCTGGCGTTGAGAACGCTGACCTCTCCTTGGCCCCCTCAGTCAAGGCAATCTGCCAGTACCCCGATGTCAAATCAAATGTACTGCGGTACCGTGCAGCGCCCAGCCGATCCACGAGCTCATCAGCTCTGGGGATAGGGTGTGCGTCAGTCTTAGTGACCGCTTTGAGCCCATGGTAATCCACACAGAACCGAAGTTCGGGAATGGCACCCGGCGCAGCAGTTTTTGGCACAAGGACCACTGGACTAGCCCAGGGGCTGCTGGATGGCTCAATCACCCCTAGCGCCAGCATCTTGGAAACCTCCTCCTTGATGCTGGCCCTGACCTTATCAGCTACCCTGTAAAATTTCTGTTTTACAGGCAGACTGTCTCCAGTGTCCACATCATGGATGCACCATTTGTGACTCCTGGGGTCAGGGAAAACAGGGAGGCGAACTGACCCAGTACCTGGCGACAGTCCATCCGCTGTTCCGGGGTCAGGGTAGGCGAGAGGTACACCCCATCCACTGACCCATCCTTCTCCTTGGCTCACAGGAGGTCCGGAAGGGGTTCACTCTCCTCTTCCGCCCCGTCATCTGTAGCCAAGAGCATGGTCACCTCAGACCTCTCAAAGTGTGGTTTGAGGCGGTTCACATGGAGAACCCTCAAAGGATTCCTAGGAGACTCTAAGTCCACCAGGTAGGTCACTTCACTCCGGCGCTCCACCACCTCATAAGGCCCAGTCCACTTGTCCTGGAGCGCACAAGGCTCCACTGGCGCCATTACCCACACTTTCTGCCCAGGTTGAAACTCGACCAGAGTGGCATTCTGGTCGTACCATCGTTTCATATCCTCCTGGCTGGCTTCCAGGCCCGCCTGAGTGAGCTGCCTGAAACGCCCAGTTTGGTTCCTGAAGGCCAGCATGTAACTGTATACATCCTGGGGGGTTTACTAGGAGCCTTCTCCCAGCCCTCCTTCACCAAACTCAAGGGTCCTCTGACCGGGTGCCCATACAGGAGCTCAAAGGGACTGAACCCCAATGACTTCTGTGGCACATCCCTATAGGCAAACAGCAGGCATAGCAAGAGGACATCCCACTTACGCCTCAGGGGTTCCTCCAGACCCATAATCATGCCCTTCAAGGTCCGGTTAAACCTCTCAACCAAACCATTACCCTGGGGGTGGTAAGGGGTGGTGAACTTGTAAGTTACCCCGCACTCCTTCCACAGAGATTTCATATACCGCAATATGAAATTAGTACCCCTGTCAGACACTACCACTCTGGGGAACCCCACACGGGAGAAAATCCCCATCAGTGCACGGCCCACCACGGGGGCCGTCACCGTCCGGAGAGGGATGGCTTCCGGGTACCGGGTGGCATGGTCCACCAAGACCAGGATGAACCTGTTGCCCATGGCTGTCTTGGGATCCAGAGGCCCCACAATGTCAATGCCCACCCTCTCAAAGGGTGCGCTGACCACAGGGAAAGGTTGGAGGGGAGCCTTTCGCTTCCTTCCACTCTTGCCACTTGCCTGACAATTCTGACAGGTCCTGCAATGAGTATCAGAACTCTTGCGCATCTGGGGCCAGTAGAAGTGGGTGACAAGCCGCTCAAAGGTCTTGTCCTGCCCCAAATGTCCCGCCAAAAGGTACATCATGAGCGAACCCCAATAGGAAGGTTCTGAAGCACTGGGGTACCACCAGCGCCCGGGCTGACCCAGACTCAGCCACCTTTGGCTCACTATACAGGAGATCGTTTTCCCAGTAAATCAAATGTGATCCCGGCGGATCACCTGCTGCCTGGTTTTCTGCCTGCTACCGCAAACCCACAAGAGAAGGGCACTTCTTCTGCTCCTCACAGAATTCCTCCCTGGAGGGCCCCCCTTCCTGCTGCCATTCGGTCAGCCCGGGTAGGTCCCCCAGTTCAGCCACTTGTTCCCCCGTAGGCTCCAGGGCATCCCCCTCAAAGGGTGCCTCCTCCTGGACCGTGGGAACTGTGGGGGCCGGTTTCCCGCGCCCCCTGCCTCTTCTCTTTCTGGCAGGCACCTGGGCCACTGTTTCAGGCTCCAGGTTCCCATGATTACCTTTACTGGCTACCATAGACCGAGTGGTCACACAAGCCCACTCAGGTAGACCCAACATCTCCAAATGCGCCTGGCGCTCCACCTCCTTCCAGGGGGAACTCTCCAGGTCATTCCCTAGCAGACAGTCTACAGGCATGGACGGACTTACAACAACCTTCAAAGAGCCTGAGACCCCTCCCCATTCAAAGGGAACCAGCGCCACCTTGCAGAGGCACACTGAATTGTCTGCTGACATTACAGGATGAAGCACATCAGGAATTACTTGCTCTTCAGACACCCACTGACACCTGACAGATGTCAAACTGGCCCCGCTGTCCCTCAGAGCCTCCACCCTCCATCCATTGATGGTCACCCACTGCCTGTATTTTCTAGTGTTCTCAGGCAGAAGGATTTCCTGAACCATCTCTCGATCTCCTAAGGAGACCAGGGTCATAATTGCTTGCCCCTCCCCATTCCAAGGACTCAATTCCTCCCCCAACGCTACACTCACTAAACCAGGTGTTGGAGCACCAGTGGGTGCAGATGACTTTTTGGGGCATTTAGGGGAAATATGACCCACTTCTTTACAGAAGTAACACGTGGGAGGACCTCAGGGCTCCTTCTTGCCCTTGGAGGCCCAGGCCCTCTTGGCCTTGGGAGACTGGGACCCTTTCTTGGGGGAACTACCTTGGGGCCCTTTAGGGGACTCCTTGTGGTTACCCTTGTCCTCCCCACCCTCGGCGGGGACCCTGCACACCCTTAGCAGGGGTACTCCCAATCCCCTTGTGGACCCGGGTACTAGTCCAGCGGTCCGCCTCCTCAGCAAGCTTACTGGGATCAGTCAGCTTACTATCCAATAGATGCTGGCGCAGCTCTGGAACACACAGACTACTCAAGTGCTCCCAACTGATTAAATCGCATAAGCCCTTAAAATCATTGACCTTGCTGCCCAGCATCCAACCATCCAGTGCCCGGGTGTTCTCATTCACACATTCTACCCAAGTACGGGATTCTAGCTTCTTGGAGGTCCTGAACTTCTGCCGGTATTGTTCAGGAGTGAGCCCATACCGGAGGCATAAAGCCTCCCTCATGTTGGCGTAGGTCAGGGTTCCCGCCCTCTCTAAGGGTGATAGAACGCCCCTCCCCGAAGCCTCAAAGTGTTTCCATAGGCCCTCCCCCCAATGCTTTTCAGGCACCTCATTCATCCTCAGTGCGATCTCATATGCCGTGAACCACGCATAAATGTCATCAACCCTCTGGTAATCTCGCACTAAATTCTTGGGAATGTACACCTTCCCTCCTGGCACTGGTGGTGCACTGCCACCATTGAATCCGTTTCTCTTCCAACGCGAGAGCGTTCCTGCTCTCCTCTGCTTGAGTTTTAAGTTTTAACACCTCCAACTCATGCAGTCTGACCCTTTGGTTTTCCTCCAACTCCTCTGGTGAAAAACTCCTCCCTGAATGGCTACTACCAGCCCCTGCGGCTGGTCTCTCCACTGGCAAATCCTGTGGACCAAATCCATTCCCTGGGTCATCCTCATCCACCTCAACATCCCCTGTCTCCTGAGCCTCTTTGGCTTCCCACCAGGCCCTCAAGGCCTTTTGCAGCTCCTCCTTCTTGGCGCTACCCTTCATGGGACATCCCAAAGCTCTGCAGAATTTCCTCAACTGATCAACCTTGTAGGAGAACAGTGCCTCAATGTTAAACTCTAATTCTGCAGCCTCAGCCTCACCGGCTATCTGGCTCTCTCCCTGAGACATGATGTGTGGTTTAAAGGTTACTCAACAATAGAACCAACAATTCCAAAAACACAATATGTGGTTGCGTTGTGGTCTGCGATCAATTTATGATGAACACCAATTACTGTGAGTGATTTTGCACATACACGTTTAATTTACATTAGGATCGAATCCCATCGCTGCCACCAAATGTTGGAAGTGGGGGTCCTTATCCCTCACCGCCGCCACCAAATGCTGGAGGCGGGAGTCCCCGTCCCACACCGCTGTTGCCAGGTGCGAGATCCGGACCCCTCGTTTAAACGTTAGGCTAAGTAAGGACACCGTCTGAGATAGCCCTGCTCACCCCCTTAGTAGCTTGGCACGAGCAGCCAGGCTTATCTCCAAGGCACGAGTGTATAGTATGTGCAACCACACTCACAGCAACCCAATGATGTCACCACAAATAGACTCCACACGAGTTTTTATAAAACGAGTATAAACTTTATACAAGAAGATAAATGATATGACCACACGATACAAAACCAACATATAATAATGGGTAGTATTTCTTCCGGTACATTGGTAGGTTCTAATCCCAACCACCGCTTCTAACCAACAGTTAAGCTGACTTCTAACCGTTTCCAAAAGGTTAGGTAGGTCGTATTGCTAGAATCACACACGTTGCAAAAGAAACGAAATACTGCAATGCGTAACGATATACTCCTGAACTGTGCAATAGAGAAACAATGCCATACGTAGCGCCACAGTCATGTACTTTGCAATAGAAGGAATAATGCAATGCGTATCACCACCAGCATGCCCTGTGCAAGGAAGAAACAAAGCAATGCGTCACGCTACAATCATGTACTGTGCACTGAAGAAATAATGCAATGTGCCACATTATAATCAGGTACTGTGCGATGAAGAAATAATGCAATGCGCCACACTTACAATCAGGTACTCTGCAAGGGAAAATAACGCAGTGCGTAGCGCACCCAGCATGTAGTTCGTCAGGCACAATTAGAGTCAGGCGTCATACGACAGTTCGATAGTTCGTTAGCAGCAATAATGCAAAGTGTAATACGACAGTCTAGGTGCTCCGTTAACAGTTGCCCCCGACATGGATCAATGATGACACAAAAGTACCGCTTCTCACCCCGGCACCAGAACTGCCCCTCCTTGGGCCAGCACGGGCCTCGATCCGAGCCGAAGCAACAGGCTCACGCAGCTGCCAGGAGCGAGAGGCTGAGAGAGTGTCCCTCCGAGCCCGCACCCCACCCCAGGTGGTGATCCAGGTTACCTGGGGGGGGGCGCGACCCCACTCTCCTCCCCTCCTTCAGCGACTTGGGCCTTGATCCAGAACTCCGTCAATGGGCATGGCGACTCCGCTCCTCCGGGACTGCCGGTCCGGGCCGCTACTGCTGCACTCCGAGGGCCCAATGACCTGGCCCTCCTTCCGGCGGTCTCAGTGGACACAGAGACCCGCCCTCAGCACTTGTGGAGACTTACTTCGATTTCGGTGCACACGCTACCCAGGCACTCTCACCAGCGCCTCTGGTTGCACCGCAACACGCACTCTGCGCGTCCGAGACTCGCCTCTTCTCTGGTGCACACGATGACCAGGCGATCGTCACCACTCCTCTGCGTGCACCTCAACACGCACCCTGCGCGTCCGAGTCTCACCTCTTCTCCCGGTGCACACAACGACCAGGCACACTTCACCAACGCCTCGGCTTGCACCCCGACACGCACCCTGCGCGTCCGAGTCTCACCTCTTCTCTCGGTGCACACAACGACCAGGCGCTCTTCACCAACACCTTGGCTTGCACCACGACACGCACCCTGGGCGTCCGAGACTCACTTCTTTTCCCGGTGCACACAACGACCAGGCGCTCCTCACCAGTGCCTCGGCTTGCACCATGACACGCACCCTGCTCGTCCGAGTCTCACCTCGTCTCCTGGTGCACACAACGACCAGGCGCTCCTCACCAACGCCTCGGCTTGCACCACGACACGCACCCTGCGCGTCCGAGACTCAGTTTACTCCTGCGTGCCCACGATCACAAGGCACAACTTCTGAGGGTCTCAAGCTGCAAAAGCATGCGCACACCGCGTTGCTTGGGACTTCTCCGGAAACTTTTATGTTCCTGTGTTTCAAAACAGGGAGCCAGCTCACCTCGGGCCCTTGGGGTTCAGGACACTGCACAAAGCACAGTCCTGTTCAAGAAGAAGGACACACCACCCACTGCAATGTCCCTTCAGTCTCTTCCTTAGTAAAAGCTACAAACTGCAGGCCAGCCCCAGATCACGAAGCAAGGGTCAGTCCTATCCAGCAGTCTCTTCAGCAACTTCTTCCTTGGCAGAGGTTCTTCTTGACCACGAAAGAGGTCAAAGCCTTTGCAGACTCGACCTGTCCATTTCGCCATTCAAAATTACACCAAATTCTAGGGGTTTCAGTTCTCTTAGTTATACCCCTTCATGTCTTTGAAGTTCGTTGTGCTCAGGGGGTCCCTGACCCCTGCCTAAATCAGTTCTGGGTGTATCCCTCCCAGTGTCACCTTTCTCCCTTTGATACTGGGGGTCTGGACCCTTAATCACTCAGCAGGAGATGGGTCAATTGTTTTATAGCTGCAACCCAGGCCTCTTCACCTCCCGGGGTTTCTCCTCGCATACTCTCCAGATGCAGGTCAGCCCGGTGCCATCTCACCCCCTCCCATCTCAAATCCAGACAGTCAATCCACATTCAGCAGAGACACACAGAAATGCTTAAAGCACAAAACTCAGCCACTTTCTAAAAGAGTGGTTTCTGAACATACAGTGACAAAACCACTTTCATAGAAAGATGTGTTATGACACTGTGAGTTCATACATACTAAACTTCACCTCTCCATTATAAACTTATAGGAAACTAGGCTAACAAAACACCATACCCAGCCTCCCTCATTCTGTCCTATGGGCAGAATGGCCTTTCACCAGTGAAAACGAAATGGAGTGTTTTTTCACTGTCAGGACATAGCACACACCTCAGTATATGTCCTGCCTTTTACCTACACTGCACCCTGCCCAGGGGTTATCCGGGACCTACCACAGGGGTGCCCACAGTGTACGCAAAAGGGAAAGTAAGGCCTGACAAGTGGTTGCACTTGTCAGGACAACATGCTAACTTAGCAAACTGCGCGCAGGCCCTACACTGAAGGCCTGAGTTCCCTTCTCTGCGCGCCCTTGCATTACTAGCCCTTGCACACACAGTGCACATCACTAGGGACTTTTACTAGTAAGGCAAACCTACCAATCATGGCCAACCAATTACCATTGTACTTTACATAGGAAACCCTTGTACTTTGACACTGATCAGCAGTGGCAAAGTACCCAAAGCATCTAAAAACAAAGGAGATAGAGGCAAAAAGTCAGGGGTAATCACACCCCGATATGCCAGGTCTAACAAGGGTCAATTACGGCAAAGTGCTGGGTACATTAACAGATTCCATCACCAGATGGATCACTATGCCTCTCTCCCTGGCGGGAAGGGTGGCATTGATCAAAATGGTGATTCTTCCTAAGTTGCTCTACCTCTTCATAAACATTCCTTATACACCTAGCAAACACTTCTTCAAAGCACTCAAATCGAAGCTTATCCGACTGACCTGGGGAGGCAAGCAATCCCGACTGAGGTGGGAGACACTGACTCTACCCTTTGCTAAGGGCGGGTTTGAAGTGCCGGACATGGAGCTATACTTTTGGTGCGCCCAGGCGCACTTCGCTGCATACTGGATACATCCGCCACCGTACATGCAACACCTCGCAGTGGAACATTGGCCCATGGTCCCGACTCCAACCCAGGCATATATAAGTGCACAGACTGACCCTAATTGTAAGGACCCCACTACAGTGGAGTGCACTAACAGGGCATGGAGGGCTATTGCTGATCGAATGGAAGTAGATAAGATATACTCTCCTCTGTTGTCGCTACCAGGCCGCCTAGATATTCCATTCACACAAGAGGGAAGATGTCGACAAATGCTTCAGAAATTTGACATCCACACCTGGGGGGCACTTTACGCAGGAGGGACGTTTCTTACCCGCGAACAGTTTTTTAAAGATTGCCAACCTACTACAATGGAGCTTTTTTTGTACGTAAGGCTCCGACATGATGTGAAATCCGCCACCCCTGACTTCCCAAATGAGCCACACACTCTGGCACCACTACACGCCCTACTTCAGAAGCCCACCTCGACCCACGTGGTGTCCCTGCTTTACCGAACCACTCAGACGAATGTATGATGATACAACGAGTACCATCACAACGCGGTATGTTACATCGCGGTCTTGACAACACAAGTCGTTACATCGACTTGCGCTGGAAGAGGTGCTGGATTTAGGAATAGTGTGAATTACTATTCCAACTCCAGTCTACGTACAGTAGGGAAGGTGTTGGAATAGTAATTCACACTATTCCTTAGTCTAGAGCGCCCTCCAGTGCAAGTCGATGTAACGACTTGCGTTGTGAAAACCACGATGAAACCATACCGCGTTGTAATGGTTTCGTGGTAAAGGATGTTTCCCACTCAGACAGACAGCCCACATACTACTCAGATTGCGTGGTCTAGATGGGAGGAAGACCTGGGCAATTCTCTTCGGGACGACCAGTGGACATTTTGCTGCCAGCAAACGGGGCGAATATCGGCCAGTAGCAGGCTGCGTATCATACACTTTAAATATATTCATCAGCTTTATTACACTCCTGTGAAGCTATTCCGGTTCCGCCTCAGGGATACTGATAAGTGCGATAGATGCGGGAGGGAGAAGGCTGACTTTCTGCATTTGGCCTGGGAGTGTGCCCCAATCAGAGCATACTGGGATACAGTACTAGAAACCCTTAGTCAGATGGTAGGGACTCAAATAGCAAATACCCCCCGCATTACACTATTGGGATACACAAAAGACTTTACAGCTTCAATCAGACGATAGTTATCGCTTGGTTTGCTACTGGCCAAACAAAGGTGGCCTGCAGATGGGGAAGGGGAAAGGCACCAAAATTTAAAGATTGGATGCATGACCTAATATTCTGTCAGGAGCAACTGACTAGTATTTATGCAGAACTGATGCCGATATCTTCCAGACCCCGGGACATTTGGGAGCCCTTGCGGATATACCTACAGGCACAATCTACTGAGGAGAGTGCGATAGAGGCAGACTCCGAATACCCAAGGACCACGCAACCGACAGCCAGTTAGAAAGGGGTATTGGTGGTGGGTATCTATGCGTAATGTAATATGTGCAGATAGACCTGTTTACGTGTCTTTTCAATGGGAGGTTACAAGTAACCAAAGTGGTGCAAGGAACAGACGAACCATGTAAGTTGCTATTGAAATTGTGCCTATATATATGCCAATTACACTGTGTCGCCATGTAAGGTTGGCTGGCGCCAACATATGTTTAATTTCTTATGTTGAAAAATCAATAAAAAGATTTAAAAAAAGTTTGATTGTGAGGTGTCATAAGTTGTGTTGTTTTTGCTTTTCGATGAATTGTTATGTTTTGAGTTGTGGTGTCAAATTTGGGTCCAAGAGGGCTCTGTGTTGAAGCTGAAAACTGAAGCACTTTTTCATGCATATTGCTTGTGCTTATGGAGATTAACACGCTTGCTGCAAAGAGTTTAAGTCTGGTTATTGGATTTGTTGTAATTCAAGATCCCGGAATAGATACAGAGATATATTAAGAGGCATTTGACTTGTCCGTTAAGGTTTAGATGTTGGACCATTAGGCGCCATTGTCTGCACCATGAAAGAGACTTATTGAACTCCTATTGTGAGATTGTACTAACAGAGGTGTCAGGTTGATCCTCTGTGCAGAGGAGTAAACCACAATAATCTGAGTAATTTCCTAATGGTCAAGGACTCACTTTCAGGGGCATAGCTTAGTGTTTGAGATTTGGAGGGTATGAATCTCAAATTTCCGAAATAAAAAAGCAGTGGGCTGCAGGGTGGAGGGGTGAGATGACAAGATTCGGGGTGGAACATGAAGAACAGGGTCAGTACTGCTTTGCGTTAGGAAGGCTTCAGTCTAGAGTGCCACAGTGTGCAAAAAATGATGGGTTTGAATGCTACCCAAGTAACTGCCACTGGTTAGGCTCTTTGCAAGCATTCATCACATCAACCTTTGGGTGTATCATTGCCAGTAGTACACCTGGAAACCTGAAACTGGTGCCGCTTTCCAAGCCTACTATTGAAATGTTTGTGAATTCCAAAAAGTGGTAATTTTGCATCCATTCAAGGGGTATTTCTATGGGTGGAGATTTACTATTTTGTTGGTAAACCATTCACTCTATAAATTTGCATCCAAAAATGAACAAGTTAAAAGCTCTTAGCAAAATGAGAACAATGAGAAAAACGGACATAGACATAGCACATCTAACTCGGGCCTCCAGACCTAGCTACCAAGCCAAGAATGCATTTTGGTGTTGTCACACCCCAAAAACCCCATAAAGCTACTCTGACCTTCCCACATGCGCCTGGCAGTTCTTCCTGGAAACTCATGACAACCCAAATGGCCTGGAGTCCCTGCCCTGGGATCACGTATTTTAAATGTATTTTCACTGCACACACTTGACGGAGCCGGGTTCCACGTTCTAGGCTTACTCTGGAACCCTTGGCCAATGGACCGTTGGTGCCTGCTTAAAAGTGTAGAGGGGAAAAAAAATCATTGAGTAATTATACATTATCATTACCGTTGTCCATGTTACTAAAGGAACACAGACTCTAAATCAAGAATTTGTGAGTTTATTACAAAGCCAAGAAAAGTTGAACATATAAACACCTCAAGACGAGGGTGTAAAAATACATGGGCACTAATACAAAGCCAAACCTACGGGCAAAGTTTAAACGGTGCAAAACGCACAAGATGACTAATTCCAAAAGTATTACGCAAAAGAATACTTCACCAACATCAAGAGTTTTCTTCATTGGAGGTTCGTAAGTAAAAAGCATTAGTCTGTTCCTACACTACCACTAACATGACATCCCTAATTAGCATTTCCCAGGCAAGTTCAGGAAAAAGGTGTCATCGTGTGACGACTTCCTAAGAAGTACACTCACGCTGAATGGGTCAAGTAGCATAAAGCTACAGAGCTCGTTCTAAGATGCTCCCTTCTCTCCGCAGATCTCCCCAGAAGTCCCCTGGACACTGTCCCTGACCCCAATACCAAAATCATAGGTCACGCCCATCATCACATCACACGATCATCCCATCCAGCTAGACACCTCCTCATAGGTAGCTTTCCATGCAATTTCGATGCTTCCAGCACTGGAGCGATGACCTTGATTCCCAGGCCTTCTCCAGTGAGAAAGTACACCATCCCACATTATCAGCACCGCTTGTCCAAATGTATCCTCTCCTCCCATAGCCTAACTCCTAAAACAAAAGCGTTATTCTAACCTGAAAAAGATGAGTTTCTCCACCTGCAACAGAAACGTGAGAAAGAAAAAGATTCTGCATATACATGAACATTACAAACAGCTAGACTGTGAGCCAGGGAGAAAACACATGAGGCATACAAATTCAGCTAAAATAAGAAGCAATATGAAATTTCATTAACCACACGTATACATGAGCATTATTACTGTGCACGTTTAAATCAATGTATTGCATAACAAATTAATTTCTCATTAGTCATTTACAAAATGAAAACATTAAAGCTTCATCATGTGAATCACGATTACAATTACAATGTTAATTTCTTCACGTTGTCAGAAATATTTCTATTATTTCACTTTACACGTTATTACATTACACAATCAAATGACCAAATATTAACACAACAAAGGATTTTATGTAGGTGCGAACACTCATGATTATAATACACCCCTACAATTTAAGAGCACAATCGTGCTCTATCAGTCCCCCCAATGACTAGTGTCATCACCATCATTTGCATCTCCCTGTAGAAAGAACCAACCTAAACAGAAGTTGTAGCCAGTCTTCCCTGTCAAAGCTTTTCTAGGTTCTTGAGATTCTCATTGTGACTGTCCCACAGTCTCTCCATTCTCCTCTCCCGTTGCCTAAGAGAACTCTCATTCTGTCTTGACTTATGCCACTTATAAGCTCTTATTGCTCCAAGCAACAAGATCACACAGATCACAACTATTATGATTGGCTTCAAGATGTAACCAAGAAATCCTTTCCCAAGATTCACAAATCAACTTCCAACCTTTCCAAATCCTTTGCCAACCTTATCCCAGAATCCCTTGGCTGCCAGGTCATGTATCTCATGGTGTATCTCAGTATTGTTACTTATATACTTCCTCAGATCCTTACTTTGATCTGGGATATAAGTGCAACACTGTTGAACCCTCAGCATTTGACAGACTCCGCCTTCTTTTGCTAACAACACATCTAAGGCAAGACTGTTCTGCATCACCATAGCTCTTATCGACACAATCTCTCCATCCACAAGCAGCAAAGACTGAGCTGTATTTGCTGACAACTTATCCACAATAGTTGATAGCCTTCTAATCTTTGTCATTCCGAACCACTCCCAAACTTGGTATTATTGCTCCAAAAACATCTCCAACAATCTCTCCAGCACTTGTACCACGCTCTCTCTATGGTGTGACTCCCCATCCAAGGGTCCCAAATCTTCAATGTGGTATATTTTGGGAAACACAACAGCCACATAACACGTGCCGTACCAATTCAGTGGCAATCAAACATATGCATTTTTCCCACACACGAAGTACACATTTGGCACCACTTGCACTGCTTCTTGCAAAATTTTTGTTGCAGTGGCTTCAATTGTGAAGATGTGATCACACACACTCTTTCCCACAAAAACCTTATCGTAATAGGTTTGTACTAGTCTAATGCAAAGTTTTCCCCTCTGCTCTAAGTCTAAAGCTATTGGACCATAACTCCCCTTTTCTTTGTGTGCTTGGTCCTTTCAAATTTCCTTTCTCTATTATTAAGTTTAACTGTTATTTGCCTATGCATATCTTTTACTTGATCTACAAACTTCTTCTCTATGTCAGTCAACATACAAGTTCGATTGTGCCGATGTGCGTAAGCTGTGTCTAGTGTTACAGTAGGTATGAAATACTTCCCTATCCTCTCTTCTTGCTTATAGTAATCTTATTTATTCAGGTGCTTGTAAGCTGGAACTTCTGAAAGTACCACATCATAGTTAGAGAAATAATATTCATAATGACCCTTTCCATAAAACATACTAAGCAATAAGCTACATGTTATACCATATGTCAGAGGCAGGTGATTACGGATACCCTCCTCAACGGACGCTGGTAGCTGCATACACACATAACAATCTCTCACATCCATCGTATACACATACTCATACAATAGCTTCGTATAAGCATTCAACGTATAATCACCTTTAGACAAATCTACATGCAACAAGCGACTTGTTTTCTCAATCATAGCATTTTCAGCTCCTAGCTTCTTTTGTGCTAGAAGTGGTAGGTGTGGATGTCCCTTGTACTCCCACCACATCAACTTCTGCTTCATGTGAAATTTTCACAGACATGATAATAACTACCGCTATAACTATAATCAGTAATACTATAATAAGTGTGCCTATTATACACTTAGCCCTACGGTACGAATTTCCAGACTCCATCTTTAGCTGAGTTGAGTCGTCCAAGCAAGAGGATCAACGCAAAGTCTCTTTCTCTGCCTCGTACTGCCGGACAGCAAAGTTCATACACAGTTTCTTGAAGTCACAGAAACCGTTCACAGTTCGTTGTACAATTATTTACAGTTCAAAAGACTTCCTTAGTCCTCTTTCTTCTTCTATGGAAAGATCCCTAATTTTATTCTTCTTCCACTCGGGCCTAGGTTATCTGCTTTAGAACAAACTTTTTTATTTACAGTTCACAGTTAGATCAACAATTTCTTATGAGGTCAGAGCCAGTTTCATCAATGACACACTGTAAAATATCCAGACAAACTGCTGCAATCTCCTGAGCTAGTGGCTGATATTCAAAAGTCGGGAATGAAAGATCTCTCAGAATCAAACTTCGCAAGCCACTCAATATCGGAGGATTTGGTACAGTCACTTTAAACACTCCATTGGCTTCTATTCCGGGGACTAATAGTCCAATCTCAATTATCAATTCTGCAGCTCTGCGTGTCACTCGTGCAGACCTCAGCCTCCCGGACCTCACTGTTCCCGGCATCTGTAGTCAGATAAGTCCACTCCAGGACAGCGTACCTCTGGCACGTTACTCTTGCTCTCCTCGACCTTCTCAAGCCCCCTTGTGCTTGCTCTGTGTCACTCAATTCTGATTCAGACGTTTCAGATACAGGGGCATGGTCTCTTTCAGTTTCAAGCCTTAAGTTCTGTCTCTTCTTTCTCACAGGCCACAACTCTCTTGCGACTTCTGCTCTCCTCCTCTGAGCCCGACTTCTTTCCGTACCAGTCTCTTCAGCTGAGTCTGACTCTTTACCACTCGCAACGTTACCATCTCCCTCAGAGTTGATACCTGGGCCTTGTGTAGCGTGACCCCCCTCAGCTTGACGGTAGGTAACCAGCCTCGTCAGGAACCCCCACAGCTTGGCTTGCCCTCTCCAGTGGCCTCACAATCATGGCTGGATTTTCTTCAGGAAGAGGAGCTGCTTCTTCCGAGGGTCCTGAAACTCTACGGGTATGGAAGGTGTGAAACAGTTCAGCAAGCCTCTGCACTTTACAGCTGTATTCGTCACCAAAATCACCTGGTATGGACCTCGCCAACGAGCATCAAGGCAGTTCTTCCTCACATGCTTCCAGACAAGTATCCAGTCACCTGGACACAAGTCATGACAGAGGTCCTTCGAGGTCGGTGCAGTCACAGCTTCAACCTGGTGAGACACAGAATGGACCACGTCAGCCAGTCCTTTACAATAATCAAGGATCAAATCATCGGTGATGTTTATCAATGCTGTAGCTGACACCACCAGCAAGTGTATCGCCCTCCCCATCAATATTTCATGAGGCGAGAGTCCTGTTCTCCTATCTTAAATGCTATGCACACTCATCAGTACCAAGGGCAATGCATCAGGCTATTTCAAAGATGTTGAAGAGCACACTTTCGCCATCCTCACTTTAAGAGTCCCATTTATTTGCTCCACGAGGCCAGACGCCTCCGGCCTGTAACTACAGTGCAATCTCTGATCAACTTGCAGAGCAGTACACAACAGCTTCATGATCTCACTGTGGAAATGCGTTCCTCTATCCGACTCCAATGAAGTTGGAAATCTGAAGCGTGGTATGAGTTCCCTAAGCAATAGCTTTGCTACTGTGAGGCTATCACACCTCCTAGTTGGATATGCCTCTACCCATCCAGAAAAGACACACACTACAACCAGAATGTACCTAAATCCATTGCACCTAGGCATCTCAATGAAATCAAGCTGGATTCTGTTGAAAGGACCCCCCGACCTTCCAACGTGACTCAACGCAACCACAGTTTTCTTTCCAGCATTCACTTGTTGACACGTAACACATCTGTAACAACACTGCTTCAGCAAACACACAAACTCTTGGGTTAAACCAAGTTTGTCTGAACACTCGCAGCATGGCATTTCTCCCAATGTGAACTGCTCCATGAATCTGCCTCGCCATAGGACTCAGTAGACAATCCGGCAACACTGCTCTGCCATCTGCTGAAACCATCTTCTCTTTTCTCACAACCTGCTTTAATCCAACCAGCTTCTTCTTAGTCTGACACTTCTCCCTTGAGACGCTTGACCTCATTCCAAGTATCCGCTATGGCTTACATCATGCTGAACTCGGTTCTTTCTGTGCTCTCTCCTGTAAAGTCCCCATTAAAAATGCAACCCTGTTCAGCACCAAAACGTGCAACTTCATCCGCATACCGATTGCCTAAGGTGACGAAGTCCTCCCCCTTCCCGTGAGCAGCACACTTAACCAGAGCTATTTCCTTTGGTCGCTGCAAAGCTTCCAACAATTGTCTCACATATTCCCCATTTCTGATGAGAGATCCCGATGACGTTAAGAACTCCCGCTGTGACCATAGCTGTCCGAAGTCATGAACCACACCAAACCCATATTGGCTAACGGTGTAGATGGTGACTCGGATTTGATCAGACACAAGGCATGCATGTGTCAAAGCAATGATTTCAGCTACTTGTGCGGAATCTACTCCCTGAAAACAAGCAGCTTCCACAACTCCAGAAATGGTACAGACAGCAAACGCTGCTCTCAAATAACCTGCATTGTCTCTTAGACATGAACCATCAACAAAAAGGACTTGGTCTGACTCAGGCAGAGGTTCATCAACAATGTCGGGTCTCGGTTTAGTGCAAAGTTTAGTCACGTCCAGACAGTCATGGTCCTCACAATCTTCCCATTCCACATTTGGAATAGGCATCAAAGTAGCAGGATTTAACACAGAACATCTTTTCAAGGTGACATTCTCAGAAGCAAGAATAACCTGCTCATAGCATGTGAGCCGGTTATTCGTCAAATGCTGTGTCTTGGTTCTCGTCATATGTAGCTCAACGGTTCTCATCATATGTAGCTCAACTGAGTGCGGAACATAAACAGTAAGAGGATGACCCATAACAATGCTTTCACACCTTTCAATGCTGACACCAGTTGCCGCAACGGATCTGAGACATCCGGGCAACGCTGGAGCTACAGGATCTAATGTAGCTGAGAAGTAAGCGACTGGTCTATGGACACCCCCATGTGTCTGGGTGAGTTCAGACATTGCACAACCCTCCTTCTCACAACTGAATAATGACAATGCTTTGTTGTAATCAGGCATTCCTAGAGCCAGAGCGTGACACAGGCTTTCTCACAGCTCCAAGAAGGCAACCAAACAGTCGTTATCCCATGGTACCAGATCACTCATATCCTTGTGTGTCAACCTCTGAAAAGGCTTTGCCTTCAATGAGAAATTGGAAATCCACTTGCGACAGTAGCCAACCATTCCCAAGAACATCTTGACTTCCTTTTGTGTGGTAAGCGCATTCATTTTCATGATCGCCTCAATGCGATCTGGTGACACCTTCCTCTTGCCTTTCTCAATGCGGTGACCTAAATACTGGACTTCAGGGAAACAGTACTAAAGCTTGCCTGGAGACACCTTGTGTCTGTTTTCTGCCAGGTGGTTTAACAGAGCAACAGTGTCAATCATACAAGCCTCCTCAGTCTCCGAAGCAATCAGGAGGTCATCTATGTACTGCACGAGTACTGAATTCTGCTGCAGTACTAGACTCTCAAGGTTCTTCTTCAGGATCTGATTGAAAATCGAAGGACTCTCAGTATACCCTTGTGGGAATGAACACCACGTTAACACACAATTTTCCAGACGGAAAGCAAACAAAAATTGGCTTTCCTCGTGTAAAGGTATAGAAAAGAACGCCTGACATTGATCAATCACAGTGAACCATTCAGCCTCACAAGGAATTTGGAATAGGATCACAGATGGATTTGGTATCACAGGACAACATGGAACTGCGATTGTGTTGACCTTTCGCTGGTCCTGCACAATCCTGTATTTCCCACTCGGCTTCTGCAGCCCCATTATGGGCAAATTGCATGGGCTCACCATGATTTCCTTCAGAATGCCTTGTTCAATCATTGACTCAATCACAGGTGTAATTCCTGCCACTGTTTCCCTGGTCAGGTTATACTGGGAAGTTCTTGAAAACTCAGCATTAGGCTTGATCTGTATCTTAACTGGCTCAACTCCTCGAATCAACCCTATCTCTTCTCCCGTGAAGTCCCACACCACTGGAGAGACAGAGTCCCTCAAGTCATATGGCAGGTCTTCCACCATCAACATGGGGAACATCTCTATGCAGAGATTCTGATTCGCTAGTTTAAATGCAATGTCATCATCATTAGTCTGCAATTCTACTCCTTTAGGCGTGCAATAGATAGTACAATTCAGCTTACACAGAAGATCACAACCTAACAAACAGACTGGATTTGAATCGCACACCACAAACTGGTGTCGATCCTGGAATGTTCCTATTCTCACAGATATCTTATCGGTCAATGGATTTGTCATTCTTTTATTCGCAACTCCTACAACTTGGATCGATTGTCCTGAGAGGGGTAGGTTTGGGACTACTCCGGACCTCACAGTAGCACCAGTATCAATGTAATGGGATGACCTTCCACATCTGCCTCCACATACGGTCCTCTCTGGTCTACCTCCAAGACAGCTCCAAGGATACAGTCTTCCGCCCCCCTCAGGCACCGTCATTGTAACGAATCTGGATCGAACTCATCTAGATGTTTTTATAAAGGGCATCTGTTGGTAC
Source organism: Calotriton arnoldi (assembly GCA_963921515.1). NCBI lineage: Eukaryota > Metazoa > Chordata > Amphibia > Caudata > Salamandridae > Calotriton > Calotriton arnoldi. The sequence continues at coordinate 41,184 of CAWUFW010018323.1, forward strand.
ACTCGATTTCCCTGGGGAATTCTCGGAGGTTGAGGTACCTGTACTTGCTGACTCAGACCCTCTCCATTAACAGATCTAGTTCTCGTCACAGTATTTATAACCTCAGGAACCTGCACTATCTCCTCAACTTGGAGCTGATTTGCTGGATTTAATCAACACCCACGCTTCCAATGCCCAATCTTGTGACAATAATGACATGCAGTGGTTTTCTTTTGGGTACCAATATCTGTTCCTGACTTAGGATCTATTCCTCTTCCCTGACCCGCGTTAGTCGATGCGTTCTGGGTCCCTCCATGATTATTTCCCTGCTTCCGACCCAACGTTCCTCCAGTCGTCTGTGCTTGTTCTACCCTATCTGCATTCCTCATGTGGACCAGCATCAGTTTATCCTTTATCTTCTTATGCTTAGAATCCACTTCATCACTACAGTATCTGGCATACCGCAGGATCCCATCCACGGACTTGTTTTGCCAGCAGATCAAATGCTGTTGGATCATAAAGCTGACTTCTGGTCTCAATCCCAACACAAACTTGGAAATAAACTGTCCCATATCCTTAGAGTCTAGAGTGTCTAACCCATTATACTGCTTAAAAGCTTGCAAGAGCTTTTCGTAATACACATGTATGGACTCTTTGGGCTCTTGAGTGGTTCGATCTATCTTGACCCAATCAATATCTTGTGGCGCAATCTTAGACTTAAACCATGTGATTACCTGTTCAAAGTTTTTCATAAGCAAAGGTGGCGGACCATGTGTTATCGGGTCTCTATCTGGTTCGGCAGAAGGCCAATCAACAGCAATTTTACAAGCGGACCACAGATCCCTAGGTACCACAATGTCAAATAAAGTGTTCAAATCAATCCACAACACTTTTGAGATTTTCACAAAATGATCAACTTGTTTATACCATTCAGCAGGTTTCTCCCTCAACCGAGGAAAATCATTCGTAAATGCTGCCAAATCACCCCTGCTCAAAGAAACAAAGCACATACCCTCCGCTCGGTACTTCTCGCAATGGGTAAGCTTCTACTCCTGCTGTACCCCTCCCGGAGGTGGCGTATCTCCTATGCATTTCTTGACACTCTTTTTCTTGGACCAACTCTCTTCCCACTTGTCAAGCATACTCCATGCACATATCCCTAAAACCAGTTCTCGAATGTGTGTTTTCAAGTCTATGACTCATTTCTCTTCCAATTCCTGATCACTGTAATTTAGCCTGTGACTTCCCTGCAACATTTTCATTTTGGACAAATCCATATCATACTTCTGTGCCAATTCTGTCAATTTCTCATGTGCCCTCCTTGCCTTTCGAGTGACATCCTTCACCACAAACAGCAGTTCATCTTGCTCATAAAGTTCTATCCTTTCCAAACGCTGACTTTCACTGATTATCTCATCTGTTTCTGCTTTCAACCTCACTACGTCTAACACTTTGACCTTCACTGCAGCCTTGATTGTTCCCTGACTTGACACGCTACTCTGCTCTTCTCTCTCACTGCCCTGATTCCTCTGGTGATTTCCCGCCACTGCCATCTGCGAGACATACCGATCTCCGGAACCTCCCTGATGTGCACCTACTTCTGGTATCCTTCCCATGGGTCCCCTAACTGGAGCTTCCCATATCCTCAAGTCTGAATGTGAATCTGCCAGTGACTCTGATCGTTCTGCGCTAGACCCAACACGCACTCTCGAAGGGTCCTCGGTTGCTGGTAACAGTGTGCTCGTTTACACAGGCACCAAAAATGGACCATTTCCATTCACTGACACATTCCCTCCTGAGTTGACCCTCTCTGCCAATCCCATCTGTGGCTGACTACTACCTTCCCCTAGACTTGGGTCATACACTGACACTACAGGTCCAATGGTGACCGGTAGCCTAAGGCAACATTGACTCCACTCTGTTCAATATTTCCTGGTGCTGGCATCCCTATGCCTTCTGTCCTTGTCGAAATCTTTCCCTCTACTCTCGCACTAGGGTCTGTCTGTGGCACTTCCATTCTTTCCATGCTCGCTGCATTTGCCAGTTCCCGTCTTACCTCTTCTGAATTGGGATTGTATGGTGGAGGACGCTCTGCTAATAATCTACCTATCAAGCTGTCATAGGTGTCCCTATCATCATCTCTCTTCCTGTTCTGAGCATCTCCCTCTTTCACTAATAGTGGGTGTAACCTCTCTCCCTCGATGGTGTCTACTCTCCACTACTTTAACTGTGCGTCCCAATGCGCATCTTGGTATGCCCTCATTGCTAGTTTCATCCTCCCCTGACATCTTTCCCTATTCTTTGCCTGTGCTGCTCGCATCCAAGCGTCTAATGCCTCAAACTGTGTTGGTCTAGGCGGGGGTCGCAATGAAGACCTCACTCCCCTCAACTGATATAGCACTTCCAATCGAAATGAACCATAACATAGAAAAGCCAAATCTCCCTCCTTTTCAGTAATCTTATGCCAATTTTTAAGCCAAACTATGGTATGGAGTCCTACATTCGTTGCCATGTCATGTGCTGGGGTATCCTCAGGCGGTGCTTCCTCACCCACTCGCGCTACCACTCCTCTATCTCCCCTACAAAGGTTTCGTAATACTCAAAAACATTGCATGATTAAACCAAATTCTTTACCCAACAAATTTTCTCTTTTTCCTTCGTTGATGACAACCAACCAATCCCAGCGCAGCGTTACACCAACCGACCTATCGCAGGGCGGCACACTCCGACCTCACTCTTCCCCTCACAGCAATTCACCCTCCTTCACAATCTCACTTTACACATTCACACTCGCAATCATAGAAACAAGTAACGGTCTGCCTTCCAAATGACCGGACAGCTACATAAACAAGTAATTGTCTGCCTTTCTTCAAGATCGATAGAATTAAATCACTCAAGAACATTCATGCACCGTGACCCTCGACCTGCGGTGGCCGCTCGAATTGCTATAGTCCACACGATTCTAACAAATTCACTCACACAAAGTTCCCTGTCTCAGGCGGGTCGTCGATCACGCTTCACAACTTCCCAACAAACCAATGGTCAGACAATTACAACAAATCTGTGTTTTCTACACCAGAAATCTATCCCGGGATCTTAGGCTACTCTTGAGCTTGACATCAAAACAAACCCAAAACTCATGGACCGCGCGCATTCGGCCCGAAACCACATTCACTCGACTCTCATCCCAACTCCGCAAGACATCACACAATCAAATCATCCCTGTAATTTAACACACAACATCCCTATTCATACTCACTCCACCGTTCATGGCTGTTCTCACCACACCGTCATTCTCCGTCGGTCTCCCCCAAAGTCCGTCATTCTCCACTCTCGATCATTTTAGCTCTTTTCTTTGGGGCTCTATGGGTCTAAATCTTTCTAGATTTTCTAGATTCTCCCCTCAATTCAAGAGGCAACCATCCTACACTGCTACAAACTGAAGGAGCAGGGTTCCACGTTCTAGGCTTACTCTGGAACCCCTGGCCGATAGACCGTTGGTGCCTGCTTAAAAGTCTAGAGGGGAGAAAAATTGTTGACCAATTATACATTAACATTCCCGTTGCCCATGTCACTGAAGGAACACAGACTCTGAATCAAGAATTTGTGGGTTTATTACAAAGCCAAGAAAAGTTGAACAGACAAACACCTCAAGACGAGGGTGTAAAAATATATGGGCACTAATACAAAGCCAAACCTACGGTCAAAGTTAAAACGGTGCAACACGCACAAGATGACCAATTCCAAAAGCATTACACAAAAGATTACTGCAACAACATCAAGAGTTTTCTTCATTGGAGGTTCATAAGTAAAAAGCATTAGTCTGTCTGTACACTACCACTAACGTGACATCCCTACTTAGTATTTCCCAGGCAAGTTAAGGAAAAAGGTGTCAGCCCGTGTCGACTTCCTAAGAAGTACACTCACGTTGAATGGGTCAAGTAGCATAAAGCTACAGAGCTCGTTCTAAGAAGCTCTCTTCTCTCTGCAGATCTCCCCAGAAGTCCCCTGGACACTGTTCCTAACCCCGAAACCAAAATCATAGGTCACGCCCATCATCACATCACGCGATCGTCCCATCCAGCTAGACACCTCCTCAGAGGTAGCTTTCCATGCGATTTCGATTCTCACAGCGCTGGCTCGATTACCTTGATTCCCAGACCTTCTCCAGTGAGAAAGTACACTGTCCCACATTATCAGCACCGCTTGTCCAAATGTATCCTCTCCTCTCCAAGCCTAATTCCTAAAACGAAAGTGTTATTCTAACCTAACAAAGATGAGTTTCTCAACCTGCAACAGAAACGTGAGAAAGAAAAAGATTCTGCATACACATGAACATTAGAAACATCTAGTCTGTGAGCCAGGGAGAAAACAGATGAGGCCTACAAATTCGGCTAACATGAGAATCAATATGAAATTTCATTAACCACATGTATGCATGAGCATTATTACTGTGCACGTTTAAATCAATGTATTGCATAACAAATTAATTTCTCATTAGTGAAAACATTAAAGCTTCATCATGTGAATCACGATTTCAATTACAATGTTAATTTCTTCACGTTGTCAGAAATACTTCTATTATTTCACTTTACACGTTATTACATTACACATTCTAAAAACCAAATATTAACACGACAAAGAATTATATGCAGGTGCAAACTACTCGTGATTGCACCCCTACAATTAAAGAGCACAATCGCGCTCTATCACACTCTTCTTCATCTCTGCTACAAGAAGCCTTTATGGTAGAGTTGTCAAATCAGTGCATGTAGGCAGGGATCCATGTTTCCTGTCCTTTCCTTTAGCAAATCATTTCATCAAAGTGACTGACGGCCCCTTTAGCGAAGCCCAAGTTGGAAATAGAGGTGGGCGCACCAATAAATGAATAGGGTGAGCTGAGCCAGAGCTGAGCAAAGGGTCTGGCTTGACTCTAAGATTCCATGCACGAGCCAAGCCATGAGAACGTTTGGAATGCAATAAACAAAATGTAAAAATACGATAGTCTCTTCAAAATTTATAAAAACATATTTAACATAAATTTAACAGGTTTACCTTAGTACATTGGAATATATTAGTGCAAAGACAGACATTTATTAAAAGTTAAAGTTTATAAACATGAACTTAGAAACATTAATGGCTGACCCCTTAGCAACAATGCCATTAGTGAACTAAGAGCCAAGTCACTAGTCATGTAAACCCTATATGTGGCCTAGGTTCTTATTATAGATTGTGCAATATTAGACTCAATTAAATCAAACATAAGAGATGCTTGTACAGCACACAACCTGAACTCACATATTTGGAAGTGCTCTCATATGTGATAGTAAATAAAAAGGAGGGTCTGTGAAATAAAATCTTTGCCTAGCATCACCTAAGTTGGACAAGCAGGGAAGCTGGTATTTATTCCAGGTTATCTGGTTTCACATTTTGCAATTCAGACACCAGATGTGTATCTCTGTTTCTTGCTCTCTCCAGTTTTACATCAAAGGTCTTTTATTTCTTGGTGCACAACAAGAAAAACAGGCACAGACAGAGCAGACCACACTCCGGGCCCCCAGACCCAACTACCAAACCAGGAATGCATTTATCTGGAGGTGTCAAACCCCCTACACCCCCGCTCCTCCGAAGCTACTCAACTGCTCACTTTGTGTGACTGCAAGTACCAAAAGGGTAGTATCCCCTATTCCTTTAGAGCAATTGCTCATTTTATATTTAGGTGAACAGACAAGAGTTATTGTTGTATTTTTATATTTTAGTTAATGCAAAGCAAATTGGAGCCAAGTGAGAGTTGCTGCATTGTGCTGTTAGTTATATTATTAGGTGTCACACCGAGATTGGTTATTCAGCGTGTAGTGTGCTGGAATTGGTTGTTACGTCATTGAGTGCTGCGCTACGAGCGATCAGTTTAGTGTTGTGCTATGATTGGTGTTAGATTTGAAATATTACTTTCTTGATGCACGCACTTGAAATGCTCCTTTTGCAATGCTTATACTCTATTTCGTATTAAGTTTACATTCATGGCGCCATCTTTCTTGGTGCCATCTTGTTTTGTAACCAAGATCGAGCTCCTGTCTCAGAATGCCTGCCTCAGCAGAAAGGTCGCTTCTGCGTCTCCAGCTTGTATTTCTCAAGGTTGAAGCTTCGCTGCACTAATGAATGTATCATCTATTGTTGCATACCTTTGCTGTTAGACAGACTCGTTCCCACATCTTTGAATGGTAGGCACCGGCCGAACGGCCTTGGGGTCGAGATTGCATGTACCTAGCCCTTGTGCCATGGCTCATCCTTCTTTGCTCTTATTGTTCGCTGTAGCCTGGGCAGAAATTGTCCAGCCTGGGCGGGTTCTTTGAGAATTGGGAATGTATAATATCTGATGTTATGTTGGGGGGAGTCAGTCCCTCGGCCGTCATCTTAGGAGACTGATCAGACTGGGCTCCGCTGCAGCACATTACTAGTAAAATTGTTTGGTTTGTATTTCTCTACTGTTTTCTCGACTCTTCATTTTATGGAAGGCAGAGAGGTGGTCACTAGTGACCCGGGTGGCCCAATTCGGGTCACTTCCTTCATTTGGCGCCCGAACAGGGACTCCATCGGGTGTCCCATCCTTGCCCGTAACCGGGTGTGGGGGACGGGGCCGCGTCAGGTCGGACGGGCGGATCGGGGATCCCCACCCGACCGAGCTTAGTTCTCGCAGCTGCCCCGCCTGTCTGATCGGGCGGCGCCTCGTCTAATGATCATCCCGGCTGGCGTCCTAAAAGGCGAAACCCTTGGAATTGGTTGTTTGGGCCGAAGAGTCCGCAGTGGAGAATAACTTTGTTCGACCTGTGTGCACCAGGAGAGTTTGTCTTGATTCTTGGGAATATGGCGCCGTCTTGAATAATTTTGGATATGGTCTGGAGACCATTTATTGGTTTGTTTGTGAGCTTGATAGGTCTGCGGACCGCTTTGGAAATACAGGGTGTCTGAGGACCCTCTGCCAGGCGACTGGGTAATTCGGCTTTTTCTTGAAAACGCCTGGGGTTGGACTAGTGTTTGGAACTTCTGATATGGAGCCTGATTTGAAAGTTGATGCAGTCTGAGGACTGGTTTTTGGTCTTTGAGCGTTCGATACGGTCCGAGGACGGACCTGTGGGGAAGAATTGGTAAGTCATTTGTCAGGCACAAGTAGCAAATTTTCTTCTCCTCTTTGTTCTTGAAGATGCCCTGTTTTAGCGAGGTTTGCTGTTTGGGGTGCCACTGTTGTTTTGCTGATGCTCGATTGGAAGAGAGGCAGCCTGCGCCTCCGGAAGGCACCCCGAACTTTGACATGTATGTGAAGCATGGCCTTGGCCCTATTATGTTTAGTACACTATGGCACAAATATACGAGGGACAACGCCGAGTTACAGTGGCCTTTGACAGGTACCTTTGATGAACAGAAATTGAACTTCTTGCAGGATAAACTGTTTGCGAAAAGAAGTAGGCAGTCCATGTTTGACTATCTTCAGGTATGGCAAAAGGAAGCTAAGCAGAGACGAATAAGAGCGGAGAAGGAGGCTCGGAGAGGGAAGACGCAGACAGTAACACAAAAGGCTATAGCGTATGAGAGAGAGAAGATAGAGAAGGGTATAGGGTGTGCTGACCGGAAGTTTAGATTGCAATGTGATAAGTCTTATGTTGCACGAGGAGAAGGCGATCCCTTTGTGGAGGATCTGTTAGATGTACGGCCACCACCCCCTTAGGCCCCGCAGAGGATATATACAGCAGCCCCACCGACCCAACACCTCGACTCCCATGCTCCCGCCTCCGGTTCCCCTGCCCCTGGCTTGGCCGCTTCAGATGGAGCACCCCTTGTTTCCTCTTCGGCTCCATCGGCCAAGATTGCAGCGATTACAGGCTGATCTGCTGTGCCTGTTGCCCCAGGCTCTTCTCTACCTCTCTCGCTTACACCTACCACACAGACACTGGTGCCTCTAGTTCCCACAGCATCCACGAGTGTGTCCTCCCCTCACTCCCTTTCCTCACCCTTGTTGTGCGCTGGGACACTGGTGCGGCCACTGGATGATGGAGATTGGGCAGCTGCTAAGGAAAGAATGGGGTGAGTGTTGATTCGGTCTGATGTGGGGGATGCAGAGAAGAAGATGGTGGCTGACCAGGCCTCCCAGTGGGCCCGGAATCCGATTTACAGTGTGGAGGATGTGTGGAGTGTACTGAAAGATTATGAGCCGTTTGTGCAACAGCATGCCCTCAAGCATATGTCGGCTACTCTGATTGGGCTATGGGAGCAGTGTTTTAATGGTGTTGCCCCCCAAATTATTTATGATATTCGGGACAGTATGTATGCAGCTGGCATGGCCTCTAATGACGTTTTTAGTAATGTTGCCACGTTGATTGGGTACCGAGGCAGGTTGATCCAAAAGAGCCTGACTACAGTGTCTCAGTTCCCGATGAGGGAAGTGCATCCCATCTACCACCCCGAAATACCAGAGATTCGAAACGGGCAGGACCAACTCATTAGGCAGCGTGTAGAGGCCCGTTTCCAGGAACAGTGGGTTTATACTCCTAGGAAAAGGAGTGAGGTTTTGTCTCTTAAGACTCAGTTGCCCGAACCTAGGAAAAATCCGACTGCTTATTACAAAGAGTTGACAGAGGCTGCGTCATCGACGGTGATGACGTTGGCAGACATCGAGATGTTTTTTGGTTTCTGGTGCCGGTCGATATTTGGCGGCAGGTGCATACGCAGGACCACATAGTGGAGTTGGGTGGCACTTGGGGTGAGATCAGGGCATGGGACAAAGAGAGGAAGCCTGGCGAGAAGCCTAAGGCTGAGATACTAGCTTTGCCGGGCCGAATAATTACGTATATGCACTCATTGATCCCACCTAGAAGAGTAGATTGGGATAAGTTAACAGCATGTCGCCAGAAGAAAGATGAAAGTGTGTCAGATTTTTTCACCAGGTTTGAAGGGGTGTTTTTGGATTTCAGTGGACAGGATTTGTCGATAGAGGGAGATGTCCGGCTGTTTGTTAACAGGTTTGTTATGAACCTGCTTCCTGAGATTGCGACTCGGCTGCAGGCTTCAGAGAGCACTTGGACTACCTCCTCTCCATCGGTGATATTAAGTATGGCACAGTATTATGAGCACAGAGAGAACGAGGAGAAGGAGAAGGTGGAGAAGAAAAATAAGGAGCTGAAAACAAAGGTGTTGATGCAACAGGTGTCCCGGGGGCACGGTAGGGGGAGGGGCATTGGTCCGGCCCGGCAGCTGCCCCGCACCAGCAGGAATACTACGCCTGTGGGGCCGAACCAGTGCGCCTATTGTAAGGAGGAGGGGCACTGGCATAGTGAGTGTCCGACGCTGTTGCAAAGGGTTGAAGCCCCGAGGGGACGGGGGTCTAGGGGAAGGGGCCGGGGAGCAGGTGGCTACGACGCAGGTCGGGGAGGTGAGGAGCAGTCAGGCCAGTCTGATCAGAACTATTTTGATGATCCAAGAGGGCGACAGTATTACCATGACGATTATGATTTGGATGCAGTGACATGACTTAACCATGGCTAGGACAGCCAAGGGCAGGGTGGGGGATCAGTTCAGATCCCTGTGGATCAGCGGGGACCCTATGTTACTGCTGATCTGCAGGGCTCAGTGAAGAAATTCTTGGTGGACACAGGCGCAATGAATAGCTCTGTTTCTCGTTCACTGGTCCCCGGGGCAGCCCTGTCTGGCCAAAATAATGTTTCGGTAGGCTTCTCAGGTATACTGGTTGTGAGCCCCATCTCTGAGCCACTGGCCCTGACTATTGGCCCTTGTACTGTAGATTGTACAAGATTTGATTGTGTCTGGGGTTGTTGAGGAGACGACTGCGAATGTGTGCAATAGCCCTATTCTTCCCATCTTAAAAAGGGCACCATCGGGCTCCCCAGATGATCTTCCCGATGTCTACCGCTTTGTGATTGATCTGCGTGAGGTGAATAAGATTGTGGTCCCTCAGATCCCTGTTGTCCCCGACATCACTGCTCTCCTGACCATGATTCCTCCCTCTGCCACATACTTTCTGTCATTGATTTGAAGAATGCGTTCTTTAGCATCCCCATACATCTAGACAGTAGGCATCTGTTTGGGTTCTCTCTGGCCGGCAGAAGTTTTAGATTCTGTCGGGCTCCTCAGGGCTACCCTGAAAGTCCCAGTATCTACAGCCAAGCCTTAAAAGGTCAATTGGACTCCCTCGCCCTTCCCCCAGGCAATGTCCTCCTTCAGTACGTGGACGACCTCTTAATAGCTTCGGATACTGAAAACGGTTGCAAGGATGCAACGTTTAAATTATTGTTACATTTGGCGCATCATGGACATAAAGTGTCCCTTTCTAAATTTCAATATTGTCGACAGGAAGTCACCTACTTAGGTCACCTACTGTCGAAGGAGGGAAGGAGACTAACACCTGAGCGCATCGCTGCTATAACTAAAATGCCCATCCCTAGGACGCAACGGGATGTGCGAACATCTATAGGTATTACTTCGTATTGTCGTCACTGGATTCCTAACTTCGCATTACTAATGAAGCCCTTGCTGCGCCTAACCACTAAAGATGTGCATAAACCCCTGCCTTGGATGCATGACTGTCAGAATGCTTTGAGCAACTAAAAATAGCGCTTTCCTCTGCACCTGTGCTTGGCACTCCAGACTATCAGAAGCCCTTCGTGTTGTACGTACACGAAGTGGCTGGCTGCGCGCTCTCTGTCTTAACACAGGCCTTTGGAGGTAAGCAAAGGCCATGTGCCTATTTCTCTGCGCTACTTGACAACGTCTCTAGAGCCCTCCCGAGCTGTTTGAGAGCGGACGCGGCTGTGGCCATCTCGATCCGACAATTGGCAGGGCTCGCCCTTGATACTGATCTCACAGTCATGGTCCCGCATGCTGTGGACACACTTTTGAACAGAACAAAGATACAGCACCTTACCAGTGCACGTCTGACTGGCTATGAGCTGACCTTGTTTGCACCACATGTCACCATCAAAAGATGTGCCACCTTGAACCCAGCCACGTTACTGCCCCTCCCTTCTGAGAATGAGGAGACAGATGTGCATGATTGCATCTTCCGTACCGAAGAAGAGATGAAGGGACAGGTAGGCCTGACTGAAGTTCCCCTATCTGAACCCCAAGGGGAGCTATATGTCGATGGCTCTTGTTTTAAATTACCAGATGACACGACAACTATGCTATCACCACCCTACGCACTGTAGTTGAGACATCACGGGTTCCCTATCAGTCAGCGCAAGCTGCAGAGTTGGTGGCCCTTCTTCGTGCCTGTGAGTTGAGTGAGGGACTGGCTGTCAATATGGCTGTCAATATATATACTGACAGCCAGTATGCGTTTGGCGTGGCTCATAATTTTGGACGGCTCTGGGCGGAGAGGGGGTTCCTAACGTCCCATGGAATGAGAATTCAGAACGGCCCGTTAATACACAGACTTTTGTCAGCCCTGGCACTCCCAAAGAAATTAGCAGTAGTGAAGTGCAGTGCTCACAAGGCAATAACTGATGATGTTGGGAGGGGGAACGCATTTGCAGATCAGACAGTGAAAGAGACAGCACAAACTAAAATGAAGAGGATGTTTGTGGCAGGTCCAGCTAGATGGGTGCCCGAAAATGGGATGTTTGAGGACACACTGGACAATGTTAAGGAGATTCAGAGTGAGGCGACAATTGAGGAGTTAGCAATATGGCAAGAGAGCACGGCTAATTTGGATGAGGATGGGTGTTGGGTTGACAAGATCGGAAAGCAGAGGTGGATGCTACCGGATGCATATGTCCTCCCTGTGGTTACCATGGCGCACGGGCCAGCCCACATTAGTGCGAAGGGAATCTGTAGGTTGTTAGACCCCGTGTGGCAGAATGACAATATCCCCAAAGTGGCTGCCCACCTGGTGAAGTACTGCATGGTCTGTCTGATGCACAATCCTGGGAATGGTGACCCCACCCCTGTTGGCAGTTTTGCGCCACCTTCCTTCCCTTTCGAGGTTCTCCAGATGGATTATATTGAAATGGAATGAGTCAATAACTTGAAATATGTGTTGGTGGTTGTCTGTGCATTCAGTAAATGGATTGAAGCCTACCCCACTAAAGAGAACACAGCCATGGCGATGGCGAAGGTACTCTTGAAAGAGTTATTTCCGCCTTTTGGTTTGCCCCTTTTGATTTGGAGTGACAATGGCAGCCACATCAATGCCAAAGTCATCCAATTGGTGTGCGACGGATTGCACATTAGGCAAAATTTTCATGCAGCGAACCACCCCCAATCAGCAGGCCTGGTTGAGAAGTACAACTGTACTCTCAAGCTGAAAATGGCCAAGATCAGAGAGAGCACAGGATTGCAGTGGCCAGATGCTTTACCCTTAGCACTAATGTCCACGAGAGTTACAGCACACTCTAGAACAGGATTGTCCCCGTACGAGGTCATGTTTGGGCGCCCGGCAAATGTTTGGGGCGTCCCGCGAACGCGTAAGTTCTCAGACATAGAATACCCCTTGCTTATAGACTACCTTTATGAGTTGACTAAAAATTTGTGTTCTATCCACCAACAGATAGCTGAAACACTGCAGCAACTTCCAGAGGATCTGGGCCACAAAATACTGCCAGGTGATTGGATCCTATTCCGAAATTTTCAGCGGAAGAGCGGTTTGGAGCCACGCTGGAAAGGACCCCTGCAGGTCCTTCTGGCCACCAGGACAGCGGTGAAGGTCGACGGTCGGAGGAATTGGATACACAGCACTCATTGCAAGAGGGTGCCCACGACCAGTGGGTCGTGGACGGGATTAGGGATTGTGAGACGGAGCAGGTGCCACAGTTCATTCCTTTTTTGGATGCCAGGCTCACATGGGCACCGACGGAGTAGGAGAGTCATGCAGTGCTGAATGAGGCAGTACCACCTGAAATAAAGGCCATTCAGGAGCCCCCGCTTATTGGCCCACCTGTTATTGAGTCACGTTCAGTTGAGCCCCAATTCACGGACCTGTCTGAGTCCGACCCTTTGCCCTCTAGTCCCCTGGAGCCTGACCCTTTGTTCTCTGACCCCGCTGTGCCTGGAGTGTTGAGGTACAATTTGCGCCCCCGTAAGAGGAACAGTGCACCAAAGGGAAAGTCAGGTTAGTAGGGATGGGCGGATAGCTTTGCTGAAGAATAGGGTGAACGTACCCTGCCCATGGTACCAACGAAAGCTTAGGGACAGGGAGATTGGTGCGTTATTCCGACAGTCACCGAACAGGGCACATGAACTGTGTTTCCCAGCAGAAGGTGTTTTGCCCTGCAACGTGGGATCTGGATCCGAGCTGGATGAACAGCTCCACCGCCGGTGCTCAACCGCGCCTATGTTTAGTGAACAATATATTGCTTTAATTTTTTGCTTTTATTCCAGCTTGGCTCCAAGTGTAAGTCTTTTCCGCTGCTTTACAAGAATGTATCCTTTTGGTCACCCCATCCAGGAGGAGGAGCAGCCTTTCGCAGCTCCACGTTCTGACCGGGATGGGCCTGTTTGGACCTCCTGGTCTGTAAAAAGTAAAGTTGTGTTCGTAGCAATTATTTTGATTTCCTTAATATTGATACTTGGGGTAACGTACTTTCTTGAGGAGAAATATCCTGTGCACACTCTGATTGGTACTACGCCTGTTTCCCCCGAGTATATCTTTGTTACCGTAGTGGCTCACAAGAAGGAGCACAGGAACTCATATAAAGATAATGTGTTCATTCAGACCTTGCATCAAACGCACGCTGCTTATAATACGACAAAATGTTGGGTATGTGGGTTGTTGCCCTCAGTAACTCATAGAAGTGAGAACTTGCTATCCATGCCATTGTCATATGTGAGTAGTTGTGAGTGATGGTTTGCCTTGCTTAGCATGGTCCGTTCATTTCAACAGGCTAACACATTGGAACGAAAAAGTACTAGTTCTCGTACCCTGACACAGAATGTACGTTTCCAGCATAGAGTACTCCCACAGGTCGAGAGCCGTTTGGCAGGTTGTTCCTGCATGCATGCATACAAAGGAGTAAGGAAAGGAAATTGGTCCCAGGCGGAAATGGACAACTTCCTACAGTTTAACGCATCAGAATATTAGCAGTCCTTTCAGACCTGCAACGTTACTGAAGATAAACCGATACCCTTGTCCATGGTAGATGTCATGGCTCCTTTCTGTGTTCAGGGGGCTGGAGTGATAGAGGTGGGAGAGAGCAGATGCAACACTACTTATAGCTTGAGAGGGACAAATAGTCCACCCATGATCCCGCCACCCAATGTCTATTTCGTTTGTGGGGCTCATGGTTATGTTTGGCTTCCTGAAGGGTGGTCGGGAAGGTGTTACCTTTCTTACCTCTTGCCACCTGTTTATATGGCCCCTCCTAATGACCATAGGGACCACCGCCTACAGCGCAGAGACACCCATTTATTCCGGACTAAGAGAATGATTAACACTGATGACATAGATCAGACAGACACCACCTTACAGCAGTTCACGGACGCAATGAAAGGCATCATACCATTCTGGGGTCCTATGGCCAATAGCCTTAATATTAGGCGGCTCACTAGGGTGGTGGAAGGAGTCATCAATATAACAGCAGGAATTTCGACCAATATCACAGTAGAGGTTCAGGCTACGAGACTTGTTGCCCTTCAAAACCGTATGGTTTTAGATGTTATCTTAGCTGATCGGGGTGGGGCCTGTCGCGTCATCGGCAGTAGCTGTTGTGTGTACATCCCTGACCACGCCCCCACGGTGTACGCTGCTATACAGAAAATGCATAAAATCGCCTCAGATATACACCTGGAGAATGGTACATGGTCATTCACAAGATGGTTCTGGAGCCTGTTTGCCACTTGGGGTTGGAAGATCCTTACTTTCCTGGTCGCCATAGCAGGTATTATTTTGACATGCTGTCTGTGTATACATTGCCTCCCTGCTGGTTGTGCCTGCTGTGTATCAATGTTCAAGGCACGTCCCAGGACCCTGAGGCGTGATTCTAATACAAGGGCTATGATGATGCAGGGTATTCAGGATTTGTTAAACATCGATGAGGGTATCTTTGAATATTGATTATATTTGTCTAGCTTTCAGAGTATTAACTTCAGTGGATAGTCCATATGTTAGCAATGGTAGTGTATGTGAGAATGTTTCCTTTTCCCTGTTTTAGAATTGTAAAGACCCTTACCTGATGGCCCCAATAAACCTTAGCATGAATGCTAAAAGGAGGGTCTGTTAGATTTGAAATATTACTTTCTTGATGCACGCACTTGAAATGCTCCTTTTGCAATGCTTATACTCTATTTTGTATTAAGTTAGCATTCATGGCGCCATCTTTCTTGGCGCCATCTTGTTTTGTAACCGAGATCGAGCTCCTGTCTCATAATGTCTGCCTCAGCAGAAAGCTCGCTTCTGAGTCTCCAGCTTGTATTTCTCAAGGTCGAAGCTTCGCTGCACTAATGAATGTATCGTCTATTGTTGCATACCTGTCAAGAGTCTTACTTGAAGTTTCCCAGAACCTCACGGGAGCAGAACGACGAACGTTCCCAATGCCTCCCCGAGTCTCCCTCCACACTCCCTAGGAATTAATCTGGAAGTATGAAGGAATTTCCAGGGGGGAAAGGGGGATGGGACAGAGAAGAGACAGCTCGGTCTTCTTAGACTGATGTCCTCTACAGCTGCTTCTAACTTGCTTCAGGCGCTGTATTCACTGTAACATACAAACAAAGATTTCTAGAGTCTAACTTGATTTTAAACCACAACAATATTTTTAAATGTGCACTCTCTTTCTATACTCCTATTCTACCTACACAGAAGAGTGCGAGCTATTGCCTCTCTTCTAAAGGATATTTTGTAGCGATTGTTTTGATACACCTCTATTAAATTGGTGATTATGTAGTAATATCCTGTAAGAAAACCAACATTTATTTCCTTCTAGCGATTATTCTCTCTCTGTTATTATTTATTTATTTATTTATTATTGTTTTTATTAACCTTTCTTTCTTTTTCTCTTTATTTTACAGGTATATTGTAGGAGGCGAAGAACGCCAACAGGAACAAGATTCAGGTAAGGTTATTTGTCTATGAAGTACTGATGCACTCTGTATTTTCTATAAGACTGCTAATATTTTTTACAACTGTGACTGCTACTAGAAACATGTAAACTATGAACAAAACTAATTGTCTTTTCGCTGACTTTTTCCATAAAGGGTACTTCCGTGACTGGAACTCCTTCTCCACAGCCGCTGTACTGATGACCTTATGATTGGTAAGCTCCTTGTAGTTCACGAACTGACTCAAGATGTATTTTTAGAATTCCTTTACTGCCGTAGACCGACACGTAGTAAACTGACTACCGCCGAGAAAAGAAAGCAAGAGAATTCCGCCTAACTGCACTCTCACTAATGCGAAGGAAATTCAAACACCTCTGACTGCCTCAACTGACTCGGTGAAGTGCGCAGTACCCAGAGCCAGCGCGAGCCTCAGCTGTGCTCAAGGGCTCGCGCAAATCACCGAGAGACTGCAGCGCCAACCTCACACTAAACGGCCATCTTGGGGGACCGCCTTTTGATTAAAGCGGTCCAAGATAGATTACCATGTCGTCCTAGGGCACTGGAAGCATTACTGTGCCTTTTGCGCAAGAGGACAGAGATAGCCCCCACGGACTGGCCTACTTGTGTGCCTAGGTTCCTGACAGTACCCCTCCGCAAGGGGGGTTCCCCAAGTTTCGCCTTAAGGGGATATTGATCATGAAAGGTCTTAATTAATCTTGGGGCATGAACGTTGGAGGAAGGTTCCCACGATCTTTCCTCAGGACCATAGCCTTTCCAGTCCACTAAATAGTACAGCCTCTTGTTCTTCCACTTGGAATCTAAAATTCTTTTAACCTCAAACTCCTCCCCATAATCAGTTTGGATTGGTTTTGGAAGAGTTCTGGGTCTAAGATGAGGTGAGGATACCTTCAATAAGGAGACGTGAAAGACTGGGTGTATTCGTAGGTGTGTAGGGAGTTTCAGCCTATAAGTCACTGAATTTACCTTCTTTTCTACTTCAAAAGGACCTATGAACCGAGGTTGGAATTTACGATTCCCTTTGAGCCTCAAGTTCTTGGTGCTAAGCCAAACCTTGCTCCCAATTAAATAATTCTCTTCTAGTCTTCTCTTTTTGTCTGCATAACTTTTGTAAAATTCTTTTGATTTCTCTAACTTTTCCCCAGCTGTTTTATGGATTTCATTTAAATGTAGAACGAAATCTTTTGCTGCTGGGACTGAAACTTCACTAGTGTTCATCATCAAGTTCGGGTGTCGGCCATAATTTAAATAGAATGGAGAATGACCTGTAGAGCTATTTTGGGAATTATTGTGTGCGAATTCTGCTGCCCAGAGAAGGTCTGACCAATCCCCTTCTTGATCTAACAGAAACAATCTGAGGTACTGTTCTAGCTCCTGATTTGCCCTCTCTGTCTGTCCATCAGTCTCTGGGTGATAACTAGTGGAGAATCTAGTTTCAATGTGTAAACCTGTGGTGAAGGCCTTCCAAGAATTAGACAAGAACTGAGTACCACGATCAGAAACGAGGACTTTAGGAATCCCATGTAACCTCACTACATTCAAACCAAACTGTGTGGCCAATTCCTTAGCACTAGGGGTGTCTTTTAGTGGAACAAAGTGGGCCATCTTGGTAAAGGTATCCAAAAAAACCAGGATTGTGCTGTAGCCCCGACTGGAAGGTAGGTCTACAATAAGATCCATGGTCACCGTATGCCACGGGTGAGGAGGGGTAGGCATTGGTTGGAGTAACCCCTGAGGTGATTGTCGTGTTGGTTTTCCCTGAGCACAGATCCCACAACCTAATACATATTGCTTGATGTCCTTAGTCATCTTTGGCCACCAAAATTGTCTTTTAATCAGTTCTTCTGTCTTATTTACTCCCTTATGACCAGCCATTGGGTGATCATGACAGTCGTGCAAAATTCGTTCTTGTAATTCCGAAGTAGGTATGAACAAGGCTCCACCATGATAGGGCAAACCATTTTGGATTTCACTAGATGGATCTGCCAAAACCCATTGCTGAAGCTCTTCTGGAGTAAGAAGCTCTTTTATTTTTTCATCCAAGGTTTTGCTGGTAACAGCTCCCACAATTTTTGATTCTGGAATTATCTTTTGGTCATCTATAACCATCTTTTGTTCTTCCGTATCCAACCTGGATAAGGCGTCCGCCTTCCCGTTCTTGCTTCCAGGGCGGTAGGTGATTACAAAGTTGTAGTCTGCAAAGTAGAGGGACCATCTGAGTTGACGCGGTGTCAAAGTCCTCGCAGATTTCAGGAATTGCAGATTCTTATGGTCCGTATATACTGTCACAGTATGTCGGGCTCCCATCAGGTAGTGCCTCCACTCTTTGAAGGCATCTTTAATAGCTAAAAGCTCCTTCTCGGTAATTGTATAGTTGATCTCAGCAGGGAGAAGTTTTCTGGAGTGGTATGCAACCGGATGCAGTTGACCAGTTTCCTTATGTCTTTGGGATAGAATGCCTCCAATAGCTTGATCTGACGCATCCGTTTCCACATAAAAGGGTTCAGTAGGATCTGCATGGAGGAGGATAGGCGCCGAAGTAAAACTCCTTTTGAGGGACTGAAAAGCAATCTCCGCTTCTTCCGACAAGGAAAAAGGAACGCCTTTCCTTAACAAGCGAGTTATTGGAATCACCTTTTGAGAAACGTCCTGAATAAATCTCCTGTAGAAATTTGCGAACCCAATAAATCGCTGTATCTCCTTTACAGTTGTAGGAGATGGCCAAACCAACACTGCCTTGATCTTTTGTGTATCCATAGTGATTCCCTCTGGTGATAGAACAAACCCAAGAAAATCCACTGTTTGGACATGGAATGCACATTTTTCAAGTTTAGCATATAGGCTGTGCTCCCGTAGTTTTTCCAGGATTCCTCGGACATGCTCTTGATGTTCTCCTTCTGACGCGGAGTAAATCAAAATGTCGTCAATATATACAATGGCACACTTGTAAATAAATTGACTCAAAACGTCATTTATAAAATATTGGAAAGCTGCCGGGGCATTACAAAGACCGTAGGGCATAACCTGGTATTCGTACAAACCGAACTTGGTCTAGAATGCAGTCTTCCATTCGTCGCCCTCTCGAACCCGGATCAGGTGATAAGCCCCTCTGAGGTCGAGTTTAGTGTAAATTTGGGCCCCTTTAACCTGGTCCAGGAGCACAGAAATTAGAGGCAACGGATATCTGTTCTTAACTGTGATTTTGTTCAGGGCGCGATAGTCTATACAGGTTCTTAGACCGCCCTCTTCCTTCTTTGGCACGAAGAATAACGGTGAAGAGACTGGGGACTGGGAAGGCCGGATGAAACCGTTCTTCAAATAGGTTTGGATATATTCTTTCAAATAGGTGTCCTCCTTTTCAGTCAGGGCGTAGATTCTACTGCACCGAAGGTTCGCTCCTGGTTCCAGCTCTATCTTGCAATCATAAGGTCTATGAGGAGGAAGTGTCTCAGCATTGACCTCGCTAAAGACATCCTCAAAATCCCGGTACATTTCTGGAACTTCTTCGGTACGTATCACGCACACTGATGCTCCATTCTCGCACAGACAGGAAGCTAAACTGGACTCCTTCACTAGATCCTTGTCGTGATAGCAGGTCTCCTTGCAGTATTCTGAGTTCATCTTAATCGATCTTTTCTCCCAATCAATTTGAGGATTGTGTTCTGTTAACCATGGAAGTCCTAAGATTATTTGGAACTGTGGCGCATCGATCAAGTTAAACTGTAGACTTTCACGGTGACCATATGGTAGAGCAAGTTCCACCTTCTCGGTGTGACTAACGATAGGACCCAAAGAAAGATTCGTACCATCAACCGCTCTTACTGCTTCCCTCTTAGTTTTTCGTATTGCTTGCAAACCTATTTTAGAAGCAAATTTTATGTCGCAGAAGTTTCCAGTAGCTCCGGAGTCTATCATGACCGATATGTCAGGTAGGACAAATGTTCTAAATTTCAAGGTGACTGGAAGAGTTAAATGCGGAGCAGACGATTGCAGGGTGTTCGCCAACAGGTGTGAATCTGGAGTTGTGTTTTCTTTAGCATCCACCAGTCCAACCCCTCCTACTGGTGGTGCCGCAAGTTTTCCTTCGGCGAAGTCTTTGGTTTCTTCGGACAAACCTTAACAAAGTGTCCACTGACCCCACAGTACATGCAAAGGTTATTCAATCTTCTCTTCTCTTTTTCTTCCTTGGAAAGAGGACCCCTAACTGCCCTAATCTGCATGGGTTCTCCAGTTTGGATGTTCTCAGTTGACCTAGTTCCTTCAGATCTCCTCCGGTCAAATCTGGGCACACTAGGGCGAAACTCTCTTCTTTTCTCGCCTTTTCGTTCAGATTGTCTATAATCCAATTCTAGGACCAAATCGATAAGGGCGGAGACTTCAGTGGGTCGATTGGGTATTTGGGACAGAGCATCTTTGAGTTCGTCTTTCAAGCCCCTGTAAAACAATGCAGCTCTTTTATTCTCTGGCCAATCCGTCTCTACTATTAGCTTATTAAATTGGGCCAGATAGGCAACTAATTCCTTGCCTTAACTCCAGCAACTCATTGTCAGTGGCTTGAGAAACTCTTCTTCGGTCAAAGATCCGCAGAAATTCCTTTTTAAATTCGTCAAAATCATACAGGTTAGCTGCGTCTTTGGAGACCAGGGGCAAGGACCAGGCAGCTGCGTCTCCACTTAAGTATGATAGAATAAAGGCTACCCGGGACTGTGCATCAGGGAAAATGGTGGGCCAACACATGAAATGAAGGGAGCATTGTGTAAGAAAAATTTGGGCCTTTTGAGGGTCACCACTAAAACGTTCTGGTGGGGCAAGCGGGATAACAGGAGACAAAGATTGTACGACTTGGGTTGTGCTCCTAGGGAGTGGTAAAGGAGTGGTACTACTAGCTGGTGTACTCTGAGATAGGGTAGAAAAACTGGTGCCTGAGAAATAACCGTCCATTCTGTTAGCCAAATCTGTAGTTTCTCTCCTAGAGGGCAGTAAGTTTTGTCCTAGTGTTTTGTTTTCCTCTCTAACAGCTTGCAACTCTTTTTGAATGACTTCTAAAACTACCCCTAAACTCTTTAGGTCAAAACCCTCGGCCATTCTGCTCGGGTGAGTAAAATTTCGTGGGCACTTCACTCTGTCAAGCGTCTTACTTGAAGTTTCCCAGAACCTCACGGGAGTAGAACGACGAACGTTCCCAATGCCTCCCCGAGTCTCCCTCCACACTCCCTAGGAATTAATCTGGAAGTATGAAGGAATTCCCAGGGGGAAAGGTGGATGGGACAGAGAAGAGACAGCTCAGTCTTCTTAGACTGATGTCCTCTACAGCTGCTTCTAACTTGCTTCAGGCGCTGTATTCACTGTAACATACAAACAAAGATTACTAGAGTCTAACTTGATTTTAAACCATAACAATATTTTTAAATGTGCACTCTCTTTCTATACTCCTATTCTACCTACCCAGAAGAGTGCGAGCTATTGCCTCTCTTCTAAAGGATATTTTGTAGCGATTGTTTTGATACACCTCTATTAAATTGGTGATTATGTAGTAATATCCTGTAAGAAAACCAACAATTATTTCCTTCTAGCGATTATTCTCTCTCTGTTATTATTTATTTATTTCTTATTGTTTTTATTAACCTTTCTTTTTCTCTTGATTTTACAGGTATATTGTAGGAGGCGAAGAACGCCAACAGGAACAAGATTCAGGTAAGGTTATTTGTCTATGAAGTACTGATACACTCTGTATTTTCTATGAGACTGCTAATATTTTTTACAACTGTGACTGCTACTAGAAACATGTAAACTATGAACAAGACTAATTGTCTTTTAGTTGCCTTTTTCCATAAAGGTTACTTGCGTGACTGGAACTCCTTCTCCACAGCCGCTGTACTGATGACCTTATGACTGGTAAGCTCCTTGTAGTTCACGAACTGACTCAAGATGTATTTTTAGAATTCCTTTACTGCCGTAGACCGATGCGTAGTAAACTGACTACCGCCGGTGAAAGAAAACAAGAGAATTCCGCCTAACTACACTCTCACTAACGCGAAGGAAATTCAAACACCTCTGACTGCCTCAACTGACTCGGTGAAGTGCGCAGTACCCAGAGCCAGCGCGAGCCTCAGCTGTGCTCAAGGGCTCGCGCAAATCACCGAGAGACTGCAGCGCCAACCTCACACTAAACGGCCATCTTGGGGAACCGCCTTTTGATTAAAGCGGTCCAAGATAGATTACCATGTCGTCCTAGGGCACTGGAAGCATTACTGTGCCTTTTGCGCAAGAGGACAGAGATAGCCCCCACGGACTGGCCTACTTGTGTGCCTAGGTTCCTGACAATACCTTTGCTGTTAGACAGACTCATTCCCACATCTTTGAATGGTAGCCACCGGCCGAACGCCTTGGGGTCAAGATAGCATGTACCTAGCCCTGTGCCATGGCTCATCCTTCTTTGCTCTCATTGTTCGCTGTAGCCTGGGCCGGAATTTTCCAGCCTGGGAAGGTTCTATGAGAATTGGGAATGTATAATATCTGATGTTATGTTGGGGGGAGTCAGTCCCTCGGCCGTCATCTTAGGAGACTGGTCAGACTGGGCTGCGCTGCAGCGCATTACTAATAAAATTGTTTGGTTTGTATTTCTCTACTGTTTTCTCGACTCTTCATTTCTTGGAAGGCAGAGAGGTGGTCACTAGTGACCCGGGTGGCCCAATTCGAGTCACTTCCTTCATTGGATGGTTGAGTCATTGAGCATTGCTTTGTGATTCATTGTGAACTGCCAGAAACTTCAATCTGAGGTTCACAAGTTCTGTGTTGTTTTGAGTAAGAACTGAAAATGAAATTCTTTATGAAAATAAGGGCTATGTTGAGAAAAATTGTGAGCATGCCTGTCTGTGGGTGTGAGGAAGCTCCTTCAGAGGGCAGACACGCATGCTATATGACTGCTAGGGTCAGTTTACACAATTGACTCTGGATCAAACAATGGAATAAAATCATGGCGAGTAAAGGGTGCTTGCAATTTCCCTCAAATGGCACATTCAATGTGAGAATACTTGAGAACCTGAGGTGAGTGTTGTACAAAACAAATCCCCTGTCAAAACCTTCTTAATATGAAGGTTTGAATGCATTGCAACATGCTGCTCATGTGAAAGAGACAACAAAATATAAAAACAAACAAGAAATAAAGGTCCGTAGTTGGATGGAGACAATGTGGAATGCAAAACAGCAGGGGTCACGAGAGAATGTGATTCAAACCATTGGTACGTATCCTGTGATAACAAATGAAAGTATAGATGGAAAGAAATCACGAGAGGGAAGTGGAAATGAAAAGAGAGAGGGCCAGAGATGCAGATGAAGATGAAGAATTTTTGGATGATTTGCTAAATTCCCTACCACCTCCATACAATTTTATTCATCAGGCTGCAGTCAACCAACAGCCCCTATTGGGTGCTAGTAAGAGTGCGCCTGTGAGACGGGTTTCCCCAGAGGGAGGGTTACATCTTGCCACTCCAGATCCATCTTTGAGTGCTGCTAGTACTTCTATTGTTATTAATTTCACTGGTGTGTAGGTTGTCACCACAACACCTAGTATATCTGATACTGATACTCCACTGGGTTCGTTGGAAGGGCTGGTCATCGAATTTGGATAAAAGTCAGAATTTAAAGAAGAATTTTAGAATGTTTATGACTGAGGAGGCACTAAAGAAAAGGAGAACATCAAATTTGAAGTTGCATGTTAAAGAATTGGTGGAAAGCATTAGAGAGTGGGAGGATACACAGAAACTTAAGGACTATTGGGCAAGAAAGGAAAAGAAAGAAAAATAAAGAGGATACTGGTGAGACTGAAGGAGGAGACAGTGCAAGTGACAATGATTAAAGAATATCTACTGGGAAAGGTGCATGGTGGGTATTTGCATGTGCCTTGGAGTTGTGGGGATCTTTTTACATTCACAAATACATTTTTAAAGTTGTGGTAGAATCCTGATGAATGGTATATTGCAGTGGATAGAATTGTGAAGATTTTGAAAATGCTGTGGGAGGATTTGAATTCTTTCGTTGGCATTATGGCCCGTAAAGATTTGTGGGCAAAACGCTAAGTGGTCATAGATTGGCCAAATGCAGTACCAGAGAAATGCTAGAACAAACTGCCCTTCTCCCACTGTTATGGACAAGTATAACCATGTGATTGCTCATTTGAAAACAAAGGCCCCGCAGAGAGACGTTGATTGGCTCAAGATAATCAGAACTGCCCAGGAGTCTAATGAGTTTGTGCATGCTTATTATGAGAAGATGATGCAAGTTTTCAGACACACAGATGATGGACGGAATGCAGAGCAAATCAAACATTCACCCCCAGTCAAGAGATCTGGGTTAAATCCATCATTCTTTTGCTCACCATGCCACCCCAGTTTAGACCCAGCCATATGCAAATCAGTCTTGACCCTGTGCCTCCTAGGAAGAGTCCAGACTGAACTGCCAAGCCAGGTCCTCTCTGGACTGGAAACAAGCATCCTGGGACCGGTTTCGGGGCATCACCCTTCATCAGCCAGGCTAGCTTGAATCCAGTGGCACAGTATGCCTGGGACCCATGTCTGGGCATACTCGGCGCACTTATGGCGAGAAAGCAAAGGACACACAGATGATGGACGGAATGCAGAGCAAATCAAACATTCACCCAGGTCAAGAGATCTGGGTTAAATCCATCGTTCTTTTGTCACTTTCAGAGAAGGATTCAGGTGATGATGATGAGGCTGACCATGACTTTCTAGATGTTATTAAATTGTACACCAAGCTAAGCATTGACATTCAAAATGTCACTTTATATAATAATACTAATAATAATAAAGCTTTATTCAGTTTTTGAAAACCATCAAAGTATACACACACAATAAAAAGACACTATAAAAATGAGGCATAAAACATCAAATGTATAATAGCAATTTATACGTACTTCCACCTAACCCAAAGGAAGAATATGTAAAAATAATAATTATATCCTTATCTATTATAAAATCTATACAAGACACATCTCCAATTTCATAGTGAGATTTTACATCAATAGCAGCATCCTAGAAAAGTTTGGAGCAGCAATTTGGTAGATACAGTACAAGGAAGATCAGTGCAGATAACTCCATGCAGGAGACAGTGCAAAATACAACCATGAGTCATGTGCAAGGGGCAAGACAATTTACAATCAACAATTTCCCAATAAAATCTCAGAGTTTTAAGATGTATATGTATAATACTAAAAACTTTAAAAAGTTGATAAAAATTACAAAGAAAGAAATTACTGACAATATAGACACAAGCATTAAATGACTGCTTTTAGAATTGTGTTCCTTGTGAGCCAAATTGCCTGTAAAAACCTACTTACTGCAAATACAATTTTTAGAGAAGTATTGCTTTTAAGATCCTAAAAGCTATGAGGTGTCTAGTTGTTCCTATATCACGACAAATTGGACAAATCCATTTGCGGCGATAAATGTGATATTCAGGGCAACCAAACATTATGTGTACCTCATTCTCATCACTCGAGCTGCACGCTGGACAAGCAATGGAATCTAGAAATTGCTAAAAACCAGGAAAGGACGTAAAATCTAAAAACAGATTGGTCAGGGAACCTTTTGAGCTACTTGTTATGTAGCCATCGTTAATGTAAGCCCAATAGCGTCCTTTCAAAATACTGAGGTCTGTTTTACGAATTACAGTTGGCTCAGCCCAATAACTTTGTAAACCCAATTTCCCCAACCATATACAAACAAATTTAAGCCAAGGAAGGGACCTGGCTCCTGGAACTTTTAATAAGTCTTTAAGTGAATCCTTATAATCTCCTAGCTCAGGAGTGGTCCAAAGACAGACCCAATACACTAGAATTTTAATACAGCCAAGTCAGCAATTCTTTTCAATCCCACATCAAAATATAGTGGGGTAAGGAGTGAGCTAGTTGGATCTGAAAGCAACTTCCTAACAAAATTGTTTTCAGCTATAGATACTGAATGAGTGTCAGCACAACCCTAAATCTCAGCGCCATAAAGCACCGCACCTTGGGCCTTGGCACTGTAAATTTCCAGCGTTGGTGAAACTGCACGTGATGTTGTTTGCTTGTGAAATCTAATAATAGCATTGGATCTATGCTCAATTACAAGAGTACTCTTATTTAATTGGCTTGTCCACTTAAAGTTCTCCATGAATCTAACCCCTAAGTAGTCAAAATTATGTACACTTTCTAAAAATTCACTGTCAACGTGAATTTTAAAATACTCACACCCTTACAAAACATTATAAATTTGGTTTTATTTACATTTAATTCCAGACCCCTAGATCTACAGAAACATAAAAATGTATTGATTAAAATTTGGAAGCCCATATGTGTCTTAGAAATAAGAAGGGAATCATTAGCGAATAAAAGAATTGGTACCTTTCTATTGTTCAGAACAGGGGACTCATTTATGCAATGTTCCAAGATGTTCACAACATCGTTCATATATAAAGAGAACAACGTTGGCGCAAGAACGCACCCCTGGCGCACACCACGCTCAATGGGGATGCGGTCAGTCTGTTCTCCATTTGGGCCCCATCGAACTTGAGCGTAATATTCTACACGTAGTTTGCTTATAAGTTGAATAAGATTACCTCGAACACCCATATTTGCCAATACTCGCCATAGGTTTGAGCATGAAATAAGGTCAAACGCAGCTCTTAGATCAACAAAAGCCACATAGAGCTTTTTGTGTTGTAATAAAACATATTTCCAATATAAAATGGTAAACCTTAAAATCTGGTCAATTGTACTAATCTTTGCCCTAAAACCAGCCTGGAGCGGAGACATAATTTTGTTCGAGTCTGCCCAATCTTGTAGTTTCTCTAAAATTTGTTGTGCAAATTGTTTTTGGGCATTTTCAATTAAATTAATCAGCCTGTAATTTGTAGGGTTGCTTGTCGCCCTTTTTAAATATTGTTATAATTTCAGCCCCACAACAATATTCTGGAAAATTACCCCCTGCTGCTATTGCATTAGATAGTAAATTTAAGTAAATTGACCATATCTGAGGCTCCATTTTATATAAATCTCCAGGGATTTTGTCTGGGCCTGGTACCTTAGCAGATTTTAAGGAATCAATAGCTCTATTTGTGTCTTCAGGACAGAAGACAACAGGGGCAATCTCTTCGACAGGTTTTATAATATCCAATTTTTAAAAGCCATTCAAGTCCTCTGGTCATTACAATATTTTGCAGCATAAAGACTAGAAAAGTGCGTCACCCATTTCTCGGGTGAAATATTATAATGATAATGTCACTTTGGAAGACCCTGATTTTACTTTGTTTGTGGCCGGCTCTTGCTTAAGAGATGGACGAGGAAATCTGAAAGCAGCTTATGCTGTGTGCGGCTTTGAAAGTGTTGTGAAAGCTTCTTATTTGTGCAATGTAACATCCGCACCGGTGGCTGAACTGATCGCACCTAGGAGAGCATATTGCATTACCAACTGTGAGTGTCACCATTTACACTAATAGTCAGTATGGTTTTGCCGTGGTTCGTGATTTCGGACACTTGTGGTCACAGAGGGAATTCTTGGCTTCCCCCATAAGAAATGGGAAATATGTCATGGATTTGCTTGAAGCATTGCAACTGCCTAGAGATGTATCTGTTGTAAAACGTGCAGCAAACAGGAGCAGATGGAATTTTGTGACTGCCGGAAACCACTATGCGGATGAGTTGGCAAGGTACTGCACTCTTGAATCCTTTACATTCAATCAAGGAGACCCATGTGAATCTGAAAATGACTCTGTTGCAAACTTGATATTGAGC
The DNA here is from genome assembly GCA_963921515.1 of Calotriton arnoldi. Taxonomy (NCBI): domain Eukaryota; kingdom Metazoa; phylum Chordata; class Amphibia; order Caudata; family Salamandridae; genus Calotriton; species Calotriton arnoldi. The sequence goes on from CAWUFW010018323.1 coordinate 69,007, forward strand.
ACTATTGATACTTGGTGGTAAATTAAGAGTGCTACAATATGAAACCCCAGAAACTGAGAAGGAAATTATGTAAAGTCTGCATGTGTAAAGAATCAGGATGAGGTTTGGGGTTCGACAGATGGGAGGCCTGTTTTACCCGATGCTATGCTTTCAAATATGATGAAGCATTTCCATGGTCCTACCCATATAGGGAGAGACAGTATAACCCATCTATTTAAGAATTACTGGTATAATCCCAATTTCCATGTCATTGCTGAGAGTTTGTGTCACAGGTGTATTACTTGCCAGCAGTTAAATATGGCCAAGAGGACTGTCTTGACCATGAGCCACATAGGAAGATCAGGTTGCCCCATTAACAATCTGCTGTTGGACTTCGTGGAAATGTCCATCTGCAATGGACGCCGTTATACCACGCTGGTGGTCTGCCTATTCTTTCGTAGGGTTGAAGCGTTACCGACCAGAAGACGTGACATCCTTAAGGTGGCCAAATTAATACTGAGGAAATTGACTTCAGTGCAGCCTGCCAATTTAGCTGAAGTCAGTTTGCAGGACACATTTTAAATATGAGATCATTAAGCTGTTGTGTGTAGCACTACAAGTAGAGCATTCCATTATAGTTACAGACCCAAAGCATCTGCAGTGGTGGAGGAAGTCAATAAAACCCTAAAATCTGGATTAGCCAAGGTGCGCTTGTATACTTCCTTGAAATAGCCTGATACCCTTCCCATGGTTCTGATAAGACTTCAAAATATTCCTGATTTCAGGAGTGGGCTCTCCCCTCATGAAATCTTGCTGGGGAGAGCAATGAGACTTCCTTCTGTGCCTGCAAATGTGTTTTTGAATATAACAGATAATATGATTTTTGACTACTGCAAAGGATTGGCTGATGTGGTGTGTTCTGTCTCTTACTACATTGACTTGGCTTTCAAAACAAGAACAGTGCCATGATTTAGGCCCATGAAATTGGGCCCTGGTAAAAAAACATGTCAGACGTGTCTAGAGCCACGATGATGAGCACCTTTCCAAGTTATACTTGTCACGACCGTTGCTGTGAAGTGTGTGGGTTTAACCAAACTTGATTCATGTTTCTCACACCAAGAGAGTGAGACAAGGTTATGAAGAAGTGGTGGCAATAAACACTGATTATTAGTCAAACCCAAGCAGAGAACGCATTTTCAGAGAGAGGAGAAGTTTGCATACAATAGTCTTAAAGTCAACTTGATTGCACCGCCTGTGGTGAAACAGTCAAGAGTAACTACAAAGAACCAAGTAACTGAAACTGAAAGTGTGCACCCTAACCTGGAAGAAGGTACAAGTACTTCAGCCAGAAGAAGGCAGAGGAGAGAGAAGTGGCTGAAAGGTGGAGAAAGACTGAGAGCTGTTGTGTTAGCACAACACTTCCCAGAAACAATCAGGGAAGCACCAGAGGCACTCAAACAAAGTGACAGCAAGCAGCCAGAAGTCAGAAGAACAAAAAGGCAAAGAGTAGCTAACCGAAGATATTTAGCTCTTGAGTGGACCTACTTTACAAACAAAACATGAGTAGTGATACCACAAAAAAGATTGATATGTTTGATTGTTGAATTCAAGTGACATATGTCAAGACCAATGTTCCCTCTAATTTTTTCCTTTGTGTGCGGCAATAAAGGTGCTTCGTGCACTACAGGCAAGGCTGCGTGCACTGAAGACAAGCAACATCTTAATATGAAAGTATGTGCCGCGCACATGCTACCAAAATCAGTGGCTTAGCAAGGGTACCATTGGCCCTAATCTAAGCCAGAATTTCTTTTACCTCCCCTCACCTTTGGGTCGGTATTAAAAGACACCCATTACAGGGGTGCAGTGGGCTCCTTGCACCTCTGAACCCTAGTGACACTGAATCTTATTCCCTAATCATTCTATGTATCATTCCTCTCTCTTTGTTACAGTCATGAGTCTCTTATCTCTTCCTCGCACCTTTTCTTATCCCTATCCCTATCCACTTCCACTCTATCTCTCTAGCTTGTCTTTATCTTGTTCCTCCCTTTTTTAAAGTTTTTGTCTTGTCTCCTTGCCCCTCTTTATCTTCCCCACTTTTCTTTCTCCCTTTCCGCTCCCCTCTACTTCTCCCAACTCTCTCTAATCTCCCTGTCCTCTCTCTCATTGTACCCTTTCTCTATCAAATCTATATTTTGACTATGATTCTCTCCTACTTATCTTGTTCACTATCTCTGACCTCCTTGGTTGTCACCTTTGTCTACCTATGCCCCTTTTTAAAAATCTGTATTATTCAAGTTTTCAATTTGTTGCATTTGAAGAACACAACTACAAAACACCTCTCACCCCCCCCTTCTCGGATGGATGACAGCTCTTACCCAGCAATCATGTGCAAAGTCACTTAACTACTGCACTAGTGGATTTTGTTCCCTAGGAGATTAATCCATTGACTTAGGGGTCGATTCTGGTCTCGGCCAGAAGCGCACCGAATACGATTCGTCCGGAAAAAATACGAGCCGAACGCGTTTTTCCCGAACGATTCGAACAGTCGTCCGAGCGAGCAAGTACGATGCGCATTACTGCTAAAATTCCGAGCGAGCCGTACGTACACATTCCAGCTCCAGTTCCCCGACCGAGCGGGATCCGTAAACGCCGATTCGAGTCGCACGGAAGTAAATACACAGCACCTTCCGGCCGGACTAGTACGATGCGCAATCCGTACGCGCCGAACTGGTCGCTACGTCTGGCACGTCAGAGCATCCGGGAGAGCTGCACATAAGCTCCGATTCGCGCCACAAGACGATCCACGGCTACGAGACCAACAAGCCAGCTACGAGTACGAGTCGAAGCCACGAGAAACCCGAACGAGACGAACCAACCATGAATCCCATCGCGCAGGTCCTACCAATACTGTACATCTATTACCGGAAGCGGTACGGACGCGTACGGCGCAGACGGTAAGTCAGACACCCACTACACAAACAAACGACACGTACCCGACATATGTCACACACACATAGGGATGCAGAAATGACATACACTAGCAACAGCAGAACCGTAGGGGCGGGATGGCTATCACCAATGCCATACACACCCATAGGGGCATGATGGCTACCACCATCCCTACTCATGGGGGGCTGGATGCCTGTCACTACCACCACCCCTACTCATGTGGGGCTGGATGCCTACCACAACCACCACCCCTACTCATGGGGGGCTGGATGCCTACCACAACCACCACCCCTACTCATGGGGGCTTGGATGCCTGTCACTACTACCATCCCTACTCATGGGGGCTTGGATGCCTGTCACTACTACCATCCCCACTCATAGGGGGATGGATGCCTACCACTACCACCACCCCTACTCATGGGGGGCTGGATGCCTGTCACTACTACCATCCCCACTCATAGGGGGATGGATGCCTACCACTACCACCACCCCTACTCATGGGGGCCTGGATGCCTGTCACTACTACCATCCCCACTCATGGGGGGATGGATGCCTTTCACTACCACCACCCCTACTCATGGGGGGCTGGATGCCTGTCACTACTACCATCCCCACTCATAGGGGGATGGATGCCTACCACTACCACCACCCCTACTCATGGGGGCCTGGATGCCTGTCACTACTACCATCCCCACTCATGGGGGGATGGATGCCTACCACTACCACCACCCCTACACATGGGGGGATGGATGCCTGTCACTACCACCACCCCTACTCATGGGGGGCTGGATGCCTACCACTACTACCATCCCCACTCATAGGACGGGTAATGCACGACACAACCAGCATACTCCAACATAAGGAATGTCAGCAAAAGACATCCCCCCCAACATCATGACAAGAGTGTGTAGTCTGTGTCAAATGCCTACAACACTGAACATGACATTGAACATACAATGTGACCCCCTATCACATGTGTCACACAAAAATGTGTGTGGCCTTCACAATGCAAGCAGACCATGACCACTGTGGGAATGGGGTCTAAACCCCCATCATCACAGTGACCAAAAGGTAAGTGTGGGGTCCATAGCTGAAGCACATTTTGAACATTGTGGCAATGGGGTCTAAACCCCCATCATCACAGTGACCAAAAGGTAAGTGTTGTCATGGAAAAAGCTGCAACTGCCAAACAGCATGGATGATTCCTGGTCACAGAACAACAAACACATCAGTGGCAAAGTAGTGGTTGTGTCCCATAGCAACATAGATTGGGTGAGGCAAACAGTGCAGTGCAAATAAAAAATACCTTTGGCCATGTGCAGACAAACATCACCCATGGGGACTGACATTGTCTCCATTTATCAATTACACAATGCCAGACGTGACCATCATAATGCAGACCCACATATCTGCACTAATGGATACACAAATGTAGATATCCTGTGGAGACTGTAGATGTGAGGTGAACAAATACCATACCATGGCAGCAATGGGACATACAAACCATGATTATTGTGCTGACTGATGACCTAGGAGTCCCAGGGACAGCATGGGAAATCCTCCAAACAACATACAGGCAATGGCACACTAAAGATATGCCAATGCAGTGGTGCAGATGCACAAACACAAATAGGCAGCCTCACACTGCATATCAAACACAACAGGTGATGGGGGGTGTGCCAGTGTCCCCAGGCAACCACACATCACATGAGGAAGCCTTTATTCCAATTACACAGATGTGTATACAGTGCCATACAAAAGTAACTCATGGATCGGATTCCCCTATGTGGGCAATCAGGCATTGTTAGATGAGAGGGAGCCCAAATTACACATGTCACACAAGCTTGTAGGAACAGCAACTAACACAGCAAGAGACAGACCCACCACAGCACTACCCCCAGGGACCCCACATTGTGGTGACACTAGCCTGCATGATAATCCCACTGTGATGACAAAGGTAGATGTCGTTCACACTGTGAACCACAGCCATGTGTCCTGAGCAACAAACTACCATCACACCTACACAAGCACAAATCAATCAGCACGGCCTGTCAGCCAAGGCCAATATGGACGTAGGGGTCTAGCCGTGCAACAACTCACATTTGCACACACTCAACACCACACACCTTGACCTCCACCAATGTGCAGCAGTGAAGCTCACATGGACTGGTGACATTGCACATGCACCCATGACAATCCCAGGGGTGGTTGTGGGAACTAAGGTGCAGAAACCCATCACACCTGGCCAGTCAACAAGACTCGTGAATGTCTGACACACTGCACAGTACGCGGTACATGGGCATGACGTGAAATCCACCCCAATCAATGGGATCCCGGCCACAGTCACACACCAATGAAGAAGCCATGGTGACCCACAAAGAACACAAGTAGACAACTTCTAACAATGCAGTTCTGACCCTAAGGAGTGGCAGCAGTCACACACACAACGTGTCACAATCACTGAAAGCTACCACAAACTGTAAATTACATGACTTGTGTAACCAACAAGTGCCAAGAGGAATCCTGACTGTGTCCCATCTGCGTTTGCCCACATCCCCAGCACTGACAACCAAGACAACTAGGGATGACAACCTGATGAACATTAGTTTGCCATGCACCCACATCACGGAGAAACCAGGTCCAAGATGCTGGATGAACACAGGACAACTCAGCAAGCATCACAAACAGGAACATCCGTAGGGACACAGCCTGTGTAGGAAAAGGGAAGGGAACACACACAGACATGCTTACACAACACGGGCCCAGGCAATGTCACGGGATTACACACTGCCATGACGGCACTCCACTCCTGTGGAAGGTCCGCAGTGCCAAACCTTGTCTGTGCACGACTCAAACATGTCAGCAGAACACTCGGTCAGTGAGTCAACAATTAGAACACACTGAAGGCTCTGCTCACATCAGCCTGGGTACGGGAGTGTCACTTCAGTCATCTGCATATACCCAAAACACGTGTCAAGCAAGTTGCACTGTATACACAGATGAGTCCTTCAACATTGATGTGCTAAACTGCATGTCCAGTGGAGATGGGCACACAGTCAGGGAAATAGAACCATTGAACAGTGGTAAGCCCACCAGATGTGCATCAGTGTAAGCCACAGATGTTAAATTACAAATGCAAAACATACATCCCTGTGTCAAATGCTGAACATTACACCCTCAGACTGCAGCAAAGGATGCTATGGATCCAGACTAGATTAGGACACATATCCCATGGACCACATGGAGTCCATCACAGCAACACTTCATTTTCATGATCTGAACACTATTACAACAGCAAATGCATGATGATACTCATCTACATCATGTACAACAAAAGCAAAACCACTAGTAAACAAAAAGACGCTTTATTCAGGGAATGTGAATGAAAAATTGGAAGTCCAAAAGACCCTAAGGCCAATGGCCAGTCCACATTCACAGTCCGAACAGGGTGACATGTGACAACTTGTCACCCATTGCTTGCCTGCACTGGTACGGACAGGGGACATCCCCCTCGGAGGGGCATACAAGGGGCAGGCCAGGCACCGCAGGGACAGGATCAGGGGATGCCAGAAGGAGGCAGTGAAGGGGTGGTGGGTGCAGGAGTGTCACCGGCAACTGCAGTGGAGGTGTCTGACTCAGTGGGGGCCGGCACCACTGTAGGGCACAAGTCAGATGGTGTGGGTGCTGGCACCACTGCAGTGGGCCGGTCAGATGGAGTGGACTGGGTCCCCACTGCAGTGCCCAAGTCAGACTGGGTGGTTGTGGACTCCACTGCAGTGCATAACTCCAAGGGAGTGGAAGGGGGGCAGATGAGGTGGGCAGGACAGAGGGGGGACCCGGTCTCCACACCAGTGGCACAAACAGGCAGAGCGTCTGGGTTGGGGGTGGAAGAGCAAGTGGTAGGGGGGAGGGTTAAGCAGTTTGGGGATGCGGTATTGGTGTGTGGGGGAACCTGGGGCAGGGTGTGGCGGGGGAACCTGTGGAGTGGTGGCCTGGGGGATGGAGGAGAGAGACTGGGCCCGATTCACAGAACTAACTTACGACAAAATCCTAAACTTACTACCATTTTGGTATTCACAGAATGAACTTACTCATTTTGGTATTCACAGAATAAACTTACTCATTTTGGTATTCACAGAATAAACTTACTCATTTTGGTATTCACAGAATAAACTTACTCATTTTGGTATTCACAGAAGACACTTACACATTTTGTGTAACTTACACATTTTGTGTAACTTACACATTTTAGTATTCACAGAAGGCACTTACTCATTGATGAGTAAGTGCCTTCTGTGAATACCAAAATGAGTAAGTTAATTCTGTGAATACCAAAATTGTTGTAAGTTCATTCTGTGAATACCCAAATGTGTAAGTTCATTCTGTGAATACCAAAATTGTTGTAAGTTCATTCTGTGAATACCCAAATGTGTAAGTTCATTCTGTGAATACCAAAATTGTTGTAAGTTCATTCTGTGAATACCCAAATGTGTAAGTTCATTCTGTGAATACCCAAATGTGTAAGTTCATTCTGTGAATACCAAAATTGTTGTAAGTTTAGGATTTTGACGTAAGTTAGTTCTGTGAATCAGGCCCAGTGTGTGGTGGAGCTGCGTGGTGGTGGTGGTGGGGTCTTGCCCTTCCTGGTCCGGGGGGGACTTCTTAATGGGGTCCTCAGTCTGCCTGTGCCTGGGGGAGGGTGTCCGGGTGTGAGGGGCACTCCCCTCTGTGTGTGGTGGTCGCCTCTTCCGCCTGTACGTTGGGTCAGATGGATCTGTGGGGAAGAGGCCAAGCTCACAGAGGAAGAGCTTCTGGGAGGGGGGTTGCAGGTGAGGCAAGGGAAGGAGTTTTGGAGGGAGAGGTATCTGAGGACTGCGGAGTGCTCGTGGATGCGTGTGTGTGTGCCTGGGCCCCATCCCCTGTGAGTGAGGTATCAGTCCCCTGACTGTGCGTGCGTGTGCGTCTGGATTTTGGCGTGTGTGTCTGTGTGCTGCTTGTGTCTGTGCTGGTGGGTTCCTGTGCCGGTGTGTGTGTGCTTGGGACAGGTAGGGTGCTGGGGATTGTGGATGGGGCAGAGGTAGGAGGGGTGAGGGACTGTTGCAGGAGGGACACTGCTGCCGTCAGTGAGGAGGCCATGGACTGATTGGTCCAATGTAGGGCAGACATGCCAGATGACATGCCCTCCATGAATGACACCAGTTGTGTCAACAGACCCGGGTGTGCATGGAGGACACTCAGCATTGATGTCTGCCCTACATGGATCTGTTTCAGCAAGTCCACAGACTCCACACTCAGGGCAGCAGGGGAGACAGAGGCAGGGGGTGCGGTGCCTGGCATGAAGGAGACACGCTCCCCTACACGGGAGCCTCCACAGACATGTGGGATGGGAGCAGATGGGAGGGTGGCGATGGTGGTGGTGGCGGGGACAGACTTGCTCAATTTTGTCTGTGGTCTGCTGACACCCGCCTCCACAAGAGAGTCCTCACTGGAAGTGCTGTGTTCCTCAGCCGAGGTGGTCGTAGCTGAGGTTTCCTCAGTGTGGCTCCCCTCACCCTCCGTGCCACTGGGTCCCTCGGTCTCCTCTGCAGTGGACCCAGTCTGGCTCTGCCGCTCCTCTTGGTCCGTGGAGCTGTCTCCTCCTGTGGCCGTGGATGTATCTGCAAACAATCAGGATAAACAGAGCAAAATCAGTCACCTGTACTAACCACACACACCACAGTAAGTACAGCACATCACAGAGCAAGCCCTGCCATCATTTGCTAGACATTGCAATAAGTGCTGACACTGATTTGAAGAAGCCCATTGTCTGCCTGACAGTCATTCATGCCACTCATATCCTACCTGTCCATGCACCCATCTGTATGGTGCCTGTTGGATGTCACTAATCATATGTGCACACATGCACCACATACACAGTTGCTGGACATCCAAGAGAACATATGGAAATGTGTCACTCCAAACACATGCCATCTCCTGCCACTGACTCAGTACATGTGTCAGGAAAAGTGATGGGCAGAGACTCTGTCGATATGCGGGTTTTGGTTCCATCACCAGACACAATGATGTCCTCATGTCCTGATAGACAATGCGACAATGGTGTGCATGCAGGACATATCACACTACTGCTGGATCACCCTTTGCAAGCTGAATGTCATGGCACAGGCCTGTCTGGCAAGTCAGTCATAACTGTCTCCTGTCACAGGGGCAGTGCATACACACAACACCAGTCTGCACTGTGTCACAATCATGGAAGTTTTGGGAATGCAAGCCCTGTAGCTGACAGGTGCACATGTGCACCCCTGGCCACCCACAACATGAGGACTAAGATGATCCCATGTCATTCAAATGAGACATTTGAGTGACTGCAAACACAAATCCATACACATGAGCACTTCACCGTCTGATGAGAATGAACCACAGCTGCCTGCACCTCAATGTTTCATACACCATTGTGCACAGTCAAGGGATCAGAGACCTATGCATTAACCAATGTGCAGATCCTATAGTCACAACTCAGATGGCTGGCCACCCCAAATTGTTAAACACTCCAGGAGCCTAAAAAGCAAGGCCACACCATGGTGACACAGAGGCAGACACCTGAGTGCACTCTTCACAATGCCCAATATGTATGCTGACACACAGGAGTGGGAGAACAGAGTGCCTTCGATGTCCAGAGTAGGCATTACAGTCCTGGTCCATGTGCAACATGGTATTACCCTGAACACTAGGCAGGTGGCTATGCATGTGTCACACACATGATGTCCATACTTCTGAGGCTCCTACCTTGGTCTCTGCTGCAGCATGGGTGTGTGGCACATACCCCAGACATGTGGTGAGTCAGAGCAGCAATTGGAACACATATTGAAGCCATACCCAGAGTACATGTCAGATCACAGGCATTGTGTGAGCAATTGTACCACCCATGCAGCCCACAACAAAGTTCCTGTAACTGATGCTGTCCCCAACTTGAACTACAGGTAACTGCAAGTACACAGTACCCAAGTGACCTAAGTCACAGACTGTAAGGGCCACACCTGTGTATCAGATGAGGAGGGGGCATGACACAAGTGAGGGACATGAGTCCAGGACGACAAGACAGTCGTACTGTGGAAGTGGAACCAGGCTAAAGGAGTGCATAGAGCATGTTAGTCATAGTACCCAGAAAAGGCGAGCACTTACCCCCTCCTTGCTGCTGTCTGGCCTTCAGCTGCCCATCCAGGTCAGGGAAGACCACCGCCAGAACCTGGAGCATGTGGGGGGTCAGGGTCCGGTGTCCGCCCCTCCTGCGAGGAGGTGACAGCTTCAGCTGGACCCTTGCGATCCTCCGGGTCCAGCCACGAAGGTCCTGCCACCTCTTCTGGCAGTTGCGGATCCTGCGCCTGTAGACCCCCACAGATCGTACTGCCCGGGAGATGGTCAGCCAGATCTCCTGCTTCTGGTGGGCATCAACCTGTGAGGATGACAAAGTGAAAAGGCCATTACTACACATGCAACATATCCGTGCATCACACAGTTGGATATACATGTCTCAATCACAGGGGCATATGATGTACACAGGTAGTGCAACTATGGCTAGGAACAGTTGTCCAGCAGTTACTAAATGGTATCATTGCCTGGGAAGTAAAACCTTGTTGGAATGCACTGTTACTGCACTATACCTGTTCAGTGCATGTAGCTACACACTTTGGGGGGTGACAACTACTCAGTGAGCATGCTAGCCACTGGTGTACACACTAAGTCTTGCTAGTCAGACAACATGCACAATTAGTAAGGCAGTGGACAGCACACTCACCTGCTCCCCTGGTTTCCCATACAGCTTGCTGTACTGTGGAAGGAGGCTGTCCATCAGGGCCTGGTTCTCCTCAGTGCTGAAGGCTGGGGCTCTCTCCACAGTACGTGCCATTGCAGTAGCCAGAGGATGCAGAGACAGCAGCAGTGGTGGTGGCAGATGTCGTCCTGGAGCATGTAGTGCAGGCAAGTGAGCTCTCAGGGGAACAGCCAGCATTATATGTGTGCTGCAGAGGCAGATACTGTCCCATGTGTCCAAAGTGATAGGTCCAAGTCGTTTGCATCTTCTGAATCTGGCCAATCCATGGAATTGCACCACTTATACACGCCCACAGCATCCTTCAAAATTTCAACTTGATGACACCCATGAATTTGCAACATTGTTGTGGCTGGCCAACTGAATTCACTGCATCCGACTCGTAAAAGCTTCGAAAACGCGTCCGTTACCATGTCAGTCCATAGCCAATGCGTGCGCACCGATCGGACCATTGCTGTACGACGCGTATTACGTCACACAACACGCATCCATCATCATCATATGCAATGGCCAATGCGTGCGCACCGATCGGTCCATTGCTGTACAACGCGTATTTCGAAACACAACACGCATCCGTTAACATCATATGCAATGGCCAATGCGTGCGCACCGATCGGTCCATTGCTGTACAACGCGTATTTCGAAACACAACACGCATCCGTCAACATCATATGCAATGGCCAATGCGTGCGCACCGATCGGTCCATTGCTGTACAACGCGTATTTCAAAACACAACACGCATCCGTCAACATCATATGCAATGGCCAATGCGTGCGCACCGATCGGTCCATTGCTGTACGACGCGTATTTCGAAACACAACACGCATCCGTCAACATCATATGCAATGGCCAATGCGTGCGTACCGATCGGTCCATTGCTGTACGACGCGTATTTCGAAACACAACACGCATCCGTCAACATCATATGCAATGGCCAATGCGTGCGCACCGATCGGTCCATTGCTGTACGACGCGTATTTCGAAACACATCACGCATCCGTCAACATCATATGCAATGGCCAATGCGTGCGCACGGATCGGTCCATTGCTGTACGACGCGTCCCTGTACAAGTCACTCGCATATGTCAATATGGTTGTCACAGGTGAACGTATGCCAGCCACAATTACTTGCCAGGGACTCAGGGGCACACCTACAACACCACAGCCTGTCCACACTATATCCTAAGGCATGTAAGGCTGCATTACCTGTGTGTGTTTGGGGGTCAACATGTGGTTTGTTGGGTGGCACTTGGGGGCAGCCACTCCCAGGCTGTGCACGTGTTCATGGGGACAGAATCCTTTGTGTGTTGTGCACATGACCACTGTGATGTGCAACTGTTCAGTTCAGAGCATGTGGCATGGTCACATTTCCAGGTTGTATATGTGTATGTTATGTCACATACACCCTGAGTCCCATGTGGGATGGTATGTACGTCACAGGGTGACCCATTGCCACAATTGTGATGGCCCTCCACAGTCTGTGTGCCTGTTGTGTTCCAGATGTCTATGATTCCATGTGCACAATGGGAGACAGTCTCCATATCCACGTTGTTTGTGCATCGACTTTGATGTTGTGCTTGTGTGTGTCACAGACGTCCATGTCTGTCCTGCAGAGGCAACAGGGGCTACTACCTGTGGGAGTCATGGTTGTTTTGCTGGCGTGTACATGATACGCCATGTCATGCCAGTGTCCATGTGGCAATGCAGGGTCCCTGGGAATCTACCTGTCAAAGAGCTGTGATGCCTGGGGCACATCTGTCCTCACTTGTCACTGTGGTGTGTGTTTGGAACGTGACAGCAGTACAAGGGGACTGTGACACAGCCTAATGATTTCCCATAGCACAACCTGGAACATGTTGTCAACACATGTTGAACTGAGATGTTAGATGATGGCCATGTAGGTGCCATATAAGTCCATACAGAACGGCACACACATCAAGTACTTGTGTCTCGTAATGATGTATCATGTGATATTTAGTATGGTCAATGCCACATATGTGGGGTGACTGTCAATCTTTCTTTGTTCACCTATGTACTGCAGGGCACCAGCTGTCCATAGACCATTCCCTGACCTTGCAACCATGGTGGAACGTGACTGCATCCGACGGTACCGCTTCAACAGGCCGCTGATTGAGGAATTGGAGGGGCGGTTGGCCCCACATTTGCTACCTGGCCGGCCATACCCTACAGCACTGACCCCCAAGGTGAAGGTGAAGGTGATGGCAGCCCTACACTTCTTTGCCACCGGTACCTTTCAACACACTGTGGCGTCTGCTGGTGTGATGTCACAGACCATGTTCAGCCGTGTGCTATGCGATGTTTTGGAGGCAATGTTAACATACTTGAACCAGTACATCTATTTCCCTAAACGTCAACAACTCACTGACGTCAAGAGTGACTTCTATGCCCTGGGGAGGATGCCACATGTCATCGGCTCCATTGATGGGACACATGTGGCTTTGGTACCACCACAGGCACATGAGCAGGCATACAGGAACAGGAACATTTTCCATCAATGCTCTGGTGGTATGTCTTGCAGATATGAGCATCTCACATGTGTGTGCGCGTTTCCCCGGTTCTGCACACGATGCCTACGTGATGAGGAGTAGTCGCATCCCGAGGATGATGTCACAGATGCAGAACCAGCGTGCCTGGCTTGTCGGTGTGTACTGACTTTGTACCATTGTGTGTGTTCTGCAATGTTGTATTCCACCCTCTTTTTCCAACTCAGCTAATGTGCAATTGTCTGTATGTAGGTGACTCCGGATACCCCAACATGCCGTGGTTGCTGACACCCCTCAGGAACCCTGTGACACCAGCCCAGATGCGCTACAATGAGGCACATGGTCGGACCAGGAGAGTGATCGAGCAGACATTTGATGTCCTGAAGAGCCGCTTTCGCTGCCTGGACAAGACAGGAGGGGCCCTCCCATATGCCCCTGCAAAGGTGTGCAAGATTTTCATCGTCTGCTGCATGCTACACAACCTGGCAGTGCGGAAGGAGTTGCCTCTCATCCTGGATGACGATGACCAACATCCGCCACCTGTGGAGGATCCTGGTCTGGGCCACGATGCCAGTGATGATGATGATGATGATGAGGGTGATGTCCGCACACAGCTCATCACCAACTTCTTCAGCTGAATGTGAGTATACAGAGATGTTATGTCAATGATTTGAGTTTGCATGATATGTGTTGGTGGTGCTCTGTTGCTGTTTGAGTGTGGCCATGTGCTACTTGACTGGATGCGTGCAGCGATGTGTCCTTACAGGTAGTCTGTACTCCCCAACAGTGTTGACATGCTAACTTGGTTTTGTGTAGGTATCTTGTGACATGTATTGGGCATGAGTATTGCAGTTCTGTCCTGTTCTTCAGTGCTTTTGACTGTGTGCCATGTCTGTCCTTCACAGGGTACTTTCAGAGTTGTTTGGTCAACTGTGATCCCCCGACACCATGATTCAACTTCCAGGGTGGAAGCAGTCGTTTCCCTACAGGTGATGTGCCACACACCCCTGGACTTTATTTCTTCAACACTTGTTGACTGTGTGGCCCCTGCCACATGGGATTACCTTGCATAGTAGTGGAAACAACATGTTGCAAATGTGTAATGAACCTGTGCTTCACTTTGGGATGTGCGTTGTCTGTGGTCACACATCTGACTGACATTTGCTTACTGCACCTGTGGGCTAGTTAACACAGCCTCTGAATAGGTGTGGTGTCTGTGCATTCCACTGTATTTCCTGGCAACATCAGTGTAGGCGATGAGTCAGATGGCCCTGGTGTGTATGTGTTGTGTTGCCCTAGTGGTGTGTCTCCCTCATATGTGTCACGTCGCCATGACTCACATGACGGTGTTGTAATTGCTGTAGCAGTTAGCATGCACAGTGTCATTTAGCAGATCATCATCTCCATGACAAAATACCACGTTGGAATCACAACAGAGGCAAGTATGGTGTATTAGTGAGTTTATTTACATACATGTGTGAGGATAGTGCACAGGATGGTGGGTGCTGTACATTGGGATCCAAAGTTCCCAGATGAGTTGGAAGTGTTGGTAGCAGAAATGTCCTGAGTAAAGTCCACAGTCATCTGATACATTAGTCCAACTTAAACTCCCCATGTCATGTGGGAGAGTTGGGTTGCATTCGACAGGGTGAACAGTTTGCACACAAAGGAGAATTTCCAGAACAGGTGTTGGGTTCCTGGGGGATGTACATGGCCATCTGCCTCTCAGTTGTCCTTCCTCGGACGACCCCTCTTCTTTCTGGGGGACCCTCACGTGCAGGCCGCTGCGGTGCAGAGGACTCTCCACCAGAGTCATCCTCCCTCCCTATGGCAGTTGCAGTTGTTGCGGCACCAGATGTTGTGGGCACACAGGGAGGTGTGGACATGTTGGTGCTAATCTGGCGGAGGCATGTCAATATGTCCCTCTGCACCGCTGTCAGTTCTTCCAATGTGTCCCACTTGGACTCCATGCCAGACATGTGTGTCTCCACACGGGACATGTGGGAGTCCAAGCGGGCATGATGGGCAGCCTGCTGCTGTTGAATATCCTTGAGGATCCCCACTACCTGGCTGACCTCTCCGGTGCTATTCTGGTACGCATCTGCAATGCGTACCAGTTGTGGGTCATCATGCAGTCCAGACCCCTCTGCAAACAGCGACCTCTGCCTCCCACCCCTCCCACCACCCCTGGCCACACGTGCGGGACATGTGGTGGCACGCACAGGTGACCCTAGGCCCCCTTGGGGGTTGGTACTGGGGTTGTTGTCCGTTGCTTCCCGGGGGGCCGGGGTCCCTGTGCTGTTGTCATTCAGTGTCCTTGGTCTGTCCGTGTCGGCGGGGGTGGTCTGTGTGTTGGCAGATGTTGGAGGAGAGGGTGCAGGGGGTGCAGATGGTGGTCCTGCTGGTGCTGCATGATGACTCACACTGGAGGTGCCAGGTAGGTCTTCGCCATCCGAGGAGGGCAGAGGCTGTTCCACACCAGAGAGCTCAGGAGCCACCGGAGCCTGGGACAGGGACTCCTCATCATCTGCTGCTGTGTCCCCATCATCACCTGTGTTTGGAAGAGACACACAATGTATGTTATGTTTCTACAGGCATCAGTGGTTCAAACACATGACAGTTGTGACTGTACATCTGGATGCGTGCCTGTACATTGCATTGTGCTAAGTTGTCACAGCCAGAGGTTGATATTGTTGTAGCACATTGTCCTGGCAACCTGAAGCATTTAAATGTGAATGTTGAGGTGTGTGCATGACCAGCTCATGTATAGATTGGCTGTACATGGCCATTGCTACTCAAGGGCCATCACGTGCCTGACACAGGTGTGTCATCCTTGTCCACATTTGTCCTTTAACAGGGACATACGTGCAATTCCACTTAGGATATCTTTCAAGATTGGGACATGTGTGGTGGCAGTTTTTGCCAGTCTTTGTGCGTCACATTGGTGTGTCTGGACAACATGGTCACAGTCCGGTATGCCTGGGATCTCTTGGGAGTATCTGTGTTGTTGTCTGGGTTCCTAGTTCACGTCTCATTTCATACAAGTGATGTTGTTAACGTAGCTAATGATGTTGTTGCTGAGTTTTGTACGTACAAACGTGATTAATCTTGTCAATGTCCTCCATGGTGATAAGGATTGGGCATGGCAGCTCTCTGGCTTTTCCATTGTCATGACAGTGATGGCCAGTGGTGTGTGTTGCAGTTCTGCTGCTGTGAGTAGCATGTCTCCTCAAATGCAGTCCAGCTTGGTGCTTGTGTCTACAGTGTCTATGACAGTGAGTGGTGTGTTGTGTGAAGGATGCATATGTTGCCGAACGATGTGGGAGTGGAATGCAGCTCACAACCGCAACTTGTGAGACTGACACCATGGTACAGTGTCCGGTATATTGGTGTGTCCATTGCATTCACTGTCAGGTGTCCCCTGTCAATGATGTCTGTGACTTCCTGTGTGTTTTGTGCTATGTAGTTTGTCTGATTCTCCACAGTTGTCATCTGCAAGTCACACCTTCACAGCCAGGCCAGGGGCACCCATGGACACTGCATCCCCTGACAGTGTGTGTAAACATAGAGTTGCAATGGCTGTGAGTGTGTACGTGTTTGGGTTGGCCAGTGCATGGGTGTGAATTGCAGGCACATCATTTCTCATGCCCATGTGTCAGCCATCTTGCCAGGGCTTTTACTTTGGGAGTGACTGGTCCCACGTGTGCAATGTGTTTTTGCAGAGTAGGTGTGTGTATGGCCAGCATTGGTGGTATTTGGTTGACATCCGGACCTCCTTCTCCCCCAGCCCAGTTATCCCACCATGAAGCATGCCACCCTTGCAGTGGGTGCAGGTTAACTCTCAGGATGTCAGTCAGTGGTGTCCTGTTGTTCGTTGGTGCACAGTTCCCAGCAGGGCCTTGTGCTCCCCACAACAGAGCACCATTGTCAGACATCTTTGAAGTGGCTTTTCACTCCCTGTGAGGTGTGCATGCTTCAGTGTGAGCTTGCTGGGCCATGCGGGTGGGGGATGTTGAGCTGTGACTACCACTCCCATCATGCTATTGCCTACACCCCCTTCCCAGCATGCCCATACTTACTTCCTTTTGAGTCGACTTCACTGTGTGTGAGTGTGACAGCAATGGCAAGATGGCTGACAGTGTGGTCCTGTTGTTTGTTGGTGCACAGTTCACAGCAGGGCCTTGTGCTCCCCACAACAGAGCACCATTGTCAGACATCTTTGAAGTGGCTTTTCACTCCCTGTGAGGTGTGCATGCTTCAGTGTGAGCTTGCCGGGCCATGCGGGTGGGGGATGTTGAGCTGTGACTACCACTCCCATCATGCTATTGCCTACACCCCCTTCCCAGCATGCCCATACTTCCTTCCTTTTGAGTCGACTTCACTGTGTGTGAGTGTGACAGGAATGGCAAGATGGCTGACAGTGTTTTCCTGTTGTTTGTTGGTGCACAGTTCCCAGCAGGGCCTTGTGCTCCCCACAGCAGAGGCCAGTGTCAGACATCTTGGAAGTGGCTTTTCACTCACTCTCTTGTGGGGCACGGTTCCAGGTGTGTTGTTTGGAGTTAGTGGAAGTGGTGTGTGTGTAAGGGCCTGCTGGTAGCTGTAGTCGGAGCTGGCACTCCTCCTCCCCCCAGGCCAGACATCCCACCATGAAACGTGCTTCCATTGCAGGGAGTGCAAGTTGGTTGCCAGGATGTCAGTCAGTGGTGTCCTGCTGTTGGTTGGTGCACAGTTCCTAGCAGGGCCTTGTGCTTCCCACAACAGAGCACCATTGTCAGACATCTTTGAAGTGGCTTTTCACTCCCTGTGAGGTGTGCATGCTTCAGTGTGAGCTTGCCGGGCCATGCGGGTGGGGGATGTTGAGCTGTGACTACCACTCCCATCATGCTATTGTCTACACCCCCTTCCCAGCATGCCCATACTTCCTTCCTTTTGAGTCGACTTCACTGTGTGTGAGTGTGACAGCAATGGCAAGATGGCTGACAGTGTGGTCCTGTTGTTTGTTGGTGCACAGTTCCCAGCAGGGCCTTGTGCTCCCCACAGCTGAGGCCAGTGTCAGACATCTTGAAAGTGGCTTTTCACTCCCTGTGAGGTGTGCATGCTTCAGTGTGAGCTTGCCGGGCCATGCGGGTGGGGGATGTTGAGCTGTGACTACCACTCCCATCATGCTATTGCCTACACCCCCTTCCCAGCATGCCCATACTTCCTTCCTTTTGACTCTGCTTCCCTGTGGGGTAGTGTGCCTGTGCTGACAGGATGGCTGACAGTGTTGTCCTGGCGTTTGTTTGGCTACAAGTCCCAAAAGTGTCCCTGTGCTTTACACAGCATAACCCAGTGTGGTAGTTCTTTGTGGGATATTTAATTAGAGTGTGAGGCAATGCATTCTCCCAGGTGAGTTGTGTGGAGTTTGTGTTAAGGGGGTGTGTGAGAAAAGCTGCTGGTAACTATGGTCAGAGCTGTCAGTCCTCCTTCCCACCCAGCCAGATATCCCACCATGGAACGTGCTTCCATTGCAGGGAGTGCAAGTTGGCTTTCAGGATGTCAGGCAGTGGTGTCCTGCTGTTGTTTTGAGCATAACACCCAGCAGGGGCTTGTTCTCCCCACAGCAGTACCCAGTGTCAGCCATCTTGTCAGTTCTTTTCCACTCCCTGTGATGTGAGCATGGTTCAGAGTGGTGTTGATGGGCCAATTGTGAGGGTGACCAATATCTGTGACTACAACTCCCATCATGCTATTGGCTACACTCACTTCACCAGCATACACACAATTCCTTCCTTTCAGTCAGCTTCCCTGTGAGGTGGTGTTCTAGTGGTGGCAAAATGTCTGCCGGTGTTTGTTGGTTAGATTTGTGCCACTGCCTTGCTCTATTTGTTGTTAGGTTTGTACATGTCATGACACAGTTACATATCACTATGAGATGGTAGGTTTTGTGTTTGTCTGACTAGCATACACATCTTGGGATGATTATCTTTTGGTTACTGTGGCTTTGCTAACGGTGCATGGTTTCACTATTCCCTTGACAGTGATGTGTGTGTATTGTCACACAATATTGGGTATATTGGTTGTGTACTCACCAGGCTCTGGGATGTCTGATAGTCCATGTACGCTCTCTGGTGGTAGGATGGCCCGCACCTTCTCCTCCCAGGACCTGAGGTATACTGGTTTGGCAGGAGGGCCACTGACGGTGCGATGACTCAAGGCATATTCCTTCTTGAGTAGGTCCTTGACCCTCCGGCGCACGTCATACCACCTGTTCTGGATGTCTTCCTTTGTGCGCAAACATGGTGATTGTGCGTTCACCCTGTCGACGATCCTCTCCCACATCTTGGTTTTCTGCGACATGGGGGTCTGTTGGACCAATGTACCAAACAACTGTGGCTCTACTCTTAGGATTTCATCTACCAGGACTTCCAATTCACTGTCTAGGAACTTTGGATTCTTCTTTGGGGGCATGGTGATGGGTGGTGGTGGGGATTGATGTGTGTGTGAGTGTGCAAGTGAGTGTGGGTGAGTGTCGGTTTTGCTGGGTGTATGTGAGGGTGCTATTAGGGAAGTGCTAATGGTGTGTGGCTTGTGTGATGGATGAGTTGTTATGTTATGTTAGCAATTTCTAGAGCGCACAAATACCCATGGGTGTCTCGGCGCTATGGACTGTAGAGGAAAGCGGGGAGGCCCCTTATTGCTCAAATAGCCAGGTTTTTACTTGTTTTCTGAAGGATAGTAGCGTTGGGCTGGTCTTAATTTGTAGGGGGAGCAGGTTCCAAAGTTTAGCCGTTGCCACTACAAATCTTCTGTCGCCCCAGTTGACTTTATTTGTTCTGGGAATGATCAGAAGGTTAGCTTCTGCGGAGCGTAGGGCTCTGCTGGGCGCATATGCCCGAAAAGCTTTTTTCAGGTATTCGGGTCCTAAACCATGAACTGCTTTATAAGCAATGCATAGCGCTTTAAATTTAGTTCTGCTTTTATGGGCAGCCAATGTAACTGGCGCCTTACATTGGAAATTGACTTAAACTTCGGAGTACCAGACAATATCCTAGCGGCTGTATTCTGTATCCGTTGCAGCCTGTTCAAAACATTTTCTTGAGCGTTGATTAAAAGGCTGTTACAGTAATCAACTCTTGACATAACTAGGGCACTGATGAGCATTTTTCCAGTGCTCAACGGAAGAAAAGGTAGCAATTTTTTTATTATCCTTAAAACATAAAAGGAAGAAGAGGCCACTGCGTTAACATGCTGTTTGAAAGTGAGGCTCTCATCAAACATGACGCCTAAGTTTCTGGCCTTCTTGACAGGGGTGGGGAGTAATCCCAGTTCAACTGGCCACCATGTTGGAGACCAACCAGGGGTAAGGTTACCGAAGACCATTACCTCGGTCTTGTCTGAATTTAATTTGAGGCAATTGTTTGCCATCCATGAGCTAATGGCCAACCTGCCGTCACGAAAGCTAGCCGCCACTTCCTCCCCGTCTTTATGCACCGCTAGCACAAGTTGCGTGTCGTCGGCATAAGACGTGAGGCCCATTCCAAAGCTTTTTATTACTCGTGCTAAGTCCGCCACATATATATTAAACAACGTTGGACTTAGCGACGATCCCTGCGGAACACCACAGGGGAGAGAGAAAACTGATGAGTTGTAATCACCCATACTGACTGACTGGGTCCGTTTGAAAAGAAAGGAGGACAGAAGGGCCTTGGCCTTTCGTCCGACACCTATAGCTGAGACACGGTTGATCAAGGTGGCGTGATCAGCCGTGTCAAAAGCTGCTGATAGATCTAAAAGCACCAGGACTGCGGCACCTCCTCTATCCAGCACCATTCTTATTTCATCTGATGCTTTAATCAGTGCAGTCTCTGTGCCATGTCCTTTCCTAAAGCCGAATTGGGTGTCATCTAACAGCTTGTTCTCTTCTATAAACTGTGCTAGCTGGATGTTCATGACTTTCTCAAAGATTTTTGCTGGAAAAGGTAGACGTGCGATTGGTCTGTAATTTTTGGTGTCTCCTGGGTTGAGATTGTTTTTCTTTAACAACGGCTGAATAATGGCCTTTTTTCCATATAGAGGGGTAGGAGCCTGAGCAAAACATAGCATTACAAATGCTCGTTAAATTAGTACCTATCAGGTCAGGAATCATTTTTAAAACTGATGGGGGCATGGGTCAGACGGGGATCCTGATTTGACTGTCTTAACCAGGCCAATGACCTGATCCACCGGCACTGGCCTGAATTCCATGAAGCTTGGGGAATCTCTATTCCTTTTATTGTCATCTAGTTGGTTCAAGTCACCCGTAGGCGTATTAAAGTTTGAATAAATTTGGCCCACCTTGTCTTGAAAAAAACTAGCTAAAGATGCCTCTTTGGTGGTATTAACCAATGGCCCTGTCAGGTTAGAAACTACATGAAACAATTGCTTAGTGGAATTTTGTGCTGTTTCTATCGTTCTGGTGTAATAGTTACTTTTTTCTATGATTATAAGACGTTTATACTTTGTCAGGGCCGCTTTATAGCGTGTTTTCTCCAAGTCATTATATTCTTTGCGCCAACGTCTTTCTTTATTCCTGCAATGTTGTTTCTCCAATCTAAGCGCCTCGGTAAACCATGGCGCTGAAGGAGTTCTCCTGTTTTTGGAGACTGTCTTGTAGGGTACTAATTTGCTAAATGCATTTTGGAGCCATTCAGTATAGTTAGTAGAGGCCAGTTCAGGGTCCGGCACAATCTCTGGTTGGGAATCTATTAGATTTTGTCTAAGATGGATTTGATTAATGCTACTCCAAGCCCTAAATTGTTTAGAGGGGGTGGGGCTGGTGTGCATAGAGATGGGCTGTGGGTTGTGAGTGTGTCTGTGGTTGCTGTCTCATGGTGTTCTGTGCTGGCAGGTCAGTTGAATTTGCAAATGATCATGGTAGGGATTTGTGGCCTTTATATGGATGGAGTTGTGGGTGTGTCTTTGTTCCATGTTTTTTCCCCCCACTATTTATTGGCTTTGTCATTGCTTGTTTGGCCCTTTTTTTTGTATTTTTTCCTTTGTATTTTCTGGGCATGTAGGAGACGTTCTTCTGTCCAAGTCGGACGCTGCAGTTGTCTCGTGCGAGCTTCTCCGAGTCTTTCACGTTGTCTTTCTGCTGGGTTTCATGTGCGGCGTACGCGTCGGTCGCGGAGTATTGGGTTGCTTCGGCTCCCTGTTTTCTATGCGTGTCGGTCGTACGGCTTGAGCTCCGTGCGACTCGGTCTGGTTTTACACGCATTGCATCGTACTGCGCGGGTCGGAGTTCGCGGTTACGTATCTGTCGGGTTCATTCCTGGTGCGTGTCGGTTGGTTCGATTCACGTCGATTTTCCGGCCGGATGGCTGCTTTACGTGCGGTTCGGTCGTTCGGCTTGTGTTCCGTACGAGTCGGTCGTAATTCACATGCATAGCATCGTACTACGCGGATCGGACTGCGCCGGTTCGTGTCGGTCGGACTACATTCCCGTACCGAGTCGGTTGGTACGTTTTCCGGCCTGAATCGGAATCGGCCCCTTAGTGTGTCTGGTGTTGCCCTGATAGTCTTCTAATTGTCCCTTTCAATCCTTTTCCCTCTCCTCTTGTTACCTATCACCTTTTGTTTGTTCTTATCATCCTTCCTTCCCTTTTTCTCTCTTTTCTATGTTTGCCACCCCTTTCTTTCTTTCTTTCTTTTCCTCAGCATTTCATGCTTATTCATTGCTCCCTTTTTTACTGTCTCACTTTTGTTCATCCTCTCCATTCATGCCCCCTTTTCTCTCTATACTCAAATCTCCTTTCCCTCGCCCTCTCCTCCAGATCTTTTTCTCTCTCCATCTTTCTATTATTTCTGTCCTTCCTATAATTTCCTTTTCTATCCTGCACCTTTTCTTTCTTGCCTGTCCCCGTTCTGATCTTTTCTCCTTTTCTGTAATCTACCATCTTTACTTTCATTCTGTCTTTCCTACATCCTTTGTCCGTTTTATAATGCTGTGACTTGCCTGCCTTTATTCTCACTACTTCATATCCCATTCTCACCTACCCTTCTATGTCCCTCCTTTATTTCCGTCCTCTAAATCTATAACTATCCTCCGTAGTTGCCCACTCCTCCTCCCAACCTCTTTCTATCTAGCTCCATTGTATTCAAAATGTCTTGTTTTTGTTGATTTCCGTTGCCTTTTCGCCTCATCTATCAACTTCCACCCTGTCTCCTTGTCCTCTTTTCTTTTCTACCTCATGACAAGCTCCTACACACACCAAGTGAGTGAACATTTCTGCTGACCTCCCCCAGTCTGAGTTGCCGCTCTTATGCAGCATGTTCCAGACTCTTGCACCTCCTGACCCCAGGTTGCCAGCTTCCAACCATTGTAGGTATATGGGGCCTAAGTTGTAAGCTGCTTCCCGTTGGCCACAATACATCTGCGGGCACCCTCAGCATGTGCCAGGCCTCGGAAGGTACCTCTACCCGAGCAAGCCTCACTGCGGGCATATGCATGCCCTGCATTTCATGAGACAGAATAGTGAAAGGCAGTGTGTAGGAGTGCAAATCAGCAATCAGGACCCATGTACTGAGATTCCCCTCTTCACAGAGCTGTAACTCCATCCAACTGTGCTAATGTTCCTTCACTGGGCCCTCCAGAGCCCAGTGATGATGTCCCCATTCACTCTGCATTCTCCACAGTACTGACGTGCTTCTTCTCTGCGATCCCTGCAAGCCAATCTATAAGCCCTTCATACCCCTCCACCTGGGCTGACATGCCCCTCACTGAGCCTTAGCTTTCCAAACTCTACCTCCAGTGCTGACACCCGCCCGCTAGTGAGAGCAGACTGATTCTCGGAACTCTATTTTACATGAGTATGCCTGGCTATTCATTCTCATGACACTAACAAAAGTGTATAGCTAAACGTTACACCTTGAGGAACTGTTCCACAACTCATTGGTGCTCAGTCTATCAACCTCAGAAAGATGAAAGGCTTGCCTTACATCCCGAGCCCAAAATTCTCCTTAATCCAGCTCACTATTCCAAGAATAGAGCTCTCCCCAACCTGCCCTCTGCAGGTCTAGTGCTGCCACAAGACAATGAAACTCTTCCAAAGACCACACACATGCGTCCTCTTCCTACCCCCTCTATGATGCCCTTGAGAATGATGTACTCCGAGGAGTGGAGGGAAGGTAGTGCATGAGCGAGATGCTGCTGGCAGTGGGAGAAAGGGTTAACAGGGTGAGGCAGGGGAGTTGAGCTGAGTGCACCCTCAGGACAGAGGCTGGGACCGGAGCCTCGGCAGTGGATTATACATAATAGGCTGGGCCTTCCTTATAAGACCTACTCAACTACTGCCTTGTGGCCGTAAATACTGCACAGCAGTCTTCATTTTCTCTTCAGTGATATCAGCTAAAAGAAGGACTAGGACAGGAATCTGGAGTTCTTGACTGACATGGACTAGACGGATCACTGACATAATATCGATCACAACAATATCGACCTACCAGAATATCGTGTCAAGAATATCGATGAACAGAATATCGACATCCTATCTCTACAAAGGTAAGTACAAAAATAACGAAACCAAAATATCGTTGTTTAACCCCTTCGATGCTCATGACGGAGCGGTTCCGTCATGAGCATCGGTTGGGCTGTGCTTATGACGGAACCGCTCCGTCATGAGCACAGCCCCTGGGGGAAGCGCTGGCGCTCCCCCCCTGGGGCATCGATCTTGCCCCCACAGAGGGGGATGGCAGCGGAAGACTTTCCGCTGCCACCCCGACCCCCCCCACGCTTCCCCATGACGTCAGCGCGCACAGCGCGCGCCGACGTCACCAGGAAGCGCCGGACGCGCTGGAAATCATTTCTTTCCCGCGCGTCCAGGAAGGAGGTAGGTTTTTCGTCTCCGGTGGGGCGGGGGGGCCGTAACAGGATGCCTTGAGGCATCGGGGGAGAGGAAAGAGTATTTCCTCTCCCCTGATGCCTCAATGCAGGGCATTCCTCCTTCACGATCGCGCACAGCGTCGCGATCGTGGAGCAGGAATGCCCCACTAGACACCAGGGATGTTTTTTTCAATAAAGGAAGCGACCCCTTGGGCAAGGGTCGCTTCCTAGGGGGCCTATTTTCAAATAAGACTTTTCTGCCCCCCTGGGGACAGATCGACCGTTTTTCGGCCGTTTTGGATCCAGGGGGCAGAAAAGCCCACTAGATCCAGGGATTCATTTTTATAATGAAATGGAAGCGACCCCTTGGGCAAGGGTCGCTTCCAGGGGGGCATTTTTCTTTGTTTGGACATTCTGCCCCCCCTGGGGCAGATCGCCCCTTTTTTTGGCCTTTCTGCCCCCAGGGGGGGCAGAAACCCCCCACTAGACACCAGCGAGTTTATTTTAATTGTGATGGGAGTGACCCCTTGGGCAATGGTCACTTCCAGGGGGCCATTTTATTTTGTAATGGGAATTCTGCCCCCCCTGGGGGCAGATTCGCCTGTTTTTTTGCCTTTCTACTCCCAGGGTGGTGCAGAAACCCCCACTAGACACCAGGGAAGTAGTTTAAATAAAAATGGAAGCGACCCCTTGGGCAAGGGTCGCTTACAGGGGGCAGATTTCTTTATATGTGTATTCTGCCCCCCCTGGGGGCAGATCAGCCTAGTTTTTTGCCCTTTCTGCCCCCGGGGGGGGGGCAGAAAACCCCACTAGGCACCAGGGATTTTGTTTTGCGAGTAATGGAAGTGACATGGTTGCTTCCTGGGGACAGATCTGCCCCTTTTTGGCTTTTCTGCCCTAGGCGGGAGGGGGAGGCAGAAAACCCTACTAGGCACTAGGGATTTATTACTTTTGCAAGGGGGCAAATTTCTGTCTGCTGTTTTCTGCCCCACCTGGGGGGCAGATTGGCCTGGCAGACAACCTCACCCGATCCCTTGGGCAAGATCACCCCCTATTTTTCTCAGCCCTATTTGAAGGCCCATCTGGCCGATTGACCATTTGGGTAGTAACATAGCGTGTTATAATGTTAATTGTTTTATTTTTTGTGAATTGCAATTGTAATGCTTTATTTCTCCTTTTTGTTCTAGTTGAAGGCTTTTGCTCTTTAGACTGTTCCAGGTTGCGGTTTCGTTACTGGTGGTTCTGCTGTTTGTGTAGTTGCACGTGTTTGGTAAGAGAGTTTTTTTGTACAATGTAAATGAGTTTCATTTCTCTGCATGAATTTGTTTTTTGCAAATGGTGTAATAATAGCAGTATGTTTGGCTTCTGTTTTTTGAGTGTCAAAAACATTTTGCATTTGTGCTCGATGTGTATTTTGTTGTCTTGTGAGTAATTGGTTTTGTTTTTTTTCTTTCTAGTGGGATATCGTTTTTGCTGTGTCTCTGCAGAGTAGGTGCTGGTGAGTGTAGCTGTCTCTTGTAAGTGAATTGTATAGTTTTTGAGTATATAGATCTTTGTGATAAAGGCACACATTGTTTTACTTACTTGCTTTGCACAGTGTTGGTCGTTGTTGACTTGTTTGTGCAGTCTCCTTTCTTAGTAAGGATAATGGCTAGCCGCAGGATTACTGCTCAGCAGGTTGTTGGTATGCTTTTTGAGTCTTCCTCTGACCATGGTTCAGAGACTGACTCTGCATCTGAGTCAAAGGAGGCAGGGGACGATTCAGGCAGTGAGTTTTCTCTCCACATGGAATCATCGGATACTGAAGATACTCTTAGTGCGGATGAAGTGCCTGTGTTAGAGGAGGAGATTGATGTGCCGATAGTGCGGCAAGAGGCATCTGGACTGCAGCCTGGGGCTGCAAGGCTTTCCGTTGGTGTAGTGCGGCAAGAGGCACCTGGGCTGCAGCCTGCGGCTGCAAGGCTTCCCGTTGATATAGTGCGGCAAGAGGCATCTGGGGCAGCAAGGCTTCCCGCGGGTATAGTGCGGCAAGAGGCACCTGGGCTGCAGCATGGGGCTGCAAGGCTTCCCGTTGAAAGTGCTGACCTCTGGCTTGCCCCAGGCATGGTGCAGCCGGCATTGCCAGACTTTACTGGTGTTCCAGGGTGTAGAGTGAATACTGAAAACTTTTTGCCGATACATTTTTTTCAGTTGTTTATGGACGATGTGTTTTTGGCAGAGATTGTTGAGCAGACTAATTTGTATGCCGAACAGTTTTTGAGGGACAACAGTGCCAGTCTTAAGCCCCACTCTAGAGCTACCCGGTGGACTCCCACAAATCTGGAAGAGATGAAGAAGTTCTTGGGTTTAACTTTTTTGATGGGCTTGCTAAGGAAGCCATCAATGTCTTCATATTGGTCTACTAGTCCCTTGATGGCAACTGCTATTTTTCCGGCAGTCATGAGTCGTGATAGGTATTTGCTTCTGCTTCGGATGATGCATTTTGTCGATAATGGTTTAGCGTTGCCACGAGATCACCCTGAATGTGACCATCTTTTTAAGATTCGGCCTGTCGTTGATCACTTTGTTGATCGATTTTCTGAGATCTATGCTCCAGGAAAAGAAATTACAGTGGATGAGTCTTTGGTGTTGTTCAAGGGCCGCTTGGTTTTTAGGCAATACATTCCTAGTAAGAGGGCACGCTATGGAATTAAGCTGTATATGCTGTGTGACAGTAGGACTGGATATGTCTCTAATTTCAGAGTGTACACCGGTAAGGAATCCAGGATTAACCCCCTGGTTGTCCGTCCACTTTGGAGTGACTGAGAAAATTGTGTGGGAACTTGGAAGAGGATTTTTTAACAAAGGCACCATTTATATGTAGATAACTTCTACACTGGTGTGCGGTTGTTCAGGAATTGGCCAAAGTGGACACTGTTGCTTGTGGCACAATCCGCTCTAACCGTAAAGGTTTCCCAAAAGAACTTGTTTGTAAAAAGCTTGTGCGGGGACAGTGCAGTGCGTTGCGTTGCGAGGAGCTTCTAGCTGTGAAGTTTTCAGACAGGAGAGATGTCTACATGCTGTCTACCATCCATGATGAAAGCACTGCACCTGTGACTGTTTGGGGTCAGGTTGCTGAAGTGCGCAAACCTGTGTGCATTTTAGACTATAATAAGCACATGGGTGGTGTTGACAGAGTAGATCAGAGGTTGGAACCTTACGCTGCTCTTCGTAAGGCTTACATTTGGTACAAGAAGTTGGCTATCCATCTTTTCCACTTGGCAACCTTTAATGCTTTTGTTGTGTTCCAGGATTCTTGTCCTGAGTCAAAGATGACTTTTGCTAAGTTTCAAGAGCCTGTAATAGGCAGCCTTGTTTTAGTGGAACAGGCAAGTGTTCCTAGAGTTGGAGTGGTGGAGGATGTGGCTAGATTGAAAGATCGCCACTTTCCTGATCACATTCCTCCCACACCCTCAAAAGACTTTCCCAGTAGGAGATGTAGAGTCTGTTGGTGAAGAGGTATGCGGAAGGAGACTCGCATGTACTGCCCCGAGTGTCCTTCTAACCCTGGGCTGTGTGTGCCTGCTTGTTTTAGAATGTACCACACGCAAAATAATTTTTGGGAGCATCCATGAGTGGTAAATTGAACTGCCTGGCCTCTATTGTTTAATATTTTTGGTTCAGTTTCAAGGTTGGCATTTGTGTAGTGTATTGAGTTTCAGATGTTGTGTTAGTAGATTTGTATCTATTTGCAATTTGTTTGTGTTTTCTTATTTTTATTAAAAAAATCCTAAATGTGATGGCGGTGTGCGTGGAGTGGCGCTTGTGTGGCGGTGTGCGTGGTCTGGCGTTTGGCTGGCGGTGTGTTTGGATTGGCGCTTGGCTGGTGGTGTGCGTGGACTGGCGCTTGGCTGGCGGTGTGTTTGTACTGGCGCTTGGCTGGCGGTGTGTTTGGGCTGGCGCTTGGCTGGCGGTTTGCGTGGACTGGCGCTGGCTGGCGGTGTGCGTGGACTGGCGCTTGGCTGGCGGTGTGTTTGTACTGGCGCTTGGCTGGCGGTGTGCGTGGAGTGGCGGTGTGTTTTGATTGGTGCTTGGCTGGCGGTGTGTTTTGATTGGCGCTTGGCTGGCGGTGTACGTGGATGGGCGCTTGGCTGGCAGTGTGCGTGGACTGGCGCTTGGCTGGCGGTGTGCGTGGACTGGCGCTCGGCTGGCGGTGTGCGAGTAGTGACTAGCTGCTGGTCACTACACACACTGCTAGCTAAACGCCACTCAACGCAATCCGTGAGCTGGTGTGGTTGCTGTGTCAGGAATGTGGGCGTGTGAAAGTGATGGGCCCTTGAATGGCGCTGTCTGCTGGTGTGAGTGTTGTAATGTGCTGGGCCCGCGGCTGGCGTTGTGAATGGTTTTGTAAGTGTCACACGTATGAAAGGTGTATGAATGGCCTGTAAAGAGGTTGGTGCCTTGTCGTGGCTTTCCAGCTCACGAGCTGTGAGTCAATGGTTCAGTTTCTTGTCCTTTCAAGTAACAGTGCATTTCATTTTTGTGAAATCTCTGGTTAATACAACTGTATATACTGAACCATCACTCACCCTCGTGCCAAATCCAACCAGTATGTATGTGTGCTTGAGGAATAGGTGGTTGTGCATAAAAATGTGTCTTTTCTGTTTTTGTCAAGCAGGGTGTACCTTGTCCTTTTTTGTGAATGTTGTAATGTGTTGGTTTTGTGCCTGGTGGTGTGAATGGTCTTGTGTGTATCATGTATGAAAGGTGTGTGAATGGCCTGTAAAGCGGTTGGTGCCTTGAAGTGGCTTTACAGCTCACGAGCTGCGAGTCACTGGTTCAGTTTTTTTGTCCATTCAATTATTGACAGTGCATTTCATTTTTGTGAAATCTCTTGTTAATACAATTTTATATACTGAACCATCACTCGCCCTCGTGCCAAATCCAACCAGTATGTGTGTATGTTTGAGGAATAGATGGCGGTGCAGTAATCTTTGTCTGTTTTGTCTCTCTGCCAAGCTGTACATTTCATTTAAGAATAACCTAACAACTGTAGTTTTTGTCGTAAACTAAACACCCATGGGAGTGCATGGTGATGTCTCTCTTGTGGATCCCAACAAGTTATCTTACCCACAATGTCCTGCAAACCTCAAAATGTGACTGACATTTCCTTGCATTTTTGTGCCCAAATTTTCACACTGCAGAAAGTAACAACAAATTTCCAACCCCCAGCATTTCTCCAAGTATCCCAATAGAAATGGTACCTCACTTGTATGGGTGGGCCAAGTACCTGCGGCAGGGAATGGCCCAAAACCTATTGATGTGACATCAAAATTACCTATCACAAACCAACCTGGTTTTGCATGGGGGGTCCCATGACTTTTTGGCCCGGGGCTCGGCATCCATGTAGGGAAACCTACCTAAGCCTTACATTTCTGGAAACTAGACACCCGGTGGAGTCCAGCGAGGTATGGCTTGCGTGGGTCCCCCATCATTCTCCTACCCATAATCCCCTGCAAAGCTCAAATTTCGCCGAAAAATCCACTTTTTTCTCACATTTCTGTGTGGGAAATTTCTGGAATCTGCGTGGATCCACAAATTTCCTCCCACCCAGCATTCCCCCAGGTCTCCCGATAAAAATGGTACCTCACTTGCGTGGGTGGGTGAAGGACCCGCGACAGGCAAGGCCCCAAAAGCTATTGAGGCGACATCAAAATTACATATCACAAACCAACCTGGTTTTGCATGGGGGGTCCCATGAGTTTTTGGCCCGGGGCTCGGCATCCATGTAGGGAAACCTACCTAACCCATACATTTCTGGAAACTAGACACCCGGGGGAGTCCAGCGAGGTATGGTTTGCGTGGGTCCCCCATCATTCTCCTACCCAGAATCCCCTGCAAACCTCAAATTTCGCCGAAAAATTCACTTTTTTGTCAAATTTCTGTGTGGGAAAGTTCTGGAATCTGCGTAGATCCACAAATTTCCTCCCACCCAGCATTCCCCCAGGTCTCCTGCCAAATGCGATGGCCAAGGTGAATGCAGTTGGAGTGAAGAGATGGGAAGTGGATGACTGCAAGAAGCGCTGGAATGTTGTCAAGCGCAAAACCAAGCTGAAACTCGCTAACAACCGGAAAGCAGCAATGCAGACTGGAGGCGGGAGTCCAGCGACACACCAGGAGCTGGATGAGATGGAGGAAATGGAGTCCACAGTCATCAGTGGGGAGACGGTGGCAGGATTTGGGGGACCGGACACTGCACAACATGACCTGAGCCAACAGCAACAGGGTGAGTAACGACCAGGGACTGGGGGGATGGGGGGAGATGGGCACAATGGCACACATGCACAATTAAGTAGAGCACATCTGCGGACAAACCATGCCCAAAAGTCACAACTCTGACCAAGAGCCCAATTTACCCAAGTCTGCAACATCTCAGCACTGTATAAGCACAGAAGTGAAAGGCACACTGCCTGAAAGGGAGAAGGGCCAGCGAAATCAGAGCTGAAGGGACAACTTACCCACAATGCAGCACACACACATAAGAATCAGAGCACCTCAACATTGACAACAATGTGGTACAAACTGCAACACTTTCACAACAGAACAGAGGACACAACTGCTGCCGCTTGTGTGTAGAAAATGGCCATTCGCATTTGGCATAGCAGGAAACTGTGAGATGACAATGGACAAGTACAACCTCACATCCCTGATGGTGTAGAAATGTCAACTGTCCCGCATCAAATAGGCATCTCTTCACAAACAGTCACAATGTACATTGTCATGCAGTCCGTTAGTAAACTTGTACAATGCGTGAACATACATGTGAACAGTGTCAATCTGCATCTCCCCTTCACATTGCAGAGGGAGAATCAACACCTCCTACAGAGCAGACACAACAACTCAGCACTGATGATGAAGAGGACCTCCCCAACATCAACACCAACGCCCTCCAGCAGCTCATGGACAGCTTCGGCACCCCACCTCCAGGAGCAGGGCAGCCCAGCTGCATCGAGGAGACCCCACCCCCTGCACAGACCACACAGCAGGAAGCACCCACCACCACGGCTGTCTCCCAGGACCCCCACAACCAACACATGGCATTCCAACGCCGTGTGTTAGGGTGCCAGGAGAAGATGGCTGATCAGCTGCGGGTGGGGTTCGACCTCATGGCAGCCAAACTAGATGCCATACGTGGGTGTCTAAGTCCCATCAGGGTCCACTTACAGTCCCTAACGGACACCCACTGTCCGCTCCATGCTCTCCAACAATCCATGGCTGACATCGCTGGAGTCATGATTCGGAGACAAGAACAACTGTCTAGTCAGAGTGGCTCCAGCGATGTCAGCCGGGAGTTGGGGCACATGCGGAGGATCATGGAGAACATGGAGCGGATGCATGCGGAACGATTGGCTGCCACGGCTGCACACCAGCGAGATGTAGCTGGGATCTTCCATACCCTGCAGATCCTCACCATGGCATTGCCGCCACACGGCCTGGCGCGGATGACTGCTGCTGCTACTACTCCATCCACATCTCCGCCCCCTGAAGTGTCAGTGCCACACAGTGCGTGAGACTAAACACCACCACCCACATGTGAGGCACCTGACACATCAGAGGACGAAGATGATGATGAATCTGGCTTGGTGGTAAGATTGAAGTGGTAGCATACATCACCGCCATATGGCCTGTTTCAGCTTGGTTCTGCCCTCTGCATCATGCCCTGGAATAACATCTTCCACTGTCCCCCGTTACACTCAGCGACACTCACCTTGGACCTCAACATGGACTGCCATATTTGGATTGGTTACCAATGACACAGCAATCACACTGCGGACTGAAGTCTTCCTCTTCCAATGAACCTGTCAATCCCTAAAGGACTCTGGCTGGCCCTCCACGGGGCGACAATGTAAAGTGGGGTTTGCATGGCCCTGTACTGGTCCAGCTTCAACACCCCACTGAATGCGAATAAAACATTCTAATTCACACTGATGTGTCATGGCCCTGATCAATTAAGTATGAAAGTATTGATGAATGTAGGGACAGTGATTCCACATAAATGGTACTCCCTGGGTAATGCAATCAATGCGCATGTATGGCCGTGACCCAGATAGGCAGTGAGACACACATCATCATTCAAAACAACTCACATCACAGTTGAATACAAGTGAATGTGCGTAGACTTTATTAGCATATGCGTGTCAGTACGAGCAAGATAAGTGCCACAACATGGGGACCAATGCAGCAGTATGTCAGAATGAGGAACGTTGCCAAGCGCCGCTGTCCACTCCGGGGGAGTGCCTCACCTTTCACAGGTGTGTGTTACCCCGCGTGGTTGTCCGCTCACGTATTCGGGGACCAGGCGAATGCAGCCATGTCCACTGTTGTCGTTGGATATGTGACCAGAACCCCAAGATGCAACAAGGTGTCGGGACATGTGCAATGGGTTCCAAACTGTTGTGGCTGCAGGTACGTAGTTACACGTCCATGAAAGCGATTGCAGCTTCGTAGGCAATCATTTCTAACATGAGGTCGTTGTCGACTTCATCGAACAGGACGGCGAGGCTATCCATTAGCAGGTCCGGACAGATGTGCTGCGTCCACCCCCTGTCACCAATTAGCACTACAGCCCAATAGTCGAGCGGCTCAATGTGGTCACTGCACACGAGGAGTTCAGCAATCTCCCAGGTCCAGCTGCCAGCATGTATGCCAAGTATCCAGGCATCCCATAGACGGGTATCACAGTGACACTCCTGGTCGTGGGCAACAGGGGGCGCACACACATGTCGAAATCCAGTTCGGCTACCGTCCTGTTGGATAGGCAGACATCCATGGACCACTCGAATATGCACGATCGACAATGCAACACAGGCTGAACGCAGGTGACGTTGGCAAGGCGGAAGCTTAGCCGGTAACTGACCCGCAGCACTACCAATGGCAGTGCCCCCAGTAAATGCAGCATACGTGCACGGTACAGTTCCACGTGACAAGGGTTGTGCATGTGTCCGGGATGTTCTGCCATTGCGTTAGTGGCCCTGGTTGAAGCGGCACTGTTCTGACCTGCACCAGTTCTGTGGATGAAATGCCACAGCTCGAATCAATGAGTTGTTTAAGTGTGCAACGGTTGTACGCCTGGGATGGTGTAGGAGTAAGTGTGAAGGCCATTCCATGCAAGATAACTCCGAGCAAGGACTTCTGTGTATGGGGTGTGTATACGTTGGTCTGTCGCCAGGCTGTGCGTAGTGTGGGAGTCGTCCTCAACTGCTATCGTATCTGTCAGGGGGTGCCGGGCACATGCAATTCCGAGGTCGGATGTGCAGATGTGCTTCCGCCTGATAGTTCAGACAAAGGAGCTTTCATCCCTAATGTCAGTTTGTCATCTGCTTGCATTCAGGAAGTGTGATGTGGCTTGTTGGGTGTGGGGTGGGATGTGTGCGACTTTGGGATTCATGTTTGACATGTCTTGCATGTGGCAAATGAGCGGCATCACTGTGTGTTACGTTGCCTCACAGCTGCTCCTCCCTCCCCCCGAGCCTATTCACTTGTGTACGCTGCGTGGTTGCATCACTTGCACTCTAACGGCACACCATTGTCATGCCTGTCTGCGCATGTCCACAAGCCTGACAACGACACTGTGATGTTGGCCGTTGAAGGTGGGAGGCCACGAGTGTAGGCCTATGGTAAGGATAGTGCGGACACAGATGTAGAGTTCATGCCTGGCTGAACTCGCGCTGCGATTAAGACTAGGCATTTGGCTCATGCTGCGGCAATACAGATACACACAACACTTGGCATGTATGAGACAAGACCCCGAGCGGTCTTGCGCTCCTTCATTTCTCCGTTCGTGCGAGACCGCCCTCCGGGTGCATGCTACATTGCAACATTGTCAATTGCGGGCCGGGTGGTGCCGACACTACAACAGGGACACACGCATTGGTGACTTCCTTGTCCAGGCCAGAACTGAACCACGCCCTGAGCCCCGGGCCAATTCTACACACCCCTGTGCTGGACTGACGTACGCCGGCCCAGCCCACTCCGCTTACGCTTACAGGGGACGACGACAAAGCTACATGTCCAAGGTCTTACCCACTGCCTGAGGTGATATGCTAGCGTCCGCTATCCACAGCACGATGTGATGTGGTAGGGCCAGGGGCCATCACGCATACATGACCACACGGACACACTTAGATAGATAGTGGAACTGGCTACGGGCACGTGCGCCCCGCCCCTTTTTATTACCAGGGTCACATGTCCAGTGACGCCTGTGCTGGATGGGTGTGGGGTGAGTGTAAGCCAGCCCTCAGGGAGTGGTTGGTGCTGGCAACAACTAGGACAGTGATCATCGGATCACACACACAGATTCAATCATAAAGGGTCCATGACTTGCAGTGCACTGAGGTAGGGGCACCAGAACAGGACTCACACACAAAAGATTACATCATAAAGGGTCCATGACTTGAGCTGCACTGAGTTTGTGGCACCGGAAGTGCTCGGCGGGTGCGCGGCCTGCGATGATGCGTCGTCCGGGCGGGCCGCCCTGGAAGCAATGTCTGTTGCCTACTGGACTCTGCCATCAATGAATCAAGACAAAAATTGACTTGGGGGACCTGCTGACCGCAGTGTAGGCCGGAGGCAGCGGTCAGCAAGGGCCCACAGCCACGTGGCGTTGACTTGTGCTGCACAGAGTTAGTGGCACCTGGGGCGCTCGGCGGGTGCGCAGCCTGCGATAATGCGTCGTCCGAGCGGGCCGCCCTGGAAGCAATGTCTGTTGCCTACTGGACTCTGCCATCAATAAATCAAGACTCAATTTGAATTGTGAGCCCTGCTGACCGCAGTGTAGGCCGCAGACAGGAGTCAGCACACACATGACTCCCGGTTTGCTGTGCCACTGGGTGCGCTGGGGGCCTGTGTCGCGGAAGGCAGCGTTTGGCTGAGGAGGCTGGCGGTCACGGTGGCGGACTTGTGGCAGGGTGAGGGGCGCCGCCCTGGCAGACGCGTTGGCCATCCCGGAAGTGAACCACGCCCAGAGCCCCGGTCTATTTATTCACACTCCTACGCTGGTGTGGCGTACGCCGGACCAGCCCACTCCGCTTCTGCGTACAGGGGGGGACGACACAGCTACATGAGCGAGGTCTTCCCCCCTGCCTGAGGTAAGATGGTTGCGTCCACTGTCCACAAGACTGCACACACCAGCAGTATATGTCCACAGGGACATGTCTGTGCTCTGCATACTGGAGTCTGTCCAGCACATCACCGCCACACTTGGCATTGTGTATACTCTTATTGATGGGTGACTTGCCTCCTTCACACATACTTGGTTCCCACCTCTCCCCACATTCTGCAATTGTGTGGCTGAGGGGCCATGCCGTTTTCGGAAGGTCAGCTGTCTTGTTCTGCGCTGCCTCGGTGGTAGTCCGGGTCGGGGGTGCGGCGGTGGGTGTTGTGGACCTCTTGGGTCTCCGAGCTGCATGATCATTAGCTCCATGACATGTGTTGGTCTTCAGATGTGCCTCTGGGCTGAGCTCCCTTTCATACTGCAGGTTGTTGTCCTGCTTAACACCAGTACAAGGCAGGTGTTAAATCCCTGCTGCTAACGCGCCTTATCGCCTGTTTTCGGGTTGCATCGCAGATCTGGCTGCTCGTTGTAAATATCGCGAAGTGGTGTTTTCGTGTGTTTTTGCGCGGGAACGCCTACTCTGCATGTCATTAGCGCTAGTTGTCGCTCTCATCCGTGGTGATGTTAATTGCGGAAGCTATCGCTGGAAAACTGGTGATGTAGGCAGTTTGCACCAGCTTGAGAATGGGGCGATAGTTCTTTCGCCACTTTTGCGGCGCTAAAGTGCTGATAAATCGGCGATGGCTCCTTCAGAATATGCCCCTAAGTGTACTGTTGGAGGGTGGTTTTGAGGAAATCCGTGGGGAAGGAGGTCATTGGAGGGCCCCTAAAAAAGATTGTAGCACGTGCGCCACTACACACGTGCGCTATGGAAGCAGTGTGATGCTTATCGTGGAGACATACCATATATACCATGAACTCAATGTTTGATAGTGCTGCTTTTTAAAGATTTATACTTGTCTCATTCCGATTAATAAG
Source organism: Calotriton arnoldi (assembly GCA_963921515.1). NCBI lineage: Eukaryota > Metazoa > Chordata > Amphibia > Caudata > Salamandridae > Calotriton > Calotriton arnoldi. Next base: position 106,177 of record CAWUFW010018323.1, read on the forward strand.
TCAGTTGGCGTTTTTATTTTTTTATTTAACAAAATGTACTTAAACCCTTTGCAAAGGGTTTAAAAGTGTCCACTTAATTGATATGTGAATTCTTTGAATATATGATTTTTTTAAACAAAATATTTAATTTTTTTAATTTAAAATCGAAAAACTGTTTTTATCTTAATGTAAAATTATCACTGTACTTGGTGTTGATCCAGGCCAGGCCCTGCACTTCTAGCCGCAGCTAGGGCTGTAAAAGCACAGCTCCAAGATCTGTTTGTGCTGTGTGCCTCTGATCTTACAGATCTTGTCAGTGGATTGCTTCCCCCGCTGCACAGCTCCACCTGGTAGCTGTTGCCCCCTGACCCTTCTAGGTCCTGTGTTCGAGGCCAAGATCCCTGGTGGTCCAGTGGGAATCATCTCTGCTGCTGCTCTCTGCCCCTGTTTTTTCTGCTTTCTGTCTTTTTGCTCCTCTGCACTTTTTAACCGTCCTTTTTATCTTTTTTCTCCTTTTCTATAATTTAATTTTTTCAGTTTTGCTTATTTCTCCTCTTTTGCGCCTTTTTTCTATTTCCTTGCCGCTGCTCGTCGTGCACGGCCCGTCCTCTTCCAGCGCCATTTTCCTGCTTCCCAGCTGTCCACCCTCCCCAACACTACTTAATGGTGGCTGCTGTGCCGCTGGTCCGTCGAAGGTGCGCCAAAGGGAAGCCGATCTGCGCCTAGCCCTGGTCCCCAAACCATCCACCGCTACGTCTCCAGCACCCTCCACGCACTCAACACCGGACGCTCCACCGCCTGCCACCACGCATCGCCGAAGAACACCCAAGGCCTATTCACCTGCCGCAACTGCACTTTCGCCGGCATCCGTACACCTCCAAGAGTCCAGGCGCACCTGCAGACGGCTCAAGAAAAGATGGAGGAGCAGCAAGATCGTGGCAGACCACGCAGCCTTCAAATCTGCCGTCACAGCGCACCACCACCTCATCAGAAGAACAAAGAAAGCAGCCATCCAGGAATGCATCAACGCCAGCGCACACAGCAGCAAAAAACTCTTCACCGTGGTCAAAGAAATTTGCCAAACCCAGGACAGAGAGAGCAGACATCTCCCCTCTCAAGATCTCAAGATCAAGGAGATCTACGACAGCTTCGCAACCCAAGACACACCCACCCCACCTGGGTGGCCAGGGAAGGGCAAGGAGAAGAAGAAGAGGAACCTGCGTTTCAGTATGCAGGGAAACCAGATCCACATTACGGAGGTGATAGAACACCACCACCAACTGTTCATCACCTTCACTGTGTCATTGGCAAATGAAAATACAATTTGGCAGTCCATCGTGGCAGTCCATCGTGGCCAAGATGCAGTGCGCGCAACGAAATTCGTTTTATTTATTTAAATGTTTACTTACCTGTATTCGGCCTTAATCCGTTGTTTACTACCCCCCACCCTGCCCCTCCCCCATCTCACGTCACCGCCCGACCGGCACTCCTACCACCGACCGCGCCTGACCACAGGAACGTCACTTTTAACGACGCTCCTGTGGCGATAGGGGCATCGCATTATTTACAAGGCAGCGTTAAGCCACTTAAGGAGACTTAACGCCGCCTTGTAAATAAGGCCCTCTTTCACGCTATACTTAGCGTGAAAGGGATGGGCAATGGGTGTTGTGGCGAGCATTCTGCCGCAACACCCATTGATTTTGATGTTGCCCCCTATTTACAAGGGTGGCGTAAATAGGAGGCAGCGCCAAAACTAAGACCAGGGAAAACCTCGCCTTAACATGGTGAAACGAGGAAAAATGCTTTATTTCTTTTTTGCTGTTTCTATGTGTGCCCAATTTCAGCACACATAGAAACAGCAAAATGCCATGAATTATTGTTTATGTGCAGGAAGGTGTCCCTTCCTGCACATAAACAATCATTTAAAAAATGACGATTTGCAACTTCTATGTGTGCTGCACAATGCAGCACACATAGAGGTTACAAATCGCCATTTGTGAATGTTTATGTGCAGGAAGGGACACCTTCCTGCACATAAACAATCATTCCCTGAACACGTGCACCCTTGCACTATGGTGCAAGGGTGCCTGCGTTGGCACTAGGCAGCTTACTTTAGCGCCAGCGCTAGTGAAAACGCAGGGGTGCACTGTATCTTTGTAAATACGGTGCATCCCGGCGTTTTCGGAATGGCAGGGCGTGGCGTTAGCATTTTGTGCTTAACGCCACGCTCCGCCATTCCCTTGGAAATATACCCCTATTTCCACCCAAACAAACCCTTTTTAGCAACGTTAGGATAATGAAAGCTCTGGAAAAAAGCATAACGTTTTAACCTATACTATGCAGTTTGCAAGCAGCTCTTTGATAACAATTCATAGGTCACTGTGGTATATTAGGATTGTAACTTATGAATTGCAAGTAAGAAAAGGATCTCTGTGACAAAAGCAGTAACCACTGGAGCTATCCACATAAATACAGTTCTGTTATTTGCATGGTACATGTTCTTTGCAGCAGGCATGTTAACCCTCTACACTACTTTATGATAAGTCAAAACTGCCCCTAGACAAAGATTCATCTCTCTCCAGCAGGAACATTAATCATGTGTTATCTTGACATTTTATTGTTGCCTGAAAACTGCTGAACGCACAGCACAACCCTAAACCATCCTGAAATCACATATTTGACCGAGCTCTCATATGTGATAATGAACGAAAAAGAGGCTTGGTAAAAAAGTATTAGCCGAGTCTTTAAACAAAATAATCCAGAGTAACGCGTTTATTTCACACTGCCTCCTGAAAGGCTCCATTCTTAAACTTAAGGAATAATTTTGTGGGATGAAGTCAGTTTTAATGGTCGACTGCCGTATTAATTCCTTTGCATAAGAAAGACAGGTAGAGTGGTCTGTCAAATTATAGACTGATAGCTCTTCTGGAATCAATGGAAAGATATTTGGTAGACTGATTTTGAACAACATTGAGAACCAGGTGCACAAGGTATCATGTGTGTCAGCCAAGGTGGTTTCCGTAGTGGAGCTAGCACTACTGCCATCATCATCTTCTTCATCATCATCATCATCGTCATCATCATCATTCTTGTGGCAATAAGGCAGCACAAACATTAAAAGGGCATTACAAATATTAACATTATCATTATTCAATTAAATAATCTGACATTAAAAAAACATATTCAAAACCATTGTTCCTTATCTAAAGTATCCCTAATATAGCAAATAATACTTTAGGAAACAATACAGGTTTTCACTTTACACTTTGAATTACTTTAACCTTCCTTGTGTGGAAGATAACGATACACTCCTAGACATTCGACTTCACATCAAAACAGTCTAAAACAGAAATGTCATCATACTCCCTACTAGTTCCCCTTTTAACTCTCTAAGTCATTATCCCACAATATGGTAATATCATTGCTATATCCAGATCCTCCATAAATTTGTTCAGGTTCTTCACCCATGGGTCAGAGTTCCTTGACTGTAGATGGCACTTGATTATATTTCTCCGGGACCCTTCTGCGGTATTAAAACTGCTAAACCAGTAATTCAGAATTTGTTAACAATACTTACGTTGAATGATCATCAAACCCAACTTGAGACGTATCGCACCATTGAATGTGCCCCTTGGGAGACCTCCTGAGTTCTTTCAGACATTAACTTCAATAATCTGATGAGAGCTTAGTTTTCTCAAAATCCGGATCTTGCACCCTTACAGCAATGTTTTTATTTTCCAATGATAGATCTCCTTCTGGACTTTCGCAGACCTATGACCTAGTGTCATGTCCATCTTTTTAAGGCCCCTGCAACTGCTTTTGATCTCTGTTCCAGACAGATCTGAAATTTAGAATATTTTAAAAACAATACTCAGAGAAGTATCCTCTTTGACTGCCTCCAGTTATAATCCTTTCAGCCACCAATTCTGGTTTCCTTTCCAGATAGTTTTCTTAGAAAATACCATTACTTTTGATTTAGTGACATTTGTAATCATGTCATTTGCTGTGCAGTATTCTTCAAATACATTTAATTTTCTCAGTAGGTCTACTGGTGTGAGGTCCATTAACAGCGTGTTGTTTGCAGAGAATATACAATAAATTATTTCATCTCCCCTAGCACTATTGATCAATATTTTAACTTATTCGTCATACTGGTAAAGTATGTAATGCCCAAGCAAATATGTAAATAATTCATTTTTATAGATGTAAAATTGGCATTTGACTTAGTTAACCACACAAAACGTGTGCTCAATTAGAATAGAATAGATAGATCAAGGTCTGATACAATGGTTAGATTTGTAACACAAAAATCGCAAGGATCCTCTCCAAGATAGGTCATTCTCTTTTTTAAATGTGTGAATGTGATCAATCGCATTACAATATGCTGTGTCAAGCTCCTCAAAGATGGAGTGGAACATACAACAGCGAGGCAATAAATTAATCTTAACTTTTTTTATGTTAAGAATAATGGAAACCTCATGGGGACAATTAGTGGATGAACTGATGGTACCTGACCAGAGGCAGGAGCAGCCAACACCTGACGGCTCCCCACCACGAAACCAGACGGCAGAGGAAGAGCAGAACAGATAGAGAAGAGACAAGGCCTCCCCAGGAAAGCCCCCCCCCACCCATCGACATAAAGACACGTGACACACACGATCCACAGGTCCTACTGCAGGGAGGTACTAGTCGTCAATCACTTGAGAAGGGAGGGTAACACGCAGAAGCAACTCAAGAGGGAGGGAGGGCGGGGTAGGGAACGGGACGCTAGTTGGAAGTTTGAGTATAATGTACCAGCAATACACTAAGGGGCATATTAGCAAGCCATTTATCGCCGCGTTAGCGGCACTTTCGTGCCGCTAACGAAATTTTTTTTTTACCGCCCTATTACCAAGCTGTCGCTAACAGGCGTTAGCGACAGCTTTCAGGCGATAGCAGCCGCTTTTTTCATCGCCATGTATACCAGCGATAGTTATCGCTAATGACATGCAAAGTAGGCGTTCCTTCTCAAAATTTCTTGAAAAATGTCACTAACACCACATCGCACTATTACCAATGATGGCCCGGACTCGCGAAGCGATAAAAAAAGTCACGCTAAGGCCCTTTAGCTGCAGGAACGTAAGACCAGAAAAAAGCTGGTCTAAAAATTGTGATAAAGGGAGGTATATAAGGGAGACTAGCGCAGAGTCCCAGCTGAAGACCCACTGACGCCATGGAGGTACTAATCATTCAGCTTGGAGCACCACGAAGGCAACAACCACCACCGCCACTGCCACCTCCCCCAGGACCACCACCGAGGCAGCGCCAAAGAAGACTGCAGGCCCTGCGCAGACGTCTCAGCCTCGCAGACCTAACGCCAGAGGATGTCATTGCCCACTACAGGCTCAAAAGGACATCCATCCAACACATCCTGAACCTGATAGCCCACAGGCTGACGCCACCAACACAGCGGAGAACCAACATCGCTCCGCAGACAAAGCTGCTGGCTGTGCTGCACATGTTGGCCTCTGGGACCTTTCAACCAACAACAGCCAGAGTCGGCGGAGTTTCACAAGCAGTCTTTTCAATCTTCCTCCCGACTGTCTTGGATGGCATACTCAGCCTGATACCCCAGCACCTTCACTTCCCCAACACTGTGCAGGAACAGATTGAGACCAAGCAAGGCTTTCACGCCATAGCCGAATTCCCACAGGTGTTGGGGGCAATTCACTGCACACATGTCCTATTTGTGCCCCCTGCGGACAGCGCACACATATACCGCAACAGAAAGCACACCCATTCTATGAATGTGCAGGCAATAGTGGACCACCGGGGACTGTTCACCAATATCATAGCCAAGTTCCCAGGGAGTGTGCATGATTCCTACATCTTCCGACAGTCCATCCTAAACCAGCGCTTCCAGGAGGGCACATATGGAAATGCAGTTCTTGTTGGTAAGTACTAACTGAACACACCACATGCCTCAACTGCACATTCATGCAACTCACAATTGTGAGAATGTACATGTTATAATCTCACATACAACATGTCAATCAACATGCCCACTTACCAGACACAACAACACAAGTAACTGTGGGAACTGTGGCTAGCTATGTAGACAAACCATCCCCAAAGGCCTAGCTCCTCCGCCACTCATTTGCAAATGTGGGGAGAGGTGGGAACCAAGTATGTGTGACGGAGGGACTCGATCCATAAGGAAAGTATGTACACAAGGCCCAGTGTGTTGGTGTTGTGCTGGACAGTCAGGACTAAGCTGAGCGCAGACCTGCCCATGTGGGCATATAGAGGGTTTCCGTAGTCCAGCATGATGGCAATGACTGTGTGGGTGACTGTCTTACCTGACAATGGGGGGATCCATTGGAAGGCTGCATGGAGGATGCAGAGGCAGTTGAAGCAGCTGCAGGCCACTGAGTAGACCTGTTGGTTCATGGAGAGGGAGGAGTCAAATACGGTGCCTAGGTACCTAGAGTTGGGGGGGGCTGACAAAGCCATTGACCCACCATGTGATGTCACATGCTGATGGGTTGGTTACGAGGATGAGGACTCATGCCTCCTCTGCGTATAGCACCCCCCAGCTGTTGATCATCCATGTTGCAACTTACAGCAATCCTCCTGGAAGCCCAGTTTGGTGTGTGGGTGTATTGTTGATGGAGATTATGAGCCTGGTGTCCTTGTAGGTGGTGATGTCTAATGGTATCCTCAATCTCGCACCAGTTCATCTCCATGTGTCAGCAGATGCATCTGCCAACTTTGAGGTTGTTGGTAACCGAGGTGGCATTTATTGCACGCTGTATGTTGGAGTTGCATAGTGGGGCAAGTGTGTTTGCGCAGTTGGAGATACATGTCTGTAAATCGCGGTCTAGCACTATTGGTGTCGACTGCAGCGTTGTGGGTGTTGCTGTTGATGGTGGTGTGTAGCATCTCCTCGGTGACTGAGCTCCACTAACTTTGTGTTGTTCCGGATGTGGTTTAGGGTGGCTTGGGGTTGACCGACGAGGAAGTGTATGCGTTTGTGGTCACTACATGTGCGTTTAGTGGTGTTGATGAAGTGGACGAAGTTTACACATGCGAAGAAGGTGTCAAAGGTGTGCCCTGCCTTGTGGCTCAATGTGGTGAAGATTTGGGACAGTCTGATGTCAGCAAACATTTCCCAGAGTGTAATGGATTTTGAGTAGTCGTGGTATGTGAGTTGGAGGCTCCGCTCAGGAATGAGTACGTAGGCCAGGGAGTGGACGGCGTGGCGTCTGATGATATTGATGGTGTGGGTGAAGCGTTCCTGCCCTCAGTGGGCCCTGCAGGCGAGGGGACTGCCGAGTGTTGCTTTGTGGCAGGTCTGGACATGAAACTGCATGTGTTGTGCGGTGGGGCAGGTCTGGCAGAAGCGGCAGCAGCATAACTGAACGTGAGCCGTGTCTGGTCTGGCCCATTGGCATTCAAACGTTCCCATGGCGTTGACTGTGAGGAGGGCAGACGGTAGGAGAGCCAGGGTGCCTGCTGGTGTTCGTGTTAGGCCTGCGGATATGCGCAGATGGCCTTGACATTGTTGCACTGTAGGAGTGCCAGTGATGCAACCGCGCAGCGCACACAATCTAATCGGCTCGGGGGAGGGAGGATCAACTGTGAGGTAACGTAATTAGCATTTATGCTGGTAAATAGTAAGAAGCGACACATGGCTAACATGAAATCCAAAATAGCACAAATCACACACCACAAAACTATCAACACAGCATGCATGACGAATAATGGACACATCTCTCCATCACATGTTACAGGTGATCAAGGATATGCACCCTGGCCGTGGATGATGACATCCCTCCGAAACCCCATCACCCAGACCCAGAGACAGTATAATGCGGCCCACAGACGCATCCGGTCCATTTTTGAGCGCACATTTGGCGTGCTAAAGCCACGTTTCCGTTGCCTGGACATCACAGGTGGCAGACTGCTGTACAGCCCCAAATTGGTGAACAAAATCATCATAGCATGTTGTGTATTGCACAATATATGTGTGCGCACCAATGCCCCATGGATCCAAGTGCCTGCTGCACCGGACGATGACCAGGATGATGATGAACATGAGGCAGGTGGAGCACACCCCACAGTTAATGCAGCAGGAACTGCCTGAAGGAACCGAATAATAAACAATTTCTTCAACTGAGCACGTCACATTGTGACAGTCCTCATCAAATGTATATCAGTGCAAAATGACCCCAATCACGGTTTGTGCCAATAAAAAACACAACACACATACTCTGTCTGCATGTTACTCTCCTGCATAAGTACATCATTCAGAGAAGTGTACGTTGCACAATAAGTGCAAATAATATCACAATAGTCAATTCATGGTGGGAATGTCTCCTCAGTACAGAGATGCTTTTCAGTGTGTCAATTGTGCAAAAGTAGAGTTTTCATGGAGTAAATTGTGGTACCAAAATCTAATATTTTGCGTGTCCTTTTGTGTAACTCATGAATTATTGGTTGTCCTCTGACTTTTAGTGACCCATATTTAGTCCAGGCTGTTTTATCTAGGGCAGGGAACCCAGTTATTACACATATGGGCATTAATGTTTTGCCTCTAGGTTTCTTTTATCAACCACACACTGTCAGCAAACCCATGGTTCAGAGGGGGAACCAATGATAAATGCTTTGTGTTATTATAATGTCCCGGTTCACAATCGTTTTGATATTCTTCCCTCACTTGAGGAAATAGATTGACCGAATGTGGCGAACGATCGCTGTACACAAAAAGAGAGACGAATTAAGGCAATTATAACAGATGTAACAAGTGTCTCAAGGTGCCCTTTTTTAGATCTTATGAATCTGGGTATTGGCAGAGAGGCTCATATAGTTCCTGTGGAAGCATTACCAGATTCGGTGGGGCATGATAATGGGTTAATCGATGTAAATAGCGTTGTCACTGCTAGAACAGCACCTGATGAATTACCTAAAGCCCTGCCTGTATGTCAAATATTATTTTGGAATGTTGCAGGGTTATCTTTGAAAATTGATGATCTTCAATGGTTAAGATTTGTTGAGAGGGCTAATATATTGTGCCACCAAGAGACCTGGATGGTGGAGGAAAAACACATTAATGGGTTTCGAACATTTCATACGCCAGCAGATGTAGCTGACCATGGAAGAAATAAGGGTGGCTTATGTATATTTGTTTCCAACTGCATTGGTGTGAATAAGATAAGTCTTAAAATTTCGACACCCTATTATCAGATTTTACTAATCCAAGTGGGGAAAAAGTTTGGTGTGGCTTTGATAAATTTCTATAACAACATCCCTAAGGAGCAGATAGTTATTGTTTTGAAGAACTTGCAAAAGAGCTTAGCAAAATTCAGGATGATATGCTGCATGATGTATGTATGCTATGGGGTGGGGATTTTAATCATGCTCTGTGTCAAAAGACTGGACGGGGTATTTGTGGTTTATCCTATGACGGGAAAGACGAACAGGCACATTTTATACATTCTGTGGCAGGGGACCTGCTGAATCTAATTGCCTCCCAGTTCGATATGGGTTTCGCTAATGATGTGTGTATACCACCAATACCCTTTAAACCTACATATAATGGTAGAGACTGTAATTCCATAATAGATTTTATTTTGGTTTCAAATAGATATGACACAAAGGTACATAACTTTACAACTCATTCTAACGTTATGAGTTACCATTATCCAATAAGTCTTGACTTTGATCCGGCAAGACCTATTAAAGGTAAGAGGGAGGCTGCAGCCCAAAATGATCTTGACATCAACCTTACCAGTATGAATGGATACTCTTTAAGCTGGAATAAGGTTGACTCAACCGCTTTTAAGGAACAACTTCTAGTATTGTGTAAAGAGGGCTTTGTGGTGTGTCTAAGCGAGGTGGTGAGGAAGGATGCTGTTATAAATGCCTTTTGCCATATAACGAGTGGGATCAAAAATTTATTAAGAGTGGAATTGGCACAGAAAGAGCGTAAGACCCGGGGTTGGTTTGATCAGTCTTGTACAAAGGCCTATTCAAATCTGAAGAAAGTATTACACATGAAGGACAGAAGCCCGGCTGAAATTAAACAGGCTAGAAGTATGTACAGGTGTGCCCTTAAAGCACGAAAGAAGAAATTAAGGGAGGACGCTTGGCAGGCATTGCATGACGCTTGCCTAAGGAGAGATAACATCGCTTTCTGGAAAACAGTTAATGCTCCCTTTTTGGGTCCAAACGATACTTCCTTAGTAGTAAATGCAATAAGCGAGGATAGTTGGGTGCAACATTTTACCACCCTATATAGTGACGATAATAAGGCTCAGACAGAAGGTGATTCAGTCCCAGAAATATCTGATGTTACCAGAAACGCACAGGTCCCATTGCTCCCGCTAGATATAAGTTTCTCGTTAGAAGAGGTAGTATGTTCTATTAATGCTAGTGCACCAGGAAAAGCTCCAGGACCAGATGGAGTCCCTGTAGACGTGTACAAATCTAATCTCTCCTTATGGGCCCCCTTATTAACCAACGTTCTTGACACTTGTTGTCAGCAAGGTCTGATCCCCTCATGGTCCGAGTCAATACTGATCCCAATTTTTAAAAAGGGGGATCAAAACGACCCAGCTTGTTATCGTCCAATATCCTTGTTGGATTCACTCCTCAAGGTAGTAGGACAGGTTGTTTTAAATAAGCTACAAAACTGGGCAGATGATGCTGCAGTTCTATCAAAATTTCAGTATGGGTTTTGAACAGGTTTGGAACCATCGAACAGGGGTTAAACCTAAGTCTTATAATAAGTAAATATACACAGGCTAAGGAGGAACGGCTTTATATGGTATTTGTTGACCTTAGCTCAGCTTTTGACTGTGTGAAACATAATAGGTTGTGGGACATTCTTGAAGAGATGGGAATTGACCTTCCACTCATACATTTCATGAGAGAACTATACAAAGATGCAGGGGCGAGAGTTCGGTTTGGAAAAATAGGTGAGTGCACTGCTAAGTTCTCAATTAGAAAAGGAGTGAGACAGGGCTGCGTGCTCGCTCCTTTTCTTTTTACTCTATATATTAATGGCCTTGGCCAGTTTTTAACAGAACATTGTCAGGACCTTCCGAGTATTAATAATTGCCCAGTACCGGTTTTATTATATGCAGATGATGGGGTTTTAATGGCAAGAACCCCATTAGGTCTGCAAAGAGTTGTTAATAGTTTTGCCTCTTTTATGCAATCCAGAGGTTTGAAAGTGAATGCTACTAAAACCTATTCTATGAAGTATGGGAAGAAGAATGTTAAGGGCTGCAACATTTTTATTGATAATATAAAAATTGAAAGCACTAAAAGGTTCTCATATTTAGGGATTAACTTTGATAACAAGGGGTCCTGGTCCCCTGCAGTTCTTGCTAGGCACTTGTCGTTCTCTAGAGCTGCGGGTGCTGTGATAAATTTCGCCAGAAAATTAGGTCATAGACCAGTGCCCGAATTATTACTTATTTATAAATCAAAGTGTCTCTCGACAGCCTTGTATGGTGCAGGAATATGGGGCTTTACTGATGTGCAGCAATTACAAGTGACTGAAAATGCTTTCTTACGATACTTGCTAGCGGTTCCAGGTTCTACTGCTAACTACATTTGCCACTCGGAGCTTGGCCTACCATTTCTAACAGATCTGGTCAAAGTTGAGCCTATCATGTTATGGCATAAGGTCTGGGTGACAGATGAGACCAGTTTTAATTGTGACATTATTAAAGATTGCTTAAGACTGGACAAAGCTTCTTTTATTCCCTGGTTTAGGTATATTAAGCAAATAACAAGTGAAATGGGCCATTCTGAATATTTTGATAGGCCTGGGATCCATTTCTAGAAAGGTATTGAAAGCTGAATGTCTTGCATTTCTCCAATCAAAAAGATGGTTTAGTGAGAGTACGAAACCCACTGTTATGGAAAATCAGTTGATGCTATCATGTTTGGATATTCAACCATATCTGGTCCAAGTGTTAGGAAGTTTTGATCGTATGTTATTGACACGGTTCCGCTTGGGGATTCTCCATAGGCTCGTTAGCTTTCCTACCATAAATGACTGGTCTAGAAATTTGGATCCCTGCGACGATGTGTCAAGACAATCAACGCTCCATATTCTTTTATTTTGCAAGTTTTACTCCAACCCTAGAAAAAGTTTTATTTTACCTATTTTAAAAGTTTCAGGTTTAAGACAATGTCGTGTAGCATTTTTAATGCTACAAAAATTGGAAAATGAACTGGCTGCAATACATGTAGCCCGTTTTTTTTAAAATGTCATTAAGTATAAGAAATCTATGTATGATTGAAATTTTGAGGTAGGACCATGCAGAACTGATGTATTTTAGATTAGCAGTATATGTTAAAATTGCTTTTTAATGTAAACTTGTGTGTTACTTCTGTGCTTTTATGATTTACTTTTAAATCGAATAAAGCTATTTCTGATTCTGATTTCTGATTCTGGTTGTCCTCTGTGCTAAATTCAGATTTGTAGGGTGTTGTTTGTGGTAAACAATTTATCTGAGTGTATCTGTTGTGTTAAATTTTGAAATTTAGGGTGTGAAATTGAGTAAAAGCTGAAAAATGGGTGTGAAATGGGGTAAAAGCTAAAAATTGGGTGTGAAATGGGGTAAAAGATTAAGCGAGGTGGTGAGGAAGGATGCTGTTATAAATGCCTTTTGCCATATAACGAGTGGGATCAAAAATTTATTAAGAGTGGAATTGGCACAGAAAGAGCGTAAGACCCGGGGTTGGTTTGATCAGTCTTGACCAAAGGCCTATTCAAATCTGAAGAAAGTATTACACATGAAGGACAGAAGCCCGGCTGAAATTAAACAGGCTAGAACAGAGGTCTTCAAACTTTTGGATGCCGAGACCCCCCTGTCAACATTTTGAGGCGTAAGGACCCCCTCCTGACAAAAAATTCTAAACCTGTAGGCAGGGCTACTGGAATTATGAGGCAGGTGAGGACCAAATTACGTGACAGGCTTGACTAAATTGTGTGGGAAGAAAAGGTAAATGATGTTATGTGATGCCGCGTACACAGTAACACTGAGGAAAGATTTCACCCCATCAGTACCAGTGTATAACCAAAATACAGCAATTAACATCAGAAAGATTTCTAGTCAACCTTTGTGAAGGGCCTTCCACTCCGCAGGAATACGTGCTGCCACATTAGAAGCTCACTTGGCCCTGGCCGGGAGAAGCAGGGGTCCCTTAAAACCCTGGCGGTTTTGTGCAGAGTTAAGCAGTTTACCCATGCAGCTTTCCTCTCACCCCCTCCCTTCCATCCCTCTGTCCTCTCCTAACCCCGGATCCCTCTCTCACTTTGCAGGCCATTTTATTTCACCCCTTTTTACAACTTCTGAACTCTCCCCATTCAACCTCTCACTTCACCTTTAACACTCCCAGCCAGGGCTGGTCCTAACACTGGTCTCACACGGTGCAACAGTCTTTTTTGGTGCCCCACCCCCGTTTCCTCCTTCTCCATGAATTCCTTCACTGCCACTCACCAACAATTCACCTCATCTCTCTATAGCACCTTTCTGACAAACATTTCATTTTTTTCTAGCACTACTCATAGTTTACTCACACTCATTTCTGTGATCTGCATGGTACATATTCTTTGTAGCAGGAACGTTAACCCTCTGCACTGTGTGGGTGACAAGAGTGCCCATGTGAGTGCACGGTGAGCGATGCAACAGTGTGAGAGTAGGGTAAGAGGAGTGACTGCAGGGTGAGTGAGGTGGCTTATGAATTTAGGTGCGGATGCAAGTTCAGAATGGGACGAATGAGTGTATGATTACTGATGGGCTTGTTTGAGTGAGTTGCATATTGAGCAGTGAGGGGGACAGGTGAGTGAAGTGTCACATGAGTGCAGGATGAGTAGTGTACTCGTGTGGCTGCAGGGTGAGGTATAGGATGAACAGCGCAAGTGCATTGTGAGTGCAGAGTGATCACTGTGAGTGCCGGGTGAGCGGGTGAATGGTGTGAGTGCATTGTGATCGCTGTGAATGCAGGGTGAGCGTGAAAGTGAAGGGCGAGAATGACGAGTGAGTTGTCTGAATGCAGAGTGCATTCCCAGACACTTGAAGTAACTCAGCATGTTATGGACGGCGGCGTAGGGTTTAAGATCTAAGTTAAACTATTGCTATTATGGCATTAATCGGGGATCGAGGAAATAAATAATGTGCTGATCCTGCAACAAACTTCCAGTCCTATGGTTAGGGTTGCCAGCAGATTATTTTGATGGCCCAGTCGGTACAAAAATAAGCAGTCACCAAAAGCTGTATTTTAAGCACTTATCTGTGCATACTTCGAACAGCAAATATAAATAGAAAGCACTTTTAATTGTGTTCTAGGGCTGCCTCAATGATCCATGACTGATAATTAAAGAGAACAAAGACAGAAAAGTCACATAACGAATGCATACATACTTTTTTATTTATAAGTCTATTTAGTGTCAAGAGGAGGTCTTTGCAGGCTCTTTAAACAAAACACGGCAGGCATTTTTCTTTTGGCAACCCTACTTTATATTCCTTTTCATGAAATGCATTCTCACACTGCAGCAGTAAAGGTAAAATACAAATGTAAGGAATAGGCAGAGTGGGGGCCCAGGGGGTACTGGAACCAGGAAAAAAACTAAGCCTCTGTTACCAGTTTACAAAGGCATGTAAACATGCAAATGGTCTTTAAAGACCTGTGAAAAACTCGGGCGTGCTGGAGATAAGACTCCAGACACTGCCCAGCTGAGCCCCCAGCAGCTCGAGTTAGACTGCAGCAGCCCGGGCTGAGACGCAGGACGGGGGAAGAGGGGGGGGCTGAAGCCCTTGGGCCTCGGCAGAAGTGTGACTGGGAAGGCGCGACCCCCTTTGCATCGCTCCACGGCCCCCCTGGGGGTCGCGCCCCACAGTTTGAAGACCCCTGGGCTAGAAGTATGTACAGGTGTGCCCTTAAAGCACGAAAGAAGAAATTAAGGGAGGACGCTTGGCAGGCATTGCATGACGCTTGCCTAAGGAGAGATAACATCGCTTTCTGGAAAACAGTTAATGCTCCCTTTTTGGGTCCAAACGATACTTCCTTAGTAGTAAATGCAATAAGCGAGGATAGTTGGGTGCAACATTTTACCACCCTATATAGTGACGATAATAAGGCTCAGACAGAAGGTGATTCAGTCCCAGAAATATCTGATGTTACCAGAAACGCACAGGTCCCATTGCTCCCGCTAGATATAAGTTTCTCGTTAGAAGAGGTAGTATGTTCTATTAATGCTAGTGCACCAGGAAAAGCTCCAGGACCAGATGGAGTCCCTGTAGACGTGTACAAATCTAATCTCTCCTTATGGGCCCCCTTATTAACCAACGTTCTTGACACTTGTTGTCAGCAAGGTCTGATCCCCTCATGGTCCGAGTCAATACTGATCCCAATTTTTAAAAGGGGATCAAAACGACCCAGCTTGTTATCGTCCAATATCCTTGTTGGATTCACTCCTCAAGGTAGTAGGACGGAGTTGTTTTAAATAAGCTACAAAACTGGGCAGATGATGCTGCAGTTCTATCAAAATTTCAGTATGGGTTTTGAACAGGTTTGGAACCATCGAACAGGGGTTAAACCTAAGTCTTATAATAAGTAAATATACACAGGCTAAGGAGGAACGGCTTTATATGGTATTTGTTGACCTTAGCTCAGCTTTTGACTGTGTGAAACATAATAGGTTGTGGGACATTCTTGAAGAGATGGGAATTGACCTTCCACTCATACATTTCATGAGAGAACTATACAAAGATGCAGGGGCGAGAGTTCGGTTTGGAAAAATAGGTGAGTGCACTGCTAAGTTCTCAATTAGAAAAGGAGTGAGACAGGGCTGCGTGCTCGCTCCTTTTCTTTTTACTCTATATATTAATGGCCTTGGCCAGTTTTTAACAGAACATTGTCAGGACCTTCCGAGTATTAATAATTGCCCAGTACCGGTTTTATTATATGCAGATGATGCGTTTTTTTTTTTTGATAATCAATTTTATTGACATTTAAGAGAAACCACGACAACAACACAACGACAGCCAGTGTCAGCACAATAACTTGTGGAATCATAGCAGGAGGAAAAAGCCACAAACCCACTTCCCCACTCGCCGTCCCAGGGGCCCCTATAAGTCTGTCCCCACACCCAAGACCACCGTACTGATTATGGTATAAGATTAAACCATTTACCCCAAATTTTCCGAAATAAATCAGGACAGCCTCGGGCCTCAAAGAGAGGTTCCTCTTGAGATCCGCACCAGTCCACCCCCCGTCTCCATCTCTGCATTGTAGGGGTTTGCTCTGAGACCACAACGCAGCAATGTCCCTCTTGGCCACAGCCACCGCAGTGCCAAGGAGGCGCTTGTCGGCTCGCGAACCACCCAGGCCATCAAACACCCCCAGAAGCAGGCATACCGGGTCGTGGGGGATCTCCCACCCCAGGGCCAATGTGAGCTCCCGTTCCACCCCCGTCCAGAATGCTGCAAGGGCGGGGCATTGCCAGGTCATGTGGTAGAAATCAGCGGGGAGTGGTCGCAGCGTGCGCAGTTCGGGGTAGGTCGCAGTCGCGCCCTGTATAGCCGCTCAGGGGTGAGATATGCTGTGTGTAGATAATATATTTGCACCAGACGCAGTTTAGAGGAGGTCGTGAGGGTCCTGGGGGCCATCAGTGCGTCGCGCCAGTCCTCATCCTCTAAGGGGCCCAGCCAACCCTCCCAGCGGGTGCGCAGTGAGTCCAGGGATGCAGGGCCGTTATTCACAAGGGAGCGATAAATCCTTGATACCCCCCACTGCCTAAGTTACCCATCATCACTTGCGCCTCAAGCGGGCTGAACTCAGGAAGGGAGGTGGGGACGGGATGTGCACAGTGAGGGCGTGTCAGAGCTGTAGGTATCGATAAAACTGGGAGGGAGAAGGGAGTAGCGTTGTTGCAGGTCTGTGAAGGTCCTGATATGGTCCCCTGTCCAGACATCCCCCAAAAGTGAGATCCCCAGACGGTCCCAGTGGTCAAAGTCCCGTAGGGAAGAAGTCTCCCGCAGCCAAGTTCCATGCCATAAGGGCGTATGTTGGGTAAGTTTCCGGCTCCATTTCGTGTGACGCAGGGTGGTGCGCCAGGCCAGGAAGACGGCCTTGGTAAGGGGGGGAAGGGTTTGGGGTATCGGGGCCCCATACAAGTACGCCTGAAGTTGCGGGAAATCCATCTTACGGAGCTCAACTCGGTATGTCGGGTCGGACCAGCCGCCGTTAAACCAGTCGTGGACCACTATGAGCCTGGTGGCCAAGTAGTAGAGATGTAGATTAGTCACCCCCATACCGCCATCATATGGAGGGATCCGGCAGTGAGCCAGCGCCATCCGTGGTCGTCTGCCCCCCCACAAAAATCGGGTAAGTAGGCCATCAAGCTCTCGAAACCAGCTCCCTGGGAGGTGAAGGGTTATATTCTGGAGAATGTAAAGAAAGCGGGGAAGGATCATCATTTTGAAAAGGGCGCTACGGCCTAGAGGATTAAGGGGAGAGACTGCCATCGTTTAAGGTCCGTCTTGGTTTTGTTGACCAAGGGCGTAAGGTTAAGGGCCCATTCGAGCTCTGGGAGCAGGGTCACCCAGATCCCCAGGTACTTAAAGGACTGTCGCCGGAGGGGGATGGTAGATTGCCAATCGAAACAGGATCGGGACGGGTGAAGAGGGACCAGCGTGGATTTTGCCGGGTTAAGGCGCAGGCCCGAGACCTGTTCGAAGGCAAGGAGAACCTCCAAGCTCCGTGGGCCGGAGACCTCCGGGTCCGCCAGGAAGAGAAGGACATCATCCGCGTAGAGGGCGATTTTGTCCACTCGAGAGGAGTCCCATTCCCACCCCCGGATGAGAGGGTCTCCCCGGACGAGCCGGGCCAGAGGCTCCATCGCCAAGGCAAACAGGAGCGGTGAGAGCGGGCAGCCTTGACGGGTGCCCCTACGGATAGGGAATGCCTCGGAGAGCGCTCCATTGACCAGGACCCGCGCCGTGGGGTTGGAATATAGGACATGGATGAAGCTCCTGAAGGGGGACCAAATCCCATCAGCTCCAGGACCTCCTCCAAGTAGCGCCAGTCAACGGTATCGAAGGCCTTCTCGAAATCTATGAGAAGCAGGGCCAGATACGGGGTAAGCGACTGGCGGTGGGCGGAGAGCGAGGTGGAGGCGGCGTATGCAATGCCGAGTACTACGGGCGGGCATAAAACCACATTGGTCTGGGTGGACCAAGTCATGCAGATAGGGACGGAGGCGTTGCGCCAGGACCGTGGCGAAAATCTTCACCTCTGTATTGATGAGGGAGATGGGGCGATAGGCCGCGCAAACGCAGTGAGGGCGGCTGCGTCTTGGGGATCACCACTATGGTGGCCACATCTGTCTCTGCAGGGAAGGAGCCTGCGTCTACCACATGGCGGAACAGCTCCACCAAGGGCGGGACCAGCAACTCCCGATATGCCGCATAGTACTCCTGGGGATAGCCATCCGGGCCGGGGGCCTGCCAGAGTGCAGGAAAGTTATGGCCTTGTGTACCTCCTCCGGGGTGAAGGGGAGATCGAGCGTCCCCGAGACCGCCCGGGGAAGGCTGGGCAGCCTAACAGAGGCCCTGGAGAGCAGCTCGGCCACTGGGGCCCCCAAGGGCCGTGCCTCGTAGAGGCGGGCATAGTATTCCGCAAATGTCTGGGCTATTGCCCGGGAGGAGAGGTGATGGTTACCAGCTCCGTCCTGGATCTCGGGGATGATACGATTAGCTCTGGGGTAGGAAACAAGACTGTGAAGGAGCTTCCCGTTCTTGTCCCCCCATCCGTAGACGCACGCCACCGAGGATCGCCAAAGCGCCTTGGCGGATTCTAGGGATATGTGGCAGATCTCCTCACGGAGGAGAGCGAGCTGTCGGGAGGAAGATGCATCATCGGGAATGGGGTCAGATGATGCGGTTTTAATGGCAAGAACCCCATTAGGTCTGCAAAGAGTTGTTAATAGTTTTGCCTCTTTTATGCAATCCAGAGGTTTGAAAGTGAATGCTACTAAAACCTATTCTAAGAAGTATGGGAAGAAGAATGTTAAGGGCTGCAACATTTTTATTGATAATATAAAAATTGAAAGCACTAAAAGGTTCTCATATTTAGGGATTAACTTTGATAACAAGGGGTCCTGGTCCCCTGCAGTTCTTGCTAGGCACTTGTCGTTCTCTAGAGCTGCAGGTGCTGTGATAAATTTCGCCAGAAAATTAGGTCGTAGACCAGTGCCCGAATTATTACTTATTTATAAATCAAAGTGTCTCTCGACAGCCTTGTATGGTGCAGGAATATGGGGCTTTACTGATGTGCAGCAATTACAAGTGACTGAAAATGCTTTCTTACGATACTTGCTAGCGGTTCCAGGTTCTACTGCTAACTACATTTGCCACTCGGAGCTTGGCCTACCATTTCTAACAGATCTGGTCAAAGTTGAGCCTATCATGTTATGGCATAAGGTCTGGGTGACAGATGAGACCAGTTTTAATCGTGACATTATTAA
Source organism: Calotriton arnoldi (assembly GCA_963921515.1). Taxonomy (NCBI): domain Eukaryota; kingdom Metazoa; phylum Chordata; class Amphibia; order Caudata; family Salamandridae; genus Calotriton; species Calotriton arnoldi. Next base: position 125,684 of record CAWUFW010018323.1, read on the forward strand.
AGATTGCTTAAGACTGGACAAAGCTTCTTTTATTCCCTGGTTTAGGTATATTAAGCAAATAACAAGTGAAATGGGCCATTCTGAATATTTTGATAGGCCTGGGATCCATTTCTAGAAAGGTATTGAAAGCTGAATGTCTTGCATTTCTCCAATCAAAAAGATGGTTTAGTGAGAGTACGAAACCCACTGTTATGGAAAATCAGTTGATGCTATCATGTTTGGATATTCAACCATATCTGGTCCAAGTGTTAGGAAGTTTTGATCGTATGTTATTGACACGGTTCCGCTTGGGGATTCTCCATAGGCTCGTTAGCTTTCCTACCATAAATGACTGGTCTAGAAATTTGGATCCCTGCGACGATGTGTCAAGACAATCAACGCTCCATATTCTTTTATTTTGCAAGTTTTACTCCAACCCTAGAAAAAGGTTTATTTTACCTATTTTAAAAGTTTCAGGTTTAAGACAATGTCGTGTAGCATTTTTAATGCTACAAAAATTGGAAAATGAACTGGCTGCAATACATGTAGCCCGTTTTTTAAAATGTCATTAAGTATAGGAAATCTATGTATGATTGAAATTTTGAGGTAGGACCATGCAGAACTGATGTATTTTAGATTAGCAGTATATGTTAAAATTGCTTTTTAATGTAAACTTGTGAGTTACTTCTGTGCTTTTATGATTTACTTTTAAATCGAATAAAGCTATTTCTGATTCTGATTTCTGATTCTGGTTGTCCTCTGTGCTAAATTCAGATTTGTAGGGTGTTGTTTGTGGTAAACAATTTATCTGAGTGTATCCGTTGTGTTAAATTTTGAAATTTAGGGTGTGAAATTGAGTAAAAGCTGAAAAATGGGTGTGAAATGGGGTAAAAGCTAAAAATTGGGTGTGAAATGGGGTAAAAGATTAAAAATGGGCGTGAAATGGGGAAAAAGATGAAAAATGAGCGTGAAATGGGGAAAAAGATGCTTTTTAGGGTGTCATCTGCAATAAGCTGGGAACCTACTTCCACCTCAAGATCATAAACCTCTACGACAAGTCTGTGGACCACACACCGGACGCAACAGCCGGCCCACCTGCCCCCCTGAGACAACAACCAGCCCACCATCTCCAACTGGACACCAGGCACGGATGAAGACACCGCCTCCAGCATGAAAGGCATCCACTCGGGGGCCCACACAGACCCCTGGCCCCCTCACATCTACCACAAAGCCGCGTCTGCCATCGCACAAGAACTACAACGCAACATCAACACCACCTTCAAAACAGGCACCTTCACAGACGACTGGAAGCGCGCAAAAGTCAGGCCCCTGCTCAAGAAGCACACAGCTGACCCCACCAACCTCAATAACTACCGGCCCATCTCGCTCCTCACCTTCGCAGCCAAAGTCACAGAGAAAACAGTCAACAGGGAACTGACACGACTCATCGAAGAGAACGCCATCCTCGACCCGTCACAATCCGGATTCCGAAGCAACCACAGCACTGAGACCGCCCTACTTGTTGCAACATACGACATCCACACCCTCCTGGACCAAGGCCACTACGCAGACCTCATCCTACTCGACCTTTCAGCAGCCTTCAACAACATCTCCCACTGCACACTAGTCACCAGACTACACAACGCAGGCATCCAAGGTACAGCCCTGGACTGGATCCGATCATTCCTCACCGTAAGAAGGCAAAGGATCAGACTGCCACCCTTCATCTCCGATCCCACGACAATCACCTGCGGAGTCCCACAGGGGTCATCACTGAGCCCGACCCTCTTCAACATCTACATGGCCCCCCTTGCAGCCATCGTCCAACAACACGGCCTCAACATCCTATCCTACGCTGACGACACCCAGCTCATCCTCCACCTCACCAAAGACCCCACCACCGCCAAAATCAACTTCCAGAAAGGAATGCAACACGGCGCAGTCTGGATGACCAACAGCTGCCTGAAGTCCAACGCCGAGAAGACAGAAGACCTCGTCCTTGGAACCACCCCTTCAGCATGGGACAACACCTGGTGCCTGACGGCCCTCAGTAGACCACCTCCCCCCGCAGATCACGCCAAAAACCTCTGCATCATACTCAACTCATCACTCAACATGAACCCACAGGTCAACGCCGTCACCTACAGCTGCTTCAACACACTCCGCATCCTCTGCAAGTCCTTCAAATGGATCCCCCCTGAGTCTAGGAAGACAGGCACCCACGCACTCATCACCAGCAGACTGTACTACGGAAATGCACTCTATGCCGGCATCAACAAGTCCATACTCTGCAAACTCCAGACACTACGGAACACCGCCGCCAGACTCGTCCTCGTCATCCCCTGGCACAAACACATCAGCCAACACCTACGAAGACTCCACTGGCTCACAGTGGAGAAAATAGTCAGCTTCAACATCCTCCCTCATGCCTACAAATGCCTGCACAACAACGGACACAAATACCTCAATTACAGAATCAACTTCCACGTACCCAAAAGAAAACTCAAATTTAAAAACCTCTCACTGGCCAAAATACCTCGCATCCACAGAGCCGGAGCAGGCGGAAGATCCTTCTCTCACATTGCAGCCAAGACCTGGAATGAGCTACCGGCAGACATCAGACACGCCCCCTCCCTGAACACCTTCATGAAGCCCCTCAAGACTGGCTCTTTGGCTAACAGATCTGCGCAGCCCCCCCCCCAGCGCCTCGTGACCCCCACGGGTGAGTAGCACACTTACAATTCCCCTGATTGATTGATTGATTTGTTGTGAAATAAGCAATTTATGGTGTCACCTGGGGTGAAAGATGCAATTTAGGGTGTCATCTGTGGTGAAATATCATATTTAGGGTGTCATTTGTGTGCTAAACAAGCTTTTCATGTTGTTATTGGGCTTTGAAATGATTTTTGCTCTAAGACTGTACATCTGTGTATGAACTTGCACTTAGCGTGAAGATCTGACCGCTAAATCGATAACGCGATGCTTTTTTCATACGCTCGATGGAAAAATACATCGCTCAACACATTGTACAATACAAAATATTCCTCATGAGCCTATTTGCATGCAGATTTTCACTGCTTCGTCAAAAATGGGCCGCACACACACAGGAAGTGATGTCTGAATGCTTCCTGTCTACTGGAGTAGTGTTTTGCACTTTCACTTTCTCTTTTGAGCACATTGCTGGTGATTGTGGAAAGTGTTGGAGGTGTTTGGTGGTGTGTGCTGCAGTTTTGAGATTTGGAGAGTGTTGCTGTGTCCTGTGTCCTGTTGATAGTGTCTGTGAAGTGTTGTGTACTGGTTTTTACGTGTTTTCTTGTCTCCTGTCCTCAATCTTGTCGGGTGTTTGTCTTGGGGTACTTAACTTTCTTTGTTGTTGTTGGGGATATTATTGAGGGTTCATTTTTTTGCTGTGGGGTCACAGGTGTGCAGGGAGATGCCGGCTGTGGGCAGGGAGGGCAGGATGTCCAAGGGGGCATTGGGGGGCTTCCTGTGGATGGTCAAATACTACCTGCCCTTGATGTTGGAGAGGGGAGGCCGTATCCTTCAAGGATACAATGTAAGTGTGCGGAAGATGAGGTGGGAGCGTGTGTGGGTGCAGATGCTCCGGTTCTTTGGAGTGGACCATACCGTGCGCCAGTGGAAGCACCGCTGGCAGGATCTGCTGGCCCGTGAAGCTGACCTCCTGGACTACGCGGGAGTCATGACCAATGTTCCCTCTAATTTTTTTCCTCTGTGTGCGGCAGTGTAGGGTCTCCGTGCGCTGCAGCCATGGCTATGTGCGCCAGGAACCAGACCGCGCATGTGGGCAGCGCCAAATATCACTCCAAACTTTTGCTTAAAACCCTAGCAGCCCAGCTCTGTTATGAAGAGAAATTTTATTCCTCTGTCTGATGTAACATTTCCTATAAATTGATTTACACACTATGATTCAGTGTCTCTGTGTAATGTGCATGCGATGTAAAGTGCTTAACACCTTACACTGGTATGAGTGGCGCTATTAAACAAAATAAATATGAAAGAGAGAGGGGTTATGGAGACTTGAGGGGCACTGTTAAAGGTTGGTAATGAGAGTATCTGTGGCGGAGGTGGTCATTGGGGCACCAACAAACATTGTTACACCAGGTGCCACCAGCACTAAAGCCGGCCCTGTTCAAATGGCACTAATAATTACAGTGAAATTATGAAAACATCCCACATTGCAATTTGAAACCCTGGCAGCTATGTTGCTGCATTTCTTTTCTTAATAGGGTTGGGCTGCGGGGTGATTATGTGCATTTGTTAAGGTTTTCGTGTTAATTGCAGCTCATGATGGGTGCTGCGATTAAAATGAAAACTTTAACAAATGCACAGGGACATCTTAAGGATTTTGAGTGCCCTGGGCCAAACTTATTTCTGGGGCCCCTGATTAGAACAGCTTTGGATTTATGATCCAATTTCAGCTTTTTCACGTCCTTTTTGGCCAGGTCACCGACATTGCAGAGGCACACTGGTCCAAATTCTAAATGTGCTTCCATCTAATATTCAGGGATAGTGGTATGTGTTTTCAAAATTGTAACATAGCCTGAAGGAAAAGGAGAGGAGACTAGTGAGAAATAGGATTTAGTGGCGGAGAAAGGGGGAGAGAGGAACAAAGTAGAAAAAAAGTCAGGGCGCAAAGACGAGAAATGGGGAAGGGGGTAATGGAGAAATTGGTAAGAGAGGGACGGAAAGAGAAAGGCAGCCAGAGGCTTTGGAGAACTGGGAGGAGAACGGAGAATGGAAAACCGGTAAGAGAGAAAGCAAAGAACAGGCAGTGAGAGGGAAATGGAGACAAGAATGGGATGGGGAGAAGGGGAAAGTGGGTAAATGTGGAGCGGGACTGATATGAGGAAGAAGAAATAGAAGAGAAGAGACGGCGAGAGCAGCTGGGGAGTGGAAGAAAAAAGGACAAAAGATATGTCAGAGAAGACAGCGAGTGTGGTATGGCAATGCTTCAGAAGTAGCGTCTCTGCATATCGACGTCGGGGGGGTTCTATAAGGAGCCTTTTTCGCCATTTTGTCATTTCTAAACGTTTGTTCTATGTAACCGTGCTCACCTGAACGAACTAAGAAGGGTGGAAGGCTGGTTAGGCCTTGCCAAGATTTTTCATCTTGCCAAGATGCAGGTCTGAGCAGATGGCAGCTGCAAGTGTGTAAATGACTGATCCATCTGTTGGGAGTATTCTCTTCACTAACACTTGCTTCCCTTCTCTTTTTGAAACTCAGGGGCAGCAACATTGTCGTGGTGTCACCAGGGCTTTAAGTGGAAGCTTTTTAAATATTATATAAAAGCCATAGTTGCTGCTTATTTATCTTATGCAACTAACAACCACTGACAAAGCCAATAGTCTGACTTGTTGTAGGTATGATGTTACTTGTTGTATCATATATCTGGATGCAATGACAGAAACAGGAAAATACAAGTTGGGGGCACACTATGCCAAGCACAGAAAAGTTTAAAAGTCACACAATCACCCCGCAGCCCAGCTCTATTAAGAAGAGAAATACAGCAAGTCTACAAACACGGCGTGTGCTTTACACGCCATGTTTGTAGAGTTGCTGCATTTCTTTTCTTAATAGAGCGCAGCTGCAGGGTGATTGTGTGCCTTTGTTAAAGTTTTCAGGTTAGTCGCAGCGCCCGTCTAGAGCTGCAATTAACAAGAAAACTTTCAGATGAAGTGAAACGGGATGACTAGGAGTGGGCAGTGCGCTTAGAGGTTTTTAATAGGTGAGAAAAGTGATCACTGAACTGCTATGCAACTTTCAAATCCTTGAAAAAATACAAACTTAGACCAACATTACATCGCTGACAAGAGATCTGTGAAAACCTGCACCATCACTGCACTGGTACATCACCTAGCCCCGTGGAATGCTCAGGTCACAGATCATCATGCATAAAAAACACACTCTGTCTAGATGTCAGTTTCTCAAGACAATAATAGAACAATAATTAAGATCCTAAAAAAGACTCTGCTCCTCCACTGCTCGAGACTACTGTTACCATCATCAGTGTCTCACTGGGTCAAGGTTCATCTAGTCTATTCTTCAGACTTGCCATAATGAGCACCTACATTAAAAAAAATAGAAAAATACCACAAACATTTCCCCTTTCTTCCTTCCTCTGACCCCATTAAACCTGGAAAGAATAATCACCCTACAATTTGAAAAATATTTAGAAGCATGCCAACTGTTGTATTCCCATTAGTCACTTTTCTGTCCCAACCACAGTACGGAAGCTGCACTACTAGATGTATGGCAAGCTCCTATCACAAGACAGTCTGCTTAACCTGATGAATTTCAGAGCTGAGTTTTGTACAGAAGATCACCCTCTTTCGCCCTAATATATGCAAGTACAAAAAGGGAATCTCATTAACAGTCAAACTGCTTCTTGTTAAAATGTCACATTTTGTCTAAAGGGGTTGTTAAAACTGTACAACCAGCGTGACCATAACAGACACTCAAGCAAGTCTCTGTCATTGGCAGCCTCATCACAACTAGAAAGATGGCTGGAGAGTTTCGCTGTTTTCAAATTCATATGGATTTAATTTATACAAGCCATTGTTGCTGCGTATTTATCTTATGCAACTAGCAACCACTTACAAAGTCAATAGTCCAACTTGTAGGTATGATCAGGGCTTTAAGTGGGCCGGGTCTCACCGGTGCTGAGCAACTGCAGTTTTTTAAAGGGGGCCTCGAAACGGGTCTCTACCGGGCTCTGTTTTGTGCCTTGGCACAGGCGGTCCGTTTCTTTCCAGACTGCAGTGACAGTAGGCACATCGATGTGCTCGTGCTCACACTGCTCACTTCTCACTAGTAGAGAAGTTAGGGCATGACGTCATGCCAGGTGAGCCTTGTAGGTAGGGTGACCAGGAGTCCCGGATTTGCCCGGACCGTCCCGGTGAACTAAAAACAGTGAGAGGCATTTTTTTAGGTGTTCCAAAGCAGGGCTAGTAAGCAGCTGGTGTAAGTAAGCAGTTTAATAACAGGTATGATGCTGGTTTTAAAAATTACATTTTATTTATTTTCTTAGTGCCTGTACTGTGTTTCTATGAGGATGAGGACTGTCATTATTTGCCACTTTATTGATGTAAATTTGTAGTCCTTCCTCTATTTTTGCGAAATGTCCCGGTTTTTGGGTCGCACGATCTGGTCACCCTACTTGTAGGGGAAGGAAATCCTTTAAAGAGTCATTTTCTCTCTGGATTTCCCTTCTCTTTGAAGCTCAGGAGCAGCAACATTATCGTGGTGTCACCAGGGCTTTAAGTTGAAGCTTTTCAATATTACATACAAGCCATAGTTGCTGCTTATTTATCTTATGCAACTAACAACCATTGACAAAGCCAATAGTCCTGACTTGTAGGTATGATGTTACTTGTTGTATCATATATCTGGATGCAATGACAGAAACAGCAAAATACAAGTCGGGCGGTACACTATGCTAAATACAGATTTTTAGCTTATGTGTCTTAAGCCACGCCCTAAATTACACTGGCCACGACCCTTTGCGAGACCCTCCAGTTTTTTCATCCCACTTAAAGCCCTGGGTATGATGTTACTTGTTGTATCATATCTGGAAGCAATGACAGACACAGGAAAATACAAGTCGGGTGGCACACTATGCCAAGCACAGAAAAGTGTAAATCACCCCGCAGCTGCGCTCTATTAAGGAGAGAAATTCAGCAAGTCTACAAACACGAAGTGTGCTTTTCACGCCGTGTTTGTAGAGTTGCTGCATTTCTTTTCTTAATAGAGCGCAGCTGCGGGGTGATTGTGGGCCTTTGTTAAAGATTTCAGGTTAATCGCAGCGCCCGTCTGGAGCAGCAATTAACCTAAAAACTTTAACAAAGTCACACAATCACCCCGCAGCCCAGCTCTGTTAAGAAGAGAAATTCAGCAAGTCTACAAACACGACGTGTGCTTTTCACGCCGTGTTTGTGAGAGTTGCTGCATTTCTTTCTTAGTAGAGCTGGGCTGCGGGTGATTGGGCCTTTGTTAAAGATTTCAGGTTATTCGCAGCGCCCTTCTGGAGCTGCAATTAACATAAAAACTTTAACAAAGTCACACAATCACCCCGCAGCCCAGCTCTGTTAAGAAGAGAAATTCAGCAAGTCTACAAACACGACGTGTGCTTTTCACGCCGTGTTTGTAGACTTGCTGAATTTCTTTTGTTACCTAAGCGCGGCTACGGGCAGATTGTGTGCTTTTGTTTAAAGTATTCATGTTAATCGCAGCTCGTGATGGCGCTGCAATTAACATGAATACTTAAACAAAAGCAGACAGTATGCACCGCAGCCGGGCTCTACATGATGTGCTGTGTGTGTGCGCGCTCTACACACAGCACAGCGCGCTACAGGTAACAGAGGTGCGCGCGCGCTCTTGCGCGCACCTTATTGGGAACAGTGGTCATGACTGGCCTACAGGGTGGTAAGTACAAACTCCACATTTAATCGGGAATACTGTAACTAAAAAAAATTAGGCCGTGTGTGACACTGGTGTCAAAGTGAAAAAAGGTTGCTGAGTAAGGTGGGAGACGTAATGCGTTCACGCCTAATGTTGGCACATCCGAGACACAACGCTGCATCATGTTAACAAGCATAGGGTGCTAGTCTGTGTTACCCACTGCGCTGGAGCAACACTTAGGACTGTAGTGCCAAAGCTGGCACACTTGCGCAAAAACTGCGTGCAGGATAAAGATTGTTCGTGTACGGGAAGGGTGACTGTACATGAAAAATCCAAGGCATTGTTTATGGGAGCTGTGTGCTGGCCAAAAGGTAGGGTAAAAATGCTGTCCTCATAAATTGTGGTACGTTAGCTACGCTGGCCTTGTACATAGTTACTGTGTGAGAATGTATTTGATAGGAACAAGTGGTCAAAGGAAATCGGACATCTCCAGATTGTCATACACCAACAACATTTGTGAAACTGCCTTGTGAGATCTGCAGCGATGCAATCGTACACAGAGCATGTATAACATCATGTTGCATGTAGTAATGGGGCCTTGTGGATGTGTCACACTACTATTATGTGCATGTTAGCTAGCATTATTGTCTTGTTTGTCCCGACTCAGCATTCACAGGTCTGGTGTGAATGGAAGTCAAAGTGGACCCAATCATGTAGCCAACGTGAAACGCAACACTACAGTTACGTAGCATTTTCAGTTATGGTGATGATTTGTATGAGGAATATGACACATATGATTTAACGTCTGATACCAACACATATTTATTTTGTTGTCTCACAGATGGTCGGCCACCAATCACACAGGGGGACATCGACAGCTTAGAGGACCCACGCGCCACTGGTGAGTTTGGACATCATATATTGGCATAGTGCGGTGTCATGGATGTCTGGGTCAAATGATCAATGATGTAGTATGCAGTATGGGTGTGTATCACATGTCCCTTGCTTACAGTGTGATGATGTATTGTGGAAGTCAGAAATGTGTACAAATCGGTAAGTGAAGGTGGAGCAATGCATTTGTCTCACAGTTGTAACTTTGCCGATCCCCAGTCAGTGACACACATTGAAATTAAGGTGCATATTATCAAGCCCCTATCGCCAACACAATGCCACTTTCAGTGAAGTTGTGTTGGCGATAGGGGCCTCGCATCATGACCGAGGCTGCGTTAATCCACTTCACGTGTATTAACGCTTCCTTGTTAATAAGGCACCCTTTCACGCTGTGTTTAACGTGAAAGGGGCATGCAGTGGGTGTTGCCGTGTGCGTCCCACAGCAGCACCCATTGTATTTGACGCTGCCCCCTATGTACAAGGGCGGTGTTGATAGGTGGCAGCACACAAGTTAACACCAGTGAAATCCTGGTTGTAATTTTGCAAAACGCGGATGAAAGCTTTTTTCTCATCATTTTTGCTTTTTCCATGTGTGCTGCCTTGTGCAGCACACATGGAAAAAGCAAAATGACATGGTTTGCATATGTACAGGAAGGTGGCCCTTCCTGTACACAGAAACATTTCTTAATATTCCATATTGTAACTTTCCTGTGTGCTGCACGAAGCAGCACACATGAAAGTTACAACATGGTATTCTAGGATTGATTATGTGCAGGAAGGGGCACCTTCCTGTACAGAAACAAACCTCCCCTGCACACACCCTTGCACTAAGCAAGGGTGCCTGCGTTGGCGTTAAGTTGTGAGACTTAGCGCCATCGCAGGGGGAAACGCAAGTCTGCACCATATCCTTGATGATATGGTGCAGCCTTGCGTTTCCTAAGTGGCGGAGAGAGGCGTTCGGCCAAGAAGGCTAACGCCTGTCTCCGCAACTTCCTTGTCAATATGCCCCTAGGTCTATGGGTTCTGTCACCACAGCACATGCCTGTGGATTGCAGAGCGCACTGATAGGAGAGGAGACATGTAAGTAGGGTTGCTGATGACTATCAGAGGACATGGAATGCATGTACATCCTTGACTGAGATGACTGTGCAAGTGTGCCCGATGATGCACAAGGAGGCAGTGCTTTTCAGTCCATAAGTGCTCAGACACAGTTCGGCACTGTGAATTGGTAGGTATGCTGCATACCATCTTCAAAGAAGTGGCAGTGCATATCTTTGAGCCAAGCATATCAATGGCACATTCCCCAAACACACAGCAAAGATGGCCCTATGAATCTCATTTGCATGTTTGGCCACTGCAATGGTGTTGACAAGCTGTCTCCTTGGGGCCATTCCCTGATTGACTCTAGATCAGGTGTAGGAACTCCTCTGTCCCAATTGGTGACATTACTCTGCACGCATTTACCACGCATGCTTTAGCTCTGCCTTCATTGCTGTGCATATATATTTTACAATGCAGGGCTCTACAACGCTGTCTGTGAGAAAGCATTACCCATAACAACACTATAAGCATCATGACTCCAGGGTGCCGTTACAATGGGGAATGCATTGTGACAGTTTGCGTTGTAAAGGCCTGCGTATTTTGATTTACTATGGAGTGAGATTAGCGGATACAAGCCATGCATGAGTGACAATTTAGAGAAACGATGTTTCCCCCTCTCAGCGGCAACACCTCACATATTGTGTAGTAGTGGTGGAGAGCGGGACAGCGCCTCATGTATAAGTCAGCGTTGAGCCACACTACGGGTTTCCATGTGTGCTGCATGATGCAGCATAGTTGAAAGTGTGAGTAGGGCTGTCCCAGGATTTCTCCTGTGCAGGTAGGGTACCTTCCAAAACATTAACAAGCCCCCCTGCACACAGACACCCTTGCACTCTTGTGCAAGAGTGCCTGTGTTGCCTCTGACTTGATGAACTGCACACAGTTGGTGGGGGACACACAGGGCCGCACATGGGCATTGTACATATCATGCAGCACTGTGTCACAGGAGTGGATGAGGGTGGTGCTACACACGGAGGGCTAATGCCTACCTCCTCCGATTGCTTGTACATGTCACCCTCAGTCCGGGTATGTCATGGCACCATCGTTTGACACTGTCAGTCTCATTTTGCTGTGACAGTACATGTCCCATGCCATGCACTGTCATGTCAGTCTCCCCAGCATGTAGTCACTGATCCAGGATTCAACATTTCGTTGACCAGGTCACTCTCTGACTTCACATAGTTACGCTGGAGTGTAGGCTCCCATGTTTAAGTGATCTTGTATTACAGATTTGAATGGAGAACATTGACATAGTCTAAAGGACTCAATATTCCCTTTGTTGATATTTTACAGACAACATAACGCCAGCCGAACAACATGCGTTCCAGGTGAGGAAGGACCGCTTCAAGCATGTCAAGAAGGTGGCAAAAGGGTACCGCAACATGGCGAAGAGGTACCAGGAGGAACGGAGAAAAGGTACATGAAAGGCGGTGCCCGAGCTTGCCACAACTGGCACACAGGCCATCCCATGCCCCTCTGGCGTCAGTGGTGGGTCCCAGCCTGGACAGGTGTCCCATCCCCCTATGGCCACACCCCCCAAGGGACAGTCCCACCTGCACCAGATGGTCAGGTGGTGCCATTCACAGTGAGGGACAGGAGGATCCTGCATGACAACAATGTATTTCTGGCAGAGATCAGGCGAGAAATGGCAGATCTGAACAGACATATAACAGACATGCAAAAACACCTTGGACTGCCATGATGCCTGGACATGTTGGACCCCATCCCCCTTCCCTCAATGTTTTAACTTGTGATATTAGGTAGTGTAAGGTTAGTTCTTTTAATTGTTAGGTAGTGTAGTTTTAGCGTAGGTTATAGTTAGTGTTAGATTTTAAGGTAGTTTTTTAGATATGTATTATTATGCAGTATTTGGGGCTAAGTTGCCTTTTCCTTTGGGTGGGGGTTGATGTATTTGTTGTAAAAAAATTAAAAAATTATATACAAAAAATATATCTTTGTGTAGGTTACATGTGTAGTTAGTTTATGTATAGCTTAGATGTCTTTGTCCTGTCTTGTGGTGTGCCTTAAGGGTGGGAGGGGGGTTGATGTCTAAGATATGTTGTTGCGTGTTTGGGATTAGTTAGGGTAGATAGTTTAGGTAAGTTATACATTTCTAGTTATTTTAGATTTCAGTAGTAGTTCTAGTGATCAGTGTTAGTTTAGGGTAGTTCATTCTTTTTGCTGTTCTAATAAATGTTTAATATTTTGGATTTCTGCTTGCACTTATGTCAGGGATGATGTTGGGGTGTGTGGCTTATTCCCTTGTATGCAAATCATACCATCACTGGACAATCCATGGAATGTGTAAGTCTGGCCATGACATGTTACTTAGCAGGATGCATTGTGTCCGGATACCTTAGATCTGAGCACAGTGAACTTGCATGGATGACAGGGTGGCAAGTATGATTTACGGCCTAGTCTAGGGACAGTCGTTTGTGACGTTCTACATCTTAAGTGTGACTCACGGAGTTGGACAGCACATTGTTGCCCATTTCCAACACAACCTAGGGACATGGCATTGAGAGGAAATCGAATTAGCTACTGTTATCCATCATGGGGATGGATGTATGCGTCGGGTACCACAGATTCCGTCACACACCTGCATATCAGATGCTCCTGGCGCAGAGTCCATCTACATTGCACAGACCTTGGCACACTTGCTGCGTAGTGCCAGTGTGTCAGCTTCCTTAGAATTATATGTTCCTGTGCATGGACGCTCAATCTCCGGGCCATGCATGATTTAGTAAATTTGTGTGTCAATTGTGAACGGCACATGGCACAACAGTGTTCCAGATTCACAAAAGTCATCTGAGAGTAAGTAATGACTTTACATTTTATGGTAGTCACAAATGTCATTTAGGAGTAGTACAGTTAGGTATACTGACTTCACTTCTCCTAAATGCCTTTCGTGACTCCCTTAACTTGTCAAGTTAGGATTTTGTCCCAGCTAACGTTTTGGTGCGGGCACACTGTTCTGCTGCACACAAGGGGGGAAATGTTGCATTGCTCCCTGTAGTGACAGTGTCATAGCCACTTGTCCCAGCTGTTACTTCTGGCATTGCCTCACATTGATGCCACCCTTGAAATGTTGGCCTTGCATCGGACTATATTCTAAGTGCAGTGCACCACACATCCCTAGACACATTGCCCAATACGCTCACAGTGGTCACAGCATGAGAGGGGTCAAAATTTGGTATGCATTGTTTGTCCACAGGAAGGGGTTGACTGACGCTTTGCACTTTGGGGTGAGACCCTATTGGCAACTCTACTTCACTGAGGCAGACATTGTGGTTCCATATGTGTATGGTAGACATGTGCCCTTACGTGTCTTCATCAATGTGATTATGGTGTGTACCATCTTGGGATGTGACATGCAATCCGCACCATCACACCAGGCTTTGTCCACCCCGTAGAGTGTGAGTAGATATGCCAAGGGATAATTGTTTGCAATTGTTAAGGTGGACGCTACTTGTGGCCTGCAACAGACTTGGACATTTTATCACACATGCCTATTTCCTTACTGGACGTGGGGCTAGGTTGGGATATTGCTAGATTGTTGTTTTGGAGCAATGAGGGCACAGCTAGTTCACACAAACCCGGTCATCTCACTGCCTATCTGTGTCAGGTAAAACATGTACATTGCTCGTATTTCCCTTGGTGTACCTTCTGGTGGATTCAGTGTCCATACACTTTTTACAGACTTCTATACTTGATTGGTCATGGACAACACACATCTGTGTGAGTTAAAGATTTTTATTTACATTAACAGGATGAAGACTGGACCAGTGCTTGGCCATACAAGCACACATTGCATAGATGCCCGTTAGAGGGCCAGACAGAGTCCTTTGGTGGTAACAGGTCCAAGGGAAGAGGCAGAGTTCAGTCCGCAGGCTGATTGCAGTGTCATTGGTAAGAAAAAATAATATGGCAGTCCATGTGGAGGTCCAAGGTGATTGTCGGGGGACAGTGGAAGACAGTGGAAGATGAAGTTCCGTGGCATGATACTAAGCCCTGCACCAAGAAGAAACAGGCCTTTTGGCGTAGATGGATGCTACCGCTTTCTCCTTAGCACAAATGCATTATCATCCTCCTCTTCATCCTCTGATCTGTCATGTGCCTCACATGTGGGTGGTGGTATAGTGGTGGCAGCACTGTGAGGCACTGACACATCAGGGGGCGGAGATGAGGATGTGGAAGCAGCAGCAGCATTCATCGGCGCCGGACCTTGGGGCAGCAATGCAGTGATGAGCTGGTGCAGGGCATGATGGATTCCAGCCACATCGCGCTGGTGTACAGCCCTGGCAGTCATTTGTTGTGCCTGCATCCGCTCCATGCTCTCCATTATCTGACGGATGTTGCCCAAATCCTGGCTGACATTGCTGGAGCCACTCTGACCAGACAGTTGTTGTTGTCTCAGAATCATGACTCCAGCAATGTCAGCCATGGACCGTTGGAGAGCATCGAGCGGGCTGTGGGTGTCCGTGATCTTCTGTATGTGGTCCTGGATGGGACTCAGACACCCACGTATGGCATCAAGTTTGTCCGCCAGCCTCTCAAACCCCACCCGCACCTGTTCAGTCATCTCCCGCTGGACCTCTAGCACACGGCGTTGGAAGGCCAGATGTGGGTCCTCGAGGTCCTGGGAGCCAGCTGTGGTGGGAGGTGCTTGCTGCTGGTTGGTTTGTGCAGGGGGTGGGGTTGCCGCGATGCTGCTGGGTTGCCCTGCTCCTGGAGGTGAGGTGCTGAAGGAGTCTAGCAGATTTTGAAGTTCATCCTGATTTATGGTGGGGTAATCATCCTCGTCATCAGTGAAGGTTGGGCCAGTCAGCTGTCCAGGAGGTGGTGTCTCTCCCTCTGCAATGTGATAGGGGAGATACAGTTTAACAGTGTTTGTCATGTACAATCATGCATTGGATGAGTTTACAAGCAGACTGCAGGACAGTGTACATTCAGACTGTTTTTGAGGAGATGCCTATTTGTTGCGGGATAGTGAATATTGTGAGGACATCACGGATGTGATGTTGTTGTTGTACATTGTCATCTCACAGTTTACAGCTATGACAAATGTGATTGTACTATTTCTACACACAAGCGGCACCAGTTGTGTCCTCTGTTCATTTGTGTGAGTAATGCAGTTTGTACCACACAGTAGTCAATGTTGATGAGCTCAGATTTGTATGTGTGTGCACTGCATTGTGTGATAGTGGCACCTGCAGCTTGGGCTTTACTGCCCGTTATACCTTTCAGGCAGTGAGCCTTTCACTTCTGTGCATTTACAATGCTGAGATGTTGCAAACTGTGTGGAGTATGGGTCTTGGTCAGAGTTGGGAGACTTGTGCATTGTTTGTCATCAAATGTCTTGTTTACGTCAGGGGTTGTATGTACACGAGGATGTGTCAGAGTGTGACCTGCTCCTTTAAGGATGTGGTCCACACTCAGCCACCTCAGTGAGGTGGCCTGCACCATGTTAATATGTTAGGCCTGCAGGCATGCTATTAATCATGCACTGTCACTTGCCTTGTCAGTGTGGCTCACGGACACGCAGCTTTGCAGGGAACTGCACATGTGCATGTGTTTTGTGCAAGATTAATTATGTGTGAGGAGGGCACCCTTTAGGCACATTAGCAATGAGAACCTACTTGCTGTTTCAACATGTGCTGCACTATGTAGTACACATGGGCATCCAGGTAGCTTTGTCTATTGTGATTAGTCTTGTGTGCATGTCGTCCTTCATGTTTTATCTTGCATGCATTGCTTACTGCCCTCCTGTTGGCTTACCCGTTGTGAGTATGGTGCAGCATGAGTTTCTATTGTTATTGCTGTCTGAACAGACAGTGTAAACACCCATTACCCTCAAGGTTGACCCCACGTGTGGTGTGTAAGTGGTCAGTGATTTGATGTATGTGCATTTCCTAATGCTTATTTATGGTGCTCAGGCCTTGTCACCGCCACCCTCACAAGAGATGCAAATGGCGGGTTGATGTGTGTTTGTGTATGTGCCACGCAGCTTCTGACATGGATGATACATGCTGTCCTGGTTCTGGTATTCAATGCCTGGCTTAGCGTGTGGGTGATAACTACCTAGCTGCATATTTGTTCACTAACACAGTTGAGTTACCAGACATTTAAGTTTAATTGCACATGATGGTGTGATGGGCAACTCACATCAGGACTGATGTGGAATGCTGTTTTCTGTATGGCAGATGTGTGCACTTAGGGGTGGAGGAGTGCAATTGGACCTAAGGGTTGAGGGTGCCATTTGGGCCTTGGTCATTAATTGTTGCAACTTTGCTATCCTTGCTTGTTGTCATACTTTGGTTGTCATACTGCTTTACAGGCACATTGTGGTTCAGTGAGTCTGTCACACAGACAAGGCATGCAGTACTTATTTGTGTGACACATTCCTGATCTGCATTGTCCAAGTACTGTGGTGTTGTGGGCATAGCCCCCTGCTCATTGTATTCCATCGCCCTTTGAGTGAAGTCTGCTGTTTGTGTGCATTTTGGATGTGCATCTTTTATCCTGCGGCCTACATGGTCACTTTGTTGTGACATTGCATGTGTGTCTGTTATGCAGACTCCCTAGATGCTTCCCCACTTGGTGTACACAGGACTGCATCTCATGAACAGGCAAGGGGGCACATTGCCTGGAGATGCGGGAGGATGTCAGAATTTCCCCCTGGCATCATCACCACGCATATCCAATTCATCTGCACATGGCCACATCTCTCTGACGGAAAAATGAGTCTGCACTGCGAATGTGACTGATCATGTGCACGAGTAGGCATGCCACCACCAATGTCAGCACACCTGCAACATTGTGCACGTGTGTCTGAGTTGTGTGCAGGAATGTGCATGTGCATATAGGTGGACTTTACTGCACCTACACAACCTTGCACACGACTCAGACACACGTGCACAATGTTGCAGGTGTGCTGACATTGGTGGTGGCATGCCTCTTCGTGCACATGATCAGTCACATTCACAGTGCATCCTCATTTTGGCGTCAGAGAGAGATGCGTCCTTGTGCAGACGATTTGTATATGCGTCGTGATGAGGCAAGGGGGCCATTTTGCCACACTGCCGCATCTCAAGTTAATGTGCCACTTAGCCATTTGATGTGGCACTTATTTTGTGGTCTGATGTTGATACTGGACTATATTGGGCTTACTTCTCTGTGCACATTTCCAAGTCTGTGTGCCCGCCAATATGTGTCTTGCAATTTATTGTTTGAGTAGGGTGATATGTGTCTATGCCAACATGGACAAGGGTATCCAGGACATGATCCACAGTAATTGTGGGTATGCACTGCAATGTATTTAATTGTACATGAATGCCATTGTGCCCATCCACCCCGTCCCCCCAGTCCCTGGTTGTTACTCACCCTGTTGTTGTTGTGTCTGGTCACGTTCAGCAGTATCCTGGCCCGCAACTCCGGCCACCGTCTCCTCACTGATGACTCGGGACACCTGCTCCTCCAACTCATCCAGCTCCTCCTGTGGCGCTGGACTCCCACCTCCAGTCTGCTTTGCTGCTTTCAGGTTGGCTGCTAGTTTCTCCTTGGTCTTGCGCTTAGTATCATGCCAGCACTTCTTGCAGTCGTCCACTGTCCTCCTACCCTCTCCGACGGCATTCACCTTGGACACAATGTTCTGCCATATTTATTTTTCTTGCCAATGTCACTGTGGAGGTGGCAAACAGTTCTTGTTGGTGTTCAGTCACCTCCACAATCAGGACCTGGTTTTCCTGGTGGCTGAACTTGGGATTCTACTTCATTTTGTCCTTCACATGGGTCTCTGGCTGGTCCTCCTGGGTATTTGTGGGGTTGTTTGTGGCCTCTGCACTGGTCCCAGCTTCATCCATGGCTCCTCTGCTATTTTCCATTTTTTTTCTTCTGCTTAGCGTGCCTTTTGTAGTGCATTTTCCCGCTGAACGTGAGAAATGCAGGCCTGTTCCCAATTAGCGATCCGATTCTGTCGCTGATTGGCCCATCGCCACTTTTTTTACGTTAGCGTCAGGCTTTTTATCGCCGTCATGCTAAATCTATCGCCGTCCATTTCCGCCGGAAAGAGAAGCTATCGCCTGTTAGCGGCGTGTTGCTAATACGCCGCTAACATGGCAATAGATTCCGGCGTTCGACGGCGATAAAAAAAATGGCGCTACATGCGGTTAGCGATAAATATCGCCATTTGTTGCTAATATCCTCCTAAGTTATATGCAAGTACCATACAGATTGAATTGTATGTACTACGACGAATTTCAAATGCCAATAAAATCTGGTTAAAAAAAAATAAAATAATAATGGAAACCTTGGAAATAAGTATGCCAACTGTACCTACTGGAAATTTTAACCAAATATAATTTATATGAATTAAGTTGTGATGCCTTATTGTGTTTTATGCTAAAAAATATCGACGGTCCTACTAATGTGATTGATGATGCTAAAAAATGTATTAGATAACTGCCTATTGCTGCTCGCTTTAGCCACAGTTCTAGGTTTTAAGTTGTCTAGAGCATTATCCATGAGTGGGATAGGGTTCCACCCATCACAAGAAGATGGCACAAAGCGGGTGGTAAACAGGGGCAGAAATGGGCCCGTTATTTTAGATGGAACAGGGATTTGCATTCTGATTTTTACCAGGTGAAACCAAGTTGGTATGTTATTCCTTAATCTAGGCAGAATAACTCATAATTGGATTGTTCAGGGGAGGACTTACCTGCCAAAGTTGGTAATTCTGCCCTCCAGGGAGTCTGACCTGTCTGCACTGCCCAACTGATGACGAGGCCAATAGAGGATATTGCGAGCAGCAATGGACGTGTTTCTTCTGAGCCTACAGCCATCCGGTCAGCAGAGCATTCATGTTCTACCAATAGATGTGGGTCAAGGAGGCCTTTGGTAGCTGACAGCAGCCCCGGTGTCCCGCTAATGGAATCAGTGCAGTATGTATTCAACTGTGCCTATCATTGTTAGCTAAACCCACATTGGCTATAGCGAACAACAATAGTCATAGCAATGTTTCTACTTTACTACATCTAGCATACTAGTAGAACACCAGGGTTCCTTTCAGCTTCTCCAGTCCTCCTTCTCTTGCAAATTAATGTAGGAGAGGGGGATTGAGACATTTGACAGCATGATCTAATGACCCACGTAGAAAAGACCCTTTTTAGACCGGTAGATTGATGGATCAGCCACTTCCTTTAACTGTATTATATCTCCAAGCCTTTCATCGGAGTTGCAGGGTCAGCTTGGGCTGGTCTTGGAGGAACTGAGGGGGGCATGCGTTGAAGAAGAAGAGTGAGCATGGACACAGAGATGGTGCAGGGCTGTGAGATAGAGACGGCTAACTATAATGGTGTATCCAAGAAACAGAAAGCTAAAGATGTGGAAGAGTGAAACATATCACATTTAACCTGAAACAAAATGTATGCATCATGTGATCTGGTTTTCATCTAGTTAAATTGACTAAATTAGAATGTTATTTTCTCATAGGATTCTTATTTATTTTATTTTATATAATATGTTAAAAATTTATAGTTTTGTCTGTTTGATGTGCAACTTGATTCTCTAATTGTAGGACGCATGTGTTATAAATAAATAATGAGTTGGGAATACAAGGGAAAGCTATTGCAATGGGAGTTTTTGAGTGAGGGAGACAGGAAGGGAAATGGATAGGCAATGAGAGGCACAGTGGAGGTAGGAAGATGATTGAATTACAAACTTGTGATCACTCCATCAAAGCAGATGAACAGTTTCAAAGGTCACTTACAGATGCCAGAAGGGATGTAGCACAGCACCTCTCCTTCTCACCCCCTCCACCATCTTTTCATTTACAGATGGGCATGTTGTAAACTGGAATATTGAGAGACTGTGATTTAGATTCCTTATTTGTTAATGCTAGCTTCCTCATCGGTGTCATATTTTAGGGATGCATTGTCTTTTCGGAGAAAGGGGATTAATATACAAAGAGGAAAAGATGAAATAATGTCCCTCCCTTTTTCAGAATGAGCATGTTTCTTCGAGGTGGGAACATCCGGAGTCTACATGATGAGTGCCTTAATCTGAGTCTAAAAGAATGGCGCTTAACTGTGCAAATAAATTATAGATTTATTGAGGAGTTATATAAAGTGCTGTGCTGCCTAGAGCATCTGGCACAGGCAAATACATTGGACTGATGAGAAGACGTTGGAGTCCAGTCACACAGGGACAGCAAACTCTTCCCAATGCTCATTATATTGAGCCTTCAAGATCATCCTTTCTCACCAAAACCTATCCGTGGACATCACTGCATTTATGCCACTCAAACAGGTGGTGTCTGATGATGTTACAGAGGGACAGAATTTGGAAGGGCCAAATCATGAAAGAAAACACATGGGCATCTAACACATTTCCTGGTGATTTAGCCACTTTCAGTGCTTGAGGAAAGTGGTCGATGACTCTCATCTTGACACTTTATTGAAACAATATGCACTTTTTTTTATTTCCTTCAGTATTTGCAATGTAGGTGCCCAAAACAGGAGGCTGATATTCCTTGTACAATTATAGAAATATATTCCCTGAACAGAATATATTGAAATGAAGAAACAAAACCTGTTGCTGTAAAAAAAAAAAAAGATTTTGCGCTTCACAAAGTGAACTAAAGAAAAATAACATGATTAGGGGATATAATAAAAAAGGCAGAGAAAATTAGGAAAGACAAATTGGCCCACAGAGTCATTGGCATTTTATAAAACTTACTTTTAAGGCCAAAGAAACAATGCAAATTACCTTATCATCCATGTCATAGTGAGTGACCATCTGCCCCTCTGTGTGCCTAAACTCAGCTGTGTGATCATTTCTGCTCAGAGAGGGACGAGTTAGGATCTTTCTCTGCTTGCTCTGCGCTTTAAAGCCAAAACATTCTTTTTCAGAGTCTCTCGTACTCTTGTAGACCTTCTTGTGCGAATCCTAACCAACAGTGTTTTCCTGTAGAGTTTGATCTAAAATAGCAAGCATCCTGTGAAAGATAAAAACACTTTCAGGGGATGACCAGGTAAGCCTTTCGAAGAATTTATCTGTCCTAAAAGGCTCATCATTTCCTGTGAAGCGGCAAAAGGGTGCAAAGGTCCACTCTCTGTAGTTTTTGATACTTGCTTTGAATTTGGACTGCTTGCCTGACAGCCTGAAAGCAGAACATCTTCACCTTCTCACACAAGTAAGCTGACATTACAAAAATCAAATATTTATGTAGCTAATCAAATAGCCACACAACCCAACATATACTTACATGCAAAATAACAATTATAATCATAGTTTATCCAGCTTAAAATCGTTGTTAGAAAATAATACATTCTGACATTGGAATATTAGGTACTTTGTTTGATTTTGAGTTGCTTTATATTCTGAAAACTGAATGTCACTAACTTTTCACATAAAATGCATGCTTCGGTTTCCTAATTTAATCATTTCTTTAGTATACCACTGGAGGGGACGATGGCAGGGCTGAGGGAGGAGGGAAAGGGGGCTGCATGGGTATTTACTGGAATAGACCTATCCATTCTGCTGTCAAATGAAAGGGGCACAGCTTTTTACCAATTCCGCTGAAGAAGGAAATGCATTCTGCTTCTTGGAACGAGGCGATAAAAACATAACAGTACTAAGTGCTAGAGTGACAGATGGGAGGAGTGTAGGGAGGCAGTACGTTTAGGAAAAAGAGGAGGGAAGAAGAGAGTAGAGAGAGAGAGAGGGAGGGATGGGAACGTTGACACAAACGATGCAGGGGAGAGATAGAAAAGGTAATACAAGCATATGACCATGAAACTGGGAGAAGATTTCAATAAATGGAAGAAAAGGGCAAGAGTGAAAGAGAGATGAGGGAAGTAAGAGACATATCAATGTAATTTGAAAGAATATTTATGGTGTCATATGAACTGATTTTCATGTATTAAATGGACTAAAGTACAGTTATTTTAATTTAGGAATGTTATTTTTATCTTTTTTTTTTTTTTACTCGTGTGAACTTTGAAGCTTTGATGGCAGGACATGAATGTATAAAGGAAAAGGACATCATAAGAAAGACTTTGAGTAAAGGAGACTGGAAGGAAAATGGGGAGCACAATCTGAGTCAAAGCGTATGTAGTAAGATGAGTGAATGAATTACTTCTAATCAACCCAACAAAGTAAATAAACAGTTTCAAAGTACACTGAGAGAGATAGGATATGGCTGTTTCCACTCTCTTCCTACCTGCCTCTCTCCCAGCCACTAACTTTTCATTTGCTTGTGGCCATAATGAAAAAAAGAATATTGTGAAGATGTGTTTTCCAATTTTTATTTTATTAATGCTATTTGTCTCATAGGTCTGTGCTAATTCAGAGATGCACTGTGTTTTTGGAGAAAGGGGATTAAAAGGCATAGAGGATAAGATGAGATGTGATAATGTCCCTCTCCCTGTCAAAATGGAGGGGCTTCTTTGAAGAGGGGACACCCAGAGTCAACATGAGTACCTTAATCAAAATCTAAAGGAATGATATCTAACTGAGCAAAGACATTACATATTTATTGAGGAGTTATTTAAAGCGCTGTATGTCACTTTTTGGTTACTGCAGAGCATTTGGCACAGGAAAATACAATTTGCCGATGAGAGGAGGTTGGAGTCCAGTCCGACAGGGTCAGTGAACCGTTCTCATCGGTCACTACATTGAGTCTAGAAGAGCCCCCCTTTCTCACCAAAGCTGTCCAGGGGTATCAGTAAACCATGAAAGAAAACACACTTAATGTATCTAAACATTTCATTTTCTGGTGATTGAGCCACTTTCATTGCCTGAGAACTGATGATTGATCCTCTCACCATGCCCATTATTGAATGCATATTTTTAATCACCTCCAGCATTCGCAATTCACATGCCTGAAGTAGGAGGCTGATGTTCCTTTTAAAATTTTAGAAGCAAATGGCCGAACAAGTAGGGCCTCCTTAGGATGTCGGGTGAACCGCCCGACATCTAGAGACACGGTCCAACTGCCGAATTAGGATACCAGTGGTCGGAGCGCAGCGGGCAGGGGGGGGGGGAACACTGCCACTTCCAACAGGCTCAAGGAGCACATCGGGGTGGCAGTCGGACTGTAATCCCTACAATGGGGTTGGTGCCCAGGCAGGCACTGCCATAGGGATTACAATGTCCATTTCCCACAGCCTTTTCATGGTGGTCCCACGGCCAAGGAAAGGCTGTCGGAAAGGGACTTTGGGGGCTCATAGCAGGGCCCCTGTCCCCGTGAGCCTCCGCTATTTGCCCCCTCAAACATCAATGAACCATGTGCCAGGCACCAACATTCCTTTTTCTATTGTGCCCTTTCCAGGTCTCAGGTCAAGCCGCAATAGAAAAAGGGATGTTTACGACTCCCTACATGGCAGTCGCATCATAATCTGGCGGGTGGGACCACCGACTACTTGTTGGGCAGTCCCAATCCCTCTGCGAATGCGGTCGGACCCTCGTCCAACCGCCTTCATAATAAGGCCCTTAATATTAAATGACAAAAATAAACCTTTTGCTATTAAAAACAATGTTCTGTGATTTACAGAGTAAACTAAAGAAAAATCACAATTAGAAGATGTAATAAAGAAGATATAGGCTGGGCCACTGGAATTATGCAGCACGGGAGAATGAAATTATGTGTAGGGTCGATTAAAATATGCTGCAAATAAAGGCAATTTCTGCGACATAAGGCAACACATCTTCTGATAGTATTAAGTCATTACTTTGTCAATTTTACACATGCAACACTGTCTGGGAAATGTTTTACTTTAGTAACACCCAAATACAGTAACTTCCACTGTGCAGCAACACGTGTCACTGTGTTTTTAGTAGCTTTTGATCTGTCGGAGCTAGAAATTCTTTAATTTAAATCTGAAGATTATGCAGCAGATGCAATTCCATACAAAACAAGAGTTAGAGTCATAGGTTATCCACCTGAAAATTATTGTATGGATGTGATGATTTCTAATATTTGAGTTTGAGCCACATGCTTTGAATTCTGGAAACTTGCTTTATATTCTAAAAACTGAAAATCCCCAACTTTTCACACAAGTAATTTCGTGAAGTTGATTTTTTTCCTTTTTCCTAATTTAATAATTTCTTTAATATACCAGATTGGTGATGGAAAAGGTTGAGGGAAATGAATAAGTGGCACATAGATGTTTGCTGGGACCTTTTCTTCCTGCTGCTGAATAAAAGGGACATGCACCGGTTATCAGTTCTCTGATTGAGGGCTCTCCATCTCCTGTTTTATATATATATATATGCCTCCCCTTGACACTGGGTCTGTAATGTAGACAAAATCCCTGGTAGAATCATGTACATTCTGACTTAAACTCCAGAGTTAATGACTTTCTTCCCATTTAAACCACTACTGTTACTATGCCCAAAGTGCTTCTGCGCTAGTGAAAGCATACTTTGATCTAAGAGTGCACCCTTACCAAAAATGCTTGTCTAATACTAAGTTCCTAGCGCTTACCGTCAACAGGCTGGAAGCCTCCTGGTCCTTCACCTTCGAATTCAAACGCGTACTGAGCTGAAAATCCATCTCTCCTTAAATACCCTTGCTCTGTTAGATTCACAATACCTGGTGTGGCGCGAAAGTTACTAATTAAGTCTACAATTCCCCCAATGATTCCTCTTTAATGCATGGTAATCTCTTCCCCTACTATCGATGTAATATACAATTGTTTAATGAAAATCCCCTTCAATAATAATCAAAATTACCACTAAAAAATATATAAAACACATCAGATCTTTATTAAAATTTCAAGCACTATCGGGATTTGTATCCATGCCTGTGAACATAATTTATCCATCTATTAGGATCGTGTGCTATTGCTCCTTAGTGACCTCAACTGGATCAATATAGAAACTATTCACCACTCCCTACATGTATGTATCGCCAATGAAGACAAAAGAAACTCCTTTAAGTTGCTCATATTCCTGCGATATAAAAAATATATATATATTGTAGAAACATTCCCAACACTTCTAATACTGTTCCAGAATAACGAAAAAGTTGTATCCTTCTAATTAAAAAGCGAAAATGAAAATTGACTCAAAAAACATAACACCTGATAGGGATTCGTACCCGCATCTATACCATAGATCATCTTTCTCTTTAAACCTGTATGCTACTGCTCACTCTCATGCTCCATTCAAACACCTTCCTATATATTAATATCTTCAAAAACTCCAATTTAGCCATACTATTACAAGTCTACTAACAATACTCTCATAAGAACGTGATCGTATTACTTTTTTTTTGGACATTTTACAAATTTATCAATTCTATTTTTAGCTTGAGACTCGCAACCTCGTTTATTCAATATAAAATGCATTAATTCTACCTTGGATTTTATCAAAAAGAAAAGAAAATTCCATGATACATATTGCTAAGTGTATAGTGGAGATTCAAACCCTCGTCCTTTAACTCCAATTAGGACGCGCATACAGCTGACAACAGCTTCGTGAGGGGAACGGTCTTTTCCTTACCCAACCTTGACCCTTGACATCGCCGTGAGGGGTACGGCTCCTGCAATCACTGCACCACCGCTATTCCTGCCGTGAGGGCGACGGCTGAACTACCATCCCCAGCAGGCATTGGGTGGCGCTTGCTGGGGACGTCATCGCAGCGCCTGGAGGCGCTTATCAGCTGAGCAGCTCTCCCGCAGCGCGGGACGCGCATACAGCTGACAACAGCTTCGTGAGGGGAACGGTCTTTTCCTTACCCAACCTTGACCCTTGACATCGCCGTGAGGGGTATGGCTCCTGCAATCACTGCACCACTGCTATTCCTGCCGTGAGGGCAACGGCTGAACGGCTGAACGGCTGAACGGCTGAACTACCATCCCCAGCAGGCATTGGGTGGCGCTTGCTGGGGACGTCATCGCAGCGCCTGCAGGCGCTTATCAGCTGAGCAGCTCTCCCACAGCGGGGACGCGCGCGGGCGCTGCCCGGGCAAAGCCCGGGCCAAGGGCGGGCCCATCCGCGCCCGTCAGAGCCTGAAGGAGGCTGGGCTGGGCCACCCGTCTAACATCCAACTATGGGTAAGCGCAAACTCCTTGGTAGTCAAGATCAGGGGGGAGTAAAAGCAAAAGTACCGAGAAAGTCACCATCTATAATTTCATACCCGACCTCGGCCGTGGGAGCTCTGAATAAAGAGATAGCTAATGCCGAAAAGGAATTGGGTCTGGGTCTAAGTCAAAATGATGGAGGAGGTACTGTGGAATTTGATCCTCCACCAAATATCCCCGTACCATTGGATCCAGTGGTGTTGATTAGTGGTGTAAGATCAAGGCCCGAAGCTCAGACTCTTGATAGTGTTGTGATAGGGGGAGCGGATGTAACATCGCAAGTTCCCGCCATGGACGAGGAAAAGATATCAAGGGGTTCAATTGCAAGGCCTCTGGGGGAACGGCGGTCTTTTAGAAAAACCAACAAGAGGCAGAAGGGATCTAAAAACTGTTCACTTAAGTCAGGCCCGGTGATGGACGAGAACATTCAATCAACATTGCGGAACCTGGTGGAGGAAATTTTTAGTGCTCGGTTTGAATCCATACTGACTAGTATTGCTAAAGACGTAATTGATACCATGAATTCGTGTGCTGCTGATTTGAAGAAAAAATTTGAGCGTATGGACTCTATTATGGACTCCCTCAGAAGGGACACTAAGTATACCCCACAAGCCAAAGTAAACTCGGGCTTGTTATCTACCACTCCACTAGAGATTAGTCTAGATGCCCGAGGGAAACATTTAGGCAATCAACCATTTCCAGTCCTGGGTGGGGGGATAAAACCTAATAATGTTGGAAGATCTGAGGTGTTTCAAGGTCGAGCCCAAGAGGGTGGGCAATTGCCCTGAGTAGATAAAAGTTCAGCTGAACTAACAGTTATAAGATCAAATGTGGCAACTAACGAGAATGCTGTCCTGCAAGAGAGAAATATAAGTCTGAACGGAAGTAGAATTAATCTACCTCCAGATGCTACCCCCTTGGTTGCGATTCTTGTAGGGGTCCCCCCTTTAAGCGCCCACGATAGTGAATCAACGGAGGCACTGTTGCGCAAGACAAAAAACAGGTGTGACCACTATTCCTCAGGTCAACCCGGGATATCAGCCCATATTATAATGGCTAGACGGGTGGCATGGGTGGGTAATGGCCCCAAATGTGTACCAGATGACTGTATCATAGTTAATTTTAACAAACGGGATATAGCTGACAGGTTGTTTTGGGATGCCACGGAATCATATGGGGGGGGGGGGGCATCAGGGCCTTGCCATTAGGTTTTTTCTACCCTCCAGGAAATGTAATACGAGCTTCTGATAGGGTTAGTGTGGTTAATTCCACTAGCCCTTTTCTCCCTAATCTGAGTCTCCCTTTCAGCAAAAGTACTGTAATTCGCCCTGGCAACGTTAGAGAGGGAGGAGTAATATCTCCAAAAGAGGTAGCTCTGTTACCAAGGCCTAAGGAGGGAGGTTTGTCCGTCTCAAATAGATTTCTCCCACTTACCCAGATGGATATGAATGATTGACGGGCGGAGACAGCTGTTGGTAGTTTAGAATCGTCCCCTAAAAACCAAGGCGTAGATGATATAGGAGCTGAAACTCCCCAAGCTGCAGAATTATCAGTTGGAACATTGCGGGGCTTAGATCTAAAAGGGATGATCCAATCTGGTTGAATTTTATAAAATCATATGATATAATTGCTCTCCAGGAAACATGGGATAGGGGGGATAGTTTTTGGTTGGATGGGTTTAGATCCTATTTCCTACCTGCCCGTCCGGCTTCGGCTGGCAGAGCAAAAGGTGGGTTGATGCTTCTCCTTTCTTACAAGCTAATGGGGTATTCAAAAAGATTAGAGGTAGACTCATTTAATTCCATGATAATAGAAGTAAGCATCCCAAATAACCCTAAGCTATTACTTGTTAATTTTTATAATTCTGGGGAAAGCGACTTTATAAATCAGCATCTGAGCAAGTTGAATTTTTTTTTAAAAAGATTACAGGTTGAACCAATCCACTTTTTATCATATATTACTGATGGGTGATTTTAATATACATTTGTGCGATCGGCATTGTTTTATTGATGATCATTTAGGCCACACTCATTCGGTGAATCCTCACTTTGAGCATTCGCCTCAGGGGGAGGGATTAGAGGCCCTTTTGACTGAAGCCGATCTCTTTGAACCCGTTTTTATTAACCAACTTGAACGATGTCCTACGTTTAAATCCAAGGCCAGAGACACTATTATTGATTACATATTTTTGTCTCCTACATTGCTTGGTAAGGTAGTATTTTATAATGCTATAGCATCATCTTTTAGTGATCATAATCCTGTTATACTGGAACTGGATAAAAGCTGTGGCTTTTTAGGAAATGGTGGGGAAAATCTGGGAGCCAATAATATGGTAACTCGTGACCAAGGGAGGAGGCTTAAGTGGTCCAAAGTGTTGCCTGATACCTTTTTTACGGATTTTTGCTCAAAAGCTAACGGGTACGTCACAATATGTGCTGATTCCTCAAGCCCCAAGGATGTGGTTCTTGGGGCCTTTGATGGTATTTGCAGACAGATAGCAGCGGATTTGACCATTAATATTACATTTAAAACCAAACGGAGAGAAAAATGGTTTGATGAAAATTGCTCACGAGCTCACCGTTCCCTAGTTTTAGCCTTGAAAAGTTCTCCTCGAGATAGGGTCTTGATAGTGAGATTACGGAAACAATATAAGACAGCAGTTCATAGGCGGAAATGAGAGATTAAGGCAGAGGCCTGGAACGCTCTCCTATCTGTTGATGTTTTAAAGGACAGCTCTAGATTTGGTCTATTGTCAATACTCCGCTTTTCTCGGGTCTGGAAAATGACATTCAGGAAAGTAACATTACAGAAGCACAGTGGTTGTCCCATTTTGAGGCAATCTATGGTTCCGATAAGTCATTGGATACCTCTACTAGGTTATCATCCCAGCAGGACACAGCATCTCTTATTTTTAATGAGGAGGATATTGAGAGAGCAATAAAAGACACCTCCAGTAATAAAGCACCTGGTCCAGACTGCGTTCCAGCAGACATTTATAAGTGTGATCCCAAATTTTGGGCGACGATACTAGCTAATGTTGTTAATGCTGCGGGAACGATTGGGTTTCCCATATCCTGGTCTCAGTCGATTATCATTCCAGTTTTTAAAAAGGGCCAAAGAGGGGACCCGAGGTGTTACAGACCGATATCTTTGATTGACTCGGTGGTTAAATTATTAGGTAAAGTGATTTTAGAAAAGATCACAGATTGGGCCAATGACAATAAGATTTTGTCCAATTCACAGTACGGTTTTAGACAAGGACGAAGTACTATGGACCAGTGTCTTAACCTATATTTATTAATTAGTAAATATACTATGGCAAAAGAGGGCTCGTTGAAGATGGCATTCATGGACTTATCCTCAGCTTTCGACCTGGTTAACAGGTCGAAGCTGTGGAGTATTCTGTTGGAAATGGGCATGGACCCGGGTTTAGTTTATTTTCTGGCTGATCTTCATCGCGATCTTTCTGCATCAATAAGGCTCTCACAGGATGGCAAGTGTTCAAAGTCTTTTAAATCAAGAAGAGGCGTTCGTCAGGGGTGCATACTGGCGCCCCTGCTTTTTACATTATATTAACGCCTTGGACAGAACTTTAGTGGAGGCGAGCTTGGATATTCCGCGTGTAGGAGACTGTCCAATTCCGGTTCTCCTATACGCGGATGACGCTGTCCTCTTGGCACGTACTGCGGTAGGTCTCCAGCGGCTTTTGGATGCGTTTGGAGCCTACATGCAGTCTTTGGACCTGGTAGCGAACATCGGGAAATCACATATCATGACAACGGGTCATAGAGTTACTAAAGCTAAAACTTTTTACTGTAATGGGGGGGGGAAGTGTCTACTGTATCCTCTTTTACATATTTAGGGGTAGTATTCGATGAAAGAAGTTCTTGGGTACCCCACCAAAAAAAACTAAAAAAATGCAGTCATCAGATCTACTTCTGCTATATTAGGGTTTGCTCAGCGCTTGGGGGCAAGACCCGTGGAGGCCATTATTAAGATATACAGATCTAAGTGTTTGGGTATTGCGGCCTATGGCTCATCTATATGGGGATTTCAACAGCAGGTAGGGCTACAGATAGTTGAAAATAGATGTTTACGCAGTCTCCTGTCTGTACCTCAATCTACCCCAACCTTTGCTATACATCAGGAGTTGGGGTTGGGTTATGTCTCTGACACTTTGAGTGCAGCCCCGTTACTTTGCTGGCTTAAAGTATGGCTTAACCCAGAACTAACCTTGAATCATTAGATATTGCGGGATTGTGTTAAATTGGATAAAGCCAGTAATATTAAATGGTTGGTATATGTTAAATCTATGTTATCCAAAATAGGGCGGCCAGAATTATTTGAAACCCCAGAGAGGATCAGGAAGGAAGATCTGAAATGGGTTAAAATGAATTTTATTAATATGATGAAGGAACGGGAAGAACATGAGTTACAGAAACCCTTAGTTAGGGCTCACTTTTTGACAAAAACGACGATTTTAATTGAGCCGTATCTGAAAATTGTTACCAAGCCGTTCCACCGCTGGCTCCTGACTAGGTTTCGTTTTAACTTGATTCATTTCTCGCTGGGTGACTATGTGGGGTGGTGCAAACCAGAGGATGCAGGACCGTGTCTATGTGATAATTATTCTACACAAGACACTCTACATTTTATGATGTTCTGTGACTTCTACACAGATATACGTAGGAAGTTTTTAGTCCCCTTATTAAATAGAAAGGGTTTCTTACAGAGTTAGACCTGCATTACTTTATTTGCAAATGTTAAGTAATTCGTGGGATATTTTTAATATTGCTTGTTTTTTAGTTGCTGCTGTTCGGATAAGGAAAAAAGTTAAAAAAAAAAAAAAATAGTATAGCGTAATGTACTTTTATGAACTTAACTACTTCATTTGCAAAAGCTGAGTAATCTGAGGAATATTTTTAATACCGCTTGTTCTCTTGCTGCTACTGTATGGATCAGGAAAATAGTTATTTTATGCTAAATAATGTAAATTTTATATTTTAATGAAATTTCTTATTACCCTTGTGATATTAGTTGCTGCTGAAACACACAAATGTGGCTGTGTTTAATATTTTTATCTAAATGTTGTATGGGAATGTGTCTGCTTATGCATTTGGTGTTTAGTACTTTTTGATTTTAATTAATCGAATAAAGTGACTTGACTTGACTAGTTCTCTCTTATTCCCTAGTGCTACATGTCCTATGCTATTCAATCCAGTGTATTCTTATAAATTATCCTCTTATTTCAATAAAGCATTTAACTATTCTTACAGATATATTCTCAAAAATATAATCCAAAAAGTATATAAACCAAACTATAAGGAAAAATAGGGAACATTCCTCTACCTCATGTCTAGTAGCCTTATCCATGCTCCAATTTAAAGACTTAATTTGGCCATATTAGTCTTTGCATGGTGATTACCTCATCCAATTACAGTATACAGTTCTCTGTCAATATTTAAACCATATTGGACCGTACGTAATTTATTAATCCAAAAGGTTTCTCTACTGCGTAATTTACCTTCTAGGTCCCCACCTCTTCTATCTAAAGTGACCTGTTCAATTCTAATAAATCGAATTCCTCCTATTTCAGTCAGTTTATGAGTATCTTTGAAATACACAGCAATGGGGTATTTTAAATCATAATTTTTGATAGCACCATCCATCTAATCTTCAATTTCCTCACAGATGACCCCACGTGCAGCTTTCCACATATACATGTCATTACATAAACACAGTTGTGGGTATTACAATTAATAAATGAACCAATTTTATAGACCTTTTGACGTTTACTATCATGAAAAATGTGTGTCTTGTCAACTATATGCTTGCAACAAATACAATGGTTGCATCTATAAGAACCTGATGGTAACGTAACTCCTGGCATGGTCAATGTTCTACTCCCAGCACTAGGAACTTCATAATTCACAGTATCACTTGGGCTCAACAAACTCCTTAAAGTGGGTGCTTTCTTGTATACCATTGAAGGTTTGTTCCGTAGTATTTTTGCCACATCCTTATCTAAGGTTAACACATCCCAATGTCTACATAAGGTGTTAAAGACTCTTGCATTACCCTCACTGTATGTAGCAATGTAGCGTACTACATCATCTTCACCCTTTTCGTTTTACTCTTATCCTGTAATAGTTAATTCCTTGTTACTTTTTGAGCCCTTATTCTAGCTTTGTCCACGCTGTTCTTATCATAGCCTCTTCTCAAAAATCTCTCAGTAATTTCTTTAGCTATAGCATCATACTCTTTCAACTCACTACAGTTTCTTTTTGCAGGTAGGAATTCTCCATAAGGGATATTATCAATTTGTCTTTTGAGATGTCCTGCCCTTGCATGTAATATTGAATTAACTGATGTAGATTTCCTATGAAGTCTGGATTCCATGCGTCCCTCTCTGACATACAATTCTAAGTCTTGAAAGACAATACGCTCTTTACTGTAGTCTAAGGTCAGTGTGATGTTGTATTGGTTATCATTCAGATAATTGTGAAATGATTTCAGTTTCTCCTCATCTCCTTTCCAAATCATAAAAACATCATCTATTAATCTTCCCCAATAAATCACATTTTCTTCATAAACGTCATCACATTTCCAAGCATGTTCCCTCTCGTAGTGACCCATAAATAGATTCGCATAAGAAGGTGCAAATCTTGAACCCATCGCTGTTCCTGTAACCTAATGGAATAAATCCTTCCTGTAGTAAAAGAAATTGTTCATGATGACCAATCTCAATAAGCCAATATCATATTAGAATGCTGTAAGTAACTGGCAGATTTGGTGTATAGAAAATATCTTACAGCCTCAATCACTTTATCATGCTCTATGCTGGTATACAGACTATTTACATCCATAGTGACCATGAACATGTCCTCTTCCCAACTTATGTCTCTAATCTGTTTCAAGAAATCCTTAGTATCCTTTATATATGAAACTAGTGTTTTCACAAATGGTGCCAAGTACATATCTATGTATTCTGAAATGTGTTCCGTCATACTTCCTATTCCAGATATTATAGGCCTTCCAGGCGGTATCCTCCCACCTTTATGTATCTTTGGTAGGAAATAGATTATAGATACCTTAGCATTTTCCACCCACAAATAGTTATACTCATCAGTATCTAATAGTTGTTTGTCTAGATAAGATCTGAGTTTTTCTTAATTAGATCTTTTGAATTAACCAGCTGTATCATAGTTGCCCTCTCATAACTTTTTTGGTCTCTTAGTTGTCGTAATGCCTCACTGTGATCATCACAGTGATTTAAAATCACTACATTTCCCCCCTTGTCCGCCTGTCTTATGATAATAGATTTGTCATCACTCAAGTCTTGTAAAGCTTTGAACTCTTCTTTATTCAAATTGAAATTATGTTTCATAGGTACATGTTTATCAAAATCCCGCATCACAAGATTAGTAAAAACATGCAATACATTCTCACCTTTCATAGGTGGTACAAATTTGGATTTTGGTTTCAAATTACTAGGCAAACTATGATCAATTTCAATGTCAAGTTCCACAGCTATATCTTCAATATCACAATTAGTTTCATTGTCCAGAACCCCTATATCCATCAATTCCTTAATAGATACATGGCTCAAATCTCTTCTGATCTGTAGGGTTTCTTTACTCTCAGACTTGTTCATGAATTTTTTTCAATTTCAATTTACGCACGAAACGATTCACATCAATCTTAGCGTTTAAATCATCCCATCTATGTGTGGGTGCAAAACTTAATCCTCTATTGAGAACATTTTTTTCAGCCTCCGTTAAAACTTTACTAGACAGATTCACTATCAAGTTTTCTACTTCTTCAGTTCTGTTTCCCTCTGTAACTGTAGTCTGGTTCTTACCCAATCTCTGTTTCTGTCTCCTGCGGAAGGATCTGGTACCCCCTCCTTTGTTGCCTCTCCCTCTCTTCTGTCCTGTTCCCGATCTCTCCCCCCTGTTTGAAATTGTAATCGTCGCATTCTCCGTAGTTCCCTTAAAAAAGACGAAGACCTTGCCCCTGACCCTTGATCTCCTGCATTAGTTCTTTCTAGATCAGATTCACTGCTACTTAAACCAGTACTGGATGTTTCACTTAAAGTCATATTTTTCTCTCTCACATTACTAGTCTTATCATCACTACGCAGTGTGCCATCAAATTTCCTAGCATATGTATAAATTCTGCCAGATCTATAATCCCTCTCATCCCTGGAGAATTTGATACGTTTTTTATCTTGCAGTTCCACCTGATATTTGTCCATCACTTTCTCTAATATCGCATAATTTTTTGTGGTGTTTTCTGGACAATTTAGACTCTATCTCCTTCTTTATCTCCTCTATTTCTGTGAGTAAGGTTTTCCTTTGATCATCTGCAAATTCAATAAGCATCATCATAAGTTCTTTAGATGTTGCATTCAGTCTTTCCTCCCACCTTTCTGCCTTCTTCTCATCTAAATCCTCAACAGCAGGAAATATATTAATCCTCTCTTGGTGTTCTCTCAGCATCCAAATATTTTCTCAAGGTCATAGCATCCCACCATTTGGCGGATTCTTTTTTCTGAACTCTTTCTAGTCTAACAAATAATTCTCTCAGACTCTTGGAACCTCTCGTAACCCCATCTCCTTTTGTAAGAACTCCTGAAAATAGATCCTTAGCTAACACCTCTCGTTTGTCAAAATGTTTTGCCATTTCTAATTTCTATAAATGTTCCTCAAAATACAGAAACAGAACACCTTAAAGCCCCTTGCTCCTGTTTTATCAATGCAATCAACAATATGGGTAACAGGATTTTTGCCCGACGCAAAGTATCCTAGATACTGGTCCCCACCAGTATTTTTTATAATCATATAACACAATACAATACTGAGATATCCACAACAAGCAACAATTAACTATAAAGTCTTCTTGTTTGGTTTCTTTAGTTGTATTTATTCTTTTAAGCAGTCAGAAAAAGCCAACACGTGTTTCGCGCTCCACTGCGCTTCTTCAGGGCTGTCACAAACATAAAATGATATAATTAAGATCTAAACCATAAATAAAACAATCTATAATAAAATAAGTCTATTTAACAACACTCTTGTGGAATTGACCACATTTTTACTATAACATTTTTAAGCATTTGTTTTGCATTTTTGTAGGGCTACAGACAGTCCATTAATTTCACGTTCTCCCTAAGTATCTTTGACAAATACACTGTACATTAGTCACCATCTCAAAATATTGGGTCGGAGGTTACATCAGACCGTGTCCCCATGGTACATTTCACACACACTTTACATATTACAAAAACTTACATATTACAAGTGGTTTGATCATTCTTACAATCTACAAATCCGAACCCATTTAATATTTTCAGGGGCATGACCTCTCGTCTTGCTCTCTAATTACCTTATTGTTTTGTCCTTGCAGCTTGTTAATTCTTATATTCTCTCTTTTTTTATATTTAACCGATCGCTTCCTCAGTGGTAAATTTCTATGGTAAAATATATAAGAAAAAACCATTGATTTCTCTGAGCTTGTTGTAAAAATTGTTATTCTATTCGCCAATTATATTAATTCTCACCTCCTAAAATTCTTCTTGTGCCATGTGATGAATCCTCTTTAGTGTCTGTTTACGTTTCTGTTCTTCTGAATAGTAAAAAATATATATGCCTCCCCTTGATACGGGTCTGTAATGTAGACAAAATCCATGGTAGAATCATGTACATTCTGACAAACTCCAGAGTTAATGACTTTCTTCCCATTTAAACCACTACTGTTACAATGCCCAAAGTGCTTCTGCGCTAGTGAAAGCATACTTTGATCTACTAAGAGTGCACCCTTACCAGAATGATTCCTCTTTAATGCATGGTAATCTCTTCCCCTATTATCGATGTAATACACAATTGTTTAATGAAAATCCCCTTCAATAATAATCAAAATTACCACTAAAAAATATATAAAACACATCAGATCTCTATTCAAATTTCAAGCACTATCGGGATTTGTATCCATGCCTGTGAACATAATTTATCCATCTATTAGGATCGTGTGCTATTGCTCCTTAGTGACCTCAACTGGATCAATATAGAAACTAGGGTGACCAACCGTCCGTAAATTTCACGGACCGTCCGTAATTTGGACCTCACGTCCGTTGTCCGTGAGGATCCCTTTTACGGACGCCTTTTGTCCGTAATTTTGGGCATTGCAGGGAACAGCACTGTTGGGGCCGCCTTGACCTCCTCGGAGCACAAGAACAGCCCCACCTCGCCCATTGTCATTCTGTATGTGGCTGATGATTGCCACATACAGAATGACAATGGGCCAGTCTGGGCTGCAGAGCATGTGGTGGGCCTCCCCCAGCCTCCGTCTAGGGCAGGGCATTCTGTCAGATGAAAGACGTGCAAAAACGCCAATGTTGCTACATGAGAACCCAGTTAAAGAAAAGAAGTTGGTGAAAGAAGTTAAAAAGAAGGGGCTATAATTCTTTCACAGTCTCGCCATTTTAGAACTGATGCATTTTCAAAATTATATTCGAGGAAGCCATGATTGCTGCTTTTTATTTTGTGCAACTAACAACCATTGACAAAGCCAATAGTTCGGGCTCGTTGCAGTTGTAACGTTACTTGTAGTGTTATATATCTGGATTCAATGACAGAAGAGGCAAAATACCAGTCGGGCTTTACACTATACTAAGCGCAGATTTTTAGCTTAGGTGTTTTAAGCAACACCCTTAATTACATCAAACACCCACTTTGGAGAGACACCCCAGTTTTTTCATCCCACTTATAGCCCTGGAAACAACACCATGTCACAGTCACCTCATGGCCTGGCACTGTGCATCATGCATGACTCATGACTCAGATTGCCTATGTGCAAGGGCATAGTGAACCTTCCCCGCCCCACCTCTTGCTTTAGGAACTAGAGCAAGGGTGACGTTCTTGATGGGCCTCTTCTGTCTGCAACTCTGCAGACAAAGGCTCAACTTATAATTAATATGAAAAGGTGGGTGAGTGAGTAAGTGAAGGGATGGGTGGATGGCTGGATAGATTAGTGAAAGGGTGAATGGATGAATGAGAGGGTGAATTGATGGATAATGAGAGAAAGGATGGATGGATGAGTGAGTGGAAGGATGGATGAGAGAAAAGGTAAAAGATGGATGTATGGGTGGAAGGGTAGATGGATGGGTAAAAGGGTGGATGGATGGGTAAAAGGGTGGATGGATGGGTAAAAGGGTGGATGGATGGGTAAAGGGTGGATGGATGAGTGAAAGGATGGATGGATGAGTGAAAGGATGGATGATGGGCGAGTGAATGGGTGGATGGATGAGTGAAATGATGGATGGATTGATGAATTGATAAGTGAAAGGGTGAATGGATGGACGGATGAGTGAAAGGGTGGATGTAAGAATGAATGAGTGAGTGAAAGGGAGGGTAGATGGACAAAAGGATGGATAGATGAGTGAAGGAGTGAAAGTGTGGATGGATGACTGATCGGGTCAATGGATGGATTCATGAGTGGATGAGTAGATGGATGGGTGGAAGGAAGGATGGCTAAGTGAAAGGGTCGATGGAGAGAGAATGGGAGGATGGATGGATGACTGAAAGGGTGAATGGGTGGAAGGATGGGTGAAAGGCTGGTTGGATGAGTGAATGGGTGGATGGGTGGAAGAGTGGATGGATGAGTGTACCGATGGATAGGGTGAAAGGGTGGATGGATGGATAATGGATGGATGAGTGAAAGGGTGGATGGAGGGATGGATGAGTGAAATGATGGATGGAAGGATACATGATGGATAGGTTTGCAAATGGTTGAATATGTTTAGATATGGATGGGCTTAATTATATACTATTGCGCGACCTCCTCTGATGTGTCTGTAAAACTTACCTTTTGTCCCGAAGTTTTGTCCTGAATTTTGACCTCCTGTCCTGAATTTTTGTCCTGAATTTTGACCCTTTGTCCTGAATTTTTACACTCACCGTCCTGAATTTGCACCCATGCAAGTTGGTCACCCTAATAGAAACTATTCACCACTCCCTACATGTATGTATCGCCAATGAAGACAAAATAAACTCCTTTAAGTTGCTCATATTCCTGCGTTATAAAAAAAATATATATATATCGTAGAAATCATCCCAACACTTCTAATACTGTTCCAGAATAACAAAAAAGTTGTATCCTTCTAATTAAAAAATGAAAATGAAAATTAACTCAAAAAACATAACACCTGATCGGGATTCGTACCCGCATCTATACCATAGATCGCCTCTCGCTTTAAACCTGCATGCTACTGCTCACTTTCATTAGCCATTCAAACACCTTCCTATATATTAATATCTTCAAAAACTCCAATTTAGCCATACTATTAGAAGTCTACTAACAATACTCTCATAAGAACGTGATCGTATTAATTCTTTTTGGGACATATTACAAAGATATAAATTCTATGAGATGAGATGTGGAATATTCCATATCTCATATATGAAGTAGAGATACAAAGGTACTTCTAAATTGATTAAATGCCCATTCAGTGCAGAATTTGGCATAGCAATGGAATACATGCGAAGATGGCGGAATTTTTTGCAATGAAACATTTCCATGTCCATTTTCGATATTGACTGAATTGTGTTTTAAATTTGCTGCTTCCGGTGACATTGACAAAGGCGTCAGCCGAAACGGGTCTGTTGTGTGCCTGCACACGCTGATAATAAACAGCGATAAACATCCACCCCTGTGAGGCCTTATTTCTTGATTAAGAAGAAGAAAAGGAGCGGTGATTTAATTTCACGGGTACACCTCCGCGATGGCAGCACCCGTCCGCGAGTGCGCAGGAAAAGGTGAACAGGAGCATTGATAGATATATATATACATATACACACAAATAATATAAAATATTATAAAATTAAACAAATAAACATAATAATACGACATATATTTAAACAATATTAAAAAAGTAGTAACATCTGTGAAAAATAGATATACTATTTCTGCTGCAATGTATACAGCAGTAGGGAAAGCGTTGAATTCCGGAGTTTGAGTTGAGGCCCTGCCTTCAGCGGAATCAGTGGATCAGAGGGATAAAGAATGCACTGAGCTCTTTCCCTCTGCATCTCCCCTTTCCATCTTTCACACACGAGAGGACACATAATAAAACGTTTTTGAGATGCTTAATTAAATTTTGTGTTAAAGCTGTCTTAGCCAAGTATTCACTACTTAGGGGTGTTTGGCTGTGTATTTTGGGGGCTAGCATGACCAGGGAGTAGGATGGGATAGCACCCGATGCTCCCCAAGCCCAGACTTCTTACTTGTTTCCTTTTTATATTGATTGAACCCACCACCTAACCAATCTGTGAAGCTCAAAAGTCTAAGGACCCAATTACGACTTTTGGCGGTGCGGGCTGCCGGTCACCGCCACGTCCCAGCACCGCCAAGAGTCGCTGCCGCCCGCCTGCCAGATTACAAGTAATTTTGTGGCATGGGTGGGCGGCGTGGTGGTTCCCTCTGCAGTGCCTCTGTCAAAGGCGGCGGTGCCTTTGAAAAACCACCACCGCCACGCTACCAGGAGTCTGGCGGTCCTCGGACCACCAGACTCGTAATTAGGCCCTTAATGTGTATCTAAAGGTATTGCCAACTATTGTACTTCTTTCACGCTGTATTTTTGGTTTTTAGTTTTCTGTTTTTTCTGAATGGTCCATCTGTCATCTCCAGGTATCTACAGACAGATCCCTTTCTGCTTACTTTGAGATGCTTAAGGTGAGTGTTAATTTGTTGTTCAGAGTACAAGGGTGCTTTAGGGTTGGAAATGGAGGGTCGTGCTTTCCTCTGGTTCTCTGATAGAAACAGCTCACTTCTGTTTGGCGATATAAATGGACCTGATGTTTATCCTTGTTAGGTGGCAATCCTTTTAATTGATGCTTGATTGATGGGATTGCAGCTCTGCCACTCCCTTCTTGTTAGTTTTGTGTCCGACTTGGCCTCTTTTTTCTCTTTTGCATATTTTTGATCATTTTGGGATTTATGTGTATCCTAAAGAAGCACTAAATAATGGAAGCATAATGAGTTTCACCTCCACAATGGCACCATGCATATTTATCTCCCATTCTCATTAGCAGTGATGGTGACACTACCTAGTTCTGCTTGCCTTGGTATCTCTTAACCTTACTATTGTAGCAGAGGTCAAAGCATTTTCTAGATATGCCAAGCAGATGACTATGGTTTTGTTATTGAAGGTATTTGAATGCATAAGAATGGACAGCACCCAGACTAGAAACTGGCCAGGGTTCACCAAACACATGCTTGGTACCGTAAAACAATCACCAGATGAGTTCAAGATTCCCCTGTGCATTGTTAGAAAAACATTTCTGATAGTGCAGCACACATTTTTGTTCCACTAGGTAGCTGTTTTCTTTCTTTTTGGATAGTCATGAATGTGTCTTTGGACCTGATAGCTTCTCAATGACATTAAAGAGTTTATGTCTGCCTGGGCATGGTTGATGCGATACCAAAGGGGATGATGGACGGAGCGTTTGAGCTAATCAAACACTCACCCCCAGTCAACTGATCTGGGTTTAATCCATCATCATTCTTTAGCTCACTCCACCACCCCAGTTCAGACATGGCCATATGCAAATCAGTCTGACCCTGTGCCTCATGGGAACAGTCCAGCCCGAACTGCAAAGCCATGTCTTCCCTGGACCAGAAACAAGCATCCTGGGACCGGTTTCTGGCTATTCAGCCGTCATCAGCCAGGCTAGCTTGAATCCAGTGGCAAAGTGAGCAAGGGACTTGTAGTTGATGGTTGCATTTTCGTTGTGTGCAGTTATTAATGATCTGGAGTCTGCAGGGCGCTTTGTTTTGTTGAAATTTGAGGATTTGCTTTTGGGTTGACCTTGTAGCTTGCCTTGACAGCTGATGATTATGATTTCTAACTAGGCCATTGTGCCTACTTTGCGTAGCAAACTATTAGTAGTTGGGCAGGCTTGATAAGGCCAGGTCTTGCATTGCAGTATAGGTTCTTATGAGAGCCTTGAGTTTCACCTGAAGACTTATTGTGCCACCCTAAGAGGCCCTGTACCTTTACACCCACACACTGCCATTGCAGGCTACGTGTTTTGGTGCAGAACAAAGTGAAGAGTCGACATGGCACACATCCCTGTGTGCCATGCCTACAACCCACTGCCCTGGCATAGGTCAGCCACCCCTCTAGCTGGGTGCACTATACCAGTGGTGAGGGTACAGGTGCATGGGTACAGTTGCATGAGCCCTGTGCCCCTACCATGTCTAAACCAATTCTTAGACATTGTAAATGCAGTAATGCACTTAAGAGTAGATGGTGCTGGGAGTTTGACATTACGAACTCCACAGCACCATAATGGCTTTACTGAAAACTGGGAAGTTTGGTATCAAACTTCTCAGCACATTAAATCCACACTGATGCCAGTGTGGGAATTAATGAAAAATGCACTCAGAGGGCATCTTAGAGCTGCCCCCTGAAAAATGACCTAAGTCTAGTGTCCTGGCTGAGTGGCTGCTCGCCAGCTGCCACCACCAGACATGTTTCTGGACCCTTGGGTCGAGAGCCTGCTGCTCTCGGGGTCCTGAAACAATGCACATCCTGGGACGAGGTGCCAAGCCTCCTCCCCCATGATGGGCAGGGTCCACGAAGGGGAAGCTTCAAAGGCTTGTCGCCTTTGAGAGCTACCCCAGCCATTTGCTGCTTCCAGCAACTGGCCCCCACCGGTTCTGACCCCCACTTTGGGCAGGAGAATCGGCAGGAAAACCAAGTGAGGAAGGGAGATGTGCCCACCTTTGCCAACCCCACCCCTCAGGTGGGGGAGGCGAAATGAAGCATAACTCTCAGGCCCCGGGATCTTGCAGATGGGAGACCCAGCCAACCAGACAGAGGCATATGCCCCCCTCCCACTGGAGGGTGGCATAATAGGGGTGTACCCACGCCAAGGAAGGGACCCATTGGTCCTGACCTTTGTAACGCCCCTAAATCTAGTATTTAGGGGCAACCCAAACTTTGCCTCCTCAGACAAGAACTGACCAGAAGAAGAGAAGAAGAAGGACCGAAGAAGACACCCACTGACTTGGCCCCAGCCCCACCGGCCTGTCCGCACCTTGAACCTGCTCCAGCAAAATCTCGGTGTGTCCTGCAGCCAGCAGCCCTCAAGAACCGAAGGGCCTGCCCTGCCTTCCAAACCCAAGACTTTGTCTCCCGTGAGCACCGGATTTGCTCACCAACAGACTCTGGACCCGGCCAAATCCGTGAGGCTGCACCACTCTGCACCCGACGCCCACGGCCCGAGTTCGAGTGGCCCAACACCACAAGTTGGTCTCCCTGGTGATCCTGACCTGAGATCTGGTCATCTCTGACCTGCTTTGAATCTCCAATCGATGCCTGCAGCCCCTTTCTGGAGGATCCCCCCGACCGCGACCGGAGCTGGTAAGAAAACCCGACGCCTAAAGACACCCCTGTACCCGATGACCCACGGCCTTGGGTGGCCCAACCGATGGTATCCCAGCATCCCCAGGCATCCCAACTTACCTCTTCAACCGGTGGTCACCTCCAGAAGATCTTCATCCCCGAGCCTTCAGTCTTTGTTGCAACCAGAGAATCCCCATTGAAAACAACAGGGCACCCGACACCAAAACAGCACCCTGCACCCAGCTGCCCCTGCACCGCTGCAGGTGCACTTTGGGTGCCAACTCGGATCCCCCTTTGCCCTGAGCCTAACACCAGGAGCTTTGCTCCCACAACCTTGTGGTCTGCTCGTGAGCAGCCACCAACCGTAGGCCCCCTATCCCACATTGGATAACATTGCTCCTCAGCACTCTGCACCCGGCGGCCCTAGTGCCGCTGAGGGTGTTCTGAGAGTGCATCCTCTACCCTGGGGGAACCCTAGTTCTAACCCCAGAAAATCAACTCCCAAACCCAAGTACTTACCATGAAACCAATAACCACATTTCCTCCCACAGGACTGTATTGACTGCTTTCTTGTGTAAATTGTTCTGTGTGGAGTTGGTTTTGTATGAGAACTTGAAAAAACTGCAAATAGCTAAAAACTGCTTTACTTACCTTTTCTAGGAAATGTCCCAGTGTGATATCTAGGCATATCATACTGAGTAGAAAAAGTAATCCATAAAGTAATCTGAAAAGTAATTAAAAGTAATCTAACAGTAATTTCTACTGTATTCTAAGTATTTACATACCTGTAACAAAGTCATTTTCATTCAGCTTGCTTGTATTGTTCAACCTGCCTTGAAAAGTACCATTTACACTTACCTGTGCCAGGCTTGCTTGGTTCTAGAGAATAAATATAACTAAATAATATTTGTATACAATCAAATTGATCTGAGTTCAGTCTTTGAGTGGGTGACATCATTTCTTGCCTGAGTGTGTACAACAAATGCTTAATGCAAAAACAACAATTGATGGACAGAATGCAGAACAATGTCAT
Source organism: Calotriton arnoldi (assembly GCA_963921515.1). Taxonomy (NCBI): domain Eukaryota; kingdom Metazoa; phylum Chordata; class Amphibia; order Caudata; family Salamandridae; genus Calotriton; species Calotriton arnoldi. The sequence continues at coordinate 169,596 of CAWUFW010018323.1, forward strand.
ACATTCACCCCAGTACAGAGATCTGGGCCTAAATCCATCATTTTTTTGCTCACCATGCCATTTCAGTTTGAACTCAGCCATATGCAAATCAGTCTTGACCCTGTGCCCAATGGGAACAGTCCAGCCCGAACTGCCAGGCCAGGTCCTCCCTGGACTGGAAACAAGCATCCTAGGACCGGTTTCGGGGTTTCACCACTCTTCAGCCAGGATAGCTTGATTCCAGTGGCATGGAGAGCACGGGACCCACGTCTGGGCATACCCGTCCCACTCGGGGTGACAAATGCAAAAACAACAATTGATGGACAGAATGCAGAACAGTGTCATACATTCACCCCAGTACAGAGATCTGGGCCTAAATCCATTGTTTTTTGCTCACCATGCCATTCCAGTTTGAACCCAGCCATATGCAAATCAGTCTTGACCCTGTGCCCAATGGGAACAGTCCAGCCCGAACTGCCAGGCCAGGTCCTCCCTGGACTGGAAACAAGCATCCTAGGACCGGTTTCGGGGTTTCACCACTCTTCAGCCAGGATAGCTTGATTCCAGTGGCATGGAAAGCACGGGACCCACGTCTGGGCATACCTGTCCCACTCGGGGTGACAAATGCATGTCACCCCGACATTCCGTCCATCAATTGTGTGTCTTGTGCTTCCTCGCCCTAAGTGCGCCGGGTATGCCCAGACGTGGGTCCCGGGCTCACTGTGCCACTGGATTCAAGCTATCCTGGCTGAGGAGGGGTGAAACCCCGAAACCGGTCCTAGGATGCTTGTTTCCGGTCCAGGGAGGACCTGGCTTAGCAGTTCGGGCTGGACTGTTCCCATGAGGCACAGGGTCAAGACTGATTTGCATATGGCCAGGTCTAAACTGGGCTGGCATGGTGAGCAAAAGAATGATGGATTTAACCCAGATCTCTTGACTGAGGGTGAATGTTTTGATTTGTTCTGCATTCCGTCCATCAATTGTGTGTCTTTGCTTCCTCGCCCTAAGTGCGCCGGGTATGCCCAGACGTGGGTCCCGGGCTCACTGTGCCACTGAATTCAAGCTATCCTGGCTGAAGAGGGGTGAAACCCCGAAACCGGTCCTAGGATGCTTGTCTCCGGTTCAGGGAGGACCTGGCTTAGCAGTTCGGGCTGGACTGTTCCCATGAGGCACAGGGTCAAGACTGATTTGCATATGGCCAGGTCTAAACTGGGGTGGCATGGTGAGCAAAAGAATGATGGATTTAACCCAGATCTCTTGACTGGGGGTGAATGTTTTGATTTGTTCAGCATTCCGTCCATCAATTGTGTGTCTTTTGCTTCCTCGCCCTAAGTGCGCCGGGTATGCCCAGACGTAGGTCCCGGGCTCACTGTGCCACTGGATTCAAGCTATCCTGGCTGAAAAGGGGTGAATCCCCGAAACCGGTCCTAGGATGCTTGTTTCCGGTCCAGGGAGGACCTGGCTTAGCAGTTCGGGCTGGACTGTTCCCATGAGGCACAGGGTCGAGACTGATTTGCATATGGCCAGGTCTAAACTGGGGTGGCATGGTGAGCAAAAGAATGATGGATTTAACCCAGATCTCTTGACTGGGGGTGAATGTTTTGATTTGTTCTGCATTCCGTCCATCAATTGGGTGACTTTTGCTTCCTCGCCCTAAGTACGCCGGGTATGCCAAGACGTGGGTCCCGGGCTCACTGTGCCACTGGATTAAAGCTATCCTGGCTGAAGAGGGGTGAAACCCCGAAACCGGTCCTAGGATGCTTGTTTCCGGTCCAGGGAGGACCTGGCTTAGCAGTTCGGGCCGGACTGTTCCCATGTGGCACAGGGTCAAGACTGATTTGCATATGGCCAGGTCTAAACTGGGGTGGCATGGTGAGCAAAAGAATGATGGACTTAACCCAGATCTCTTGACTGGGGGTGAATGTTTTGATTTGTTCTGCATTCTGTCCATCAATTGTGTGTCTTTTGCTTCCTCGCCCTAAGTGCGCCGGGTATGCCCAGACGTGGGTCCCGGGCTCACTGTGCCACTGGATTCAAGCTATCCTGGCTGAAGAAACCGGTCCTAGGATGCTTGTTTCCGGTCCAGGGAGAACCTGGCTTAGCAGTTCGGGCTGGACTGTTCCCATGAGGCACAGGGTCAAGACTGATTTGCATATGGCCAGGTCTAAACTGGGCTGGCATGGTGAGCAAAAGAATGATGGATTTAACCCAGATCTCTTGACTGGGGGTGAATGTTTTGATTTGTTCTGCATTCCGTCCATCAATTGTGTGTCTTTTGCTTCCTCACCCTAAGTGCGCCGAGTATGCCCAGACGTGGGTCCCGGGCTCACTGTGCCACTGGATTCAAGCTATCCTGGCTGAAGAGGGGTGAAACCTCGAAACCGGTCCTAGGATGCTTGTTTCCGGTCCAGGGAGGACCTGGCTTAGCAGTTCGGGCTGGACTGTTCCCATGAGGCACAGGGTCAAGACTGATTTGCATATGGCCAGGTCTAAACTGGGGTGGCATGGTGAGCAAAAGAATGATGGACTTAACCCAGATCTCTTGACTGGGGGTGAATGTTTTGATTTGTTCTGCATTCTGTCCATCAATTGTGTGTCTTTTGCTTCCTCGCCCTAAGTGCGCCGGGTATGCCCAGACGTGGGTCCCGGGCTCACTGTGCCACTGGATTCAAGCTATCCTGGCTGAAGAGGGGTGAATCCCCGAAACCGGTCCTAGGATGCTTGTTTCCGGTCCAGGGAGAACCTGGCTTAGCAGTTCGGGCTGGACTGTTCCCACGAGGCACAGGGTCAAGACTGATTTGCATATGGCCAGGTCTAAACTGGGGTGGCATGGTGAGCAAAAGAATGATGGATTTAACCCAGATCTCTTGACTGGGGGTGAATGTTTTGATTTGTTCTGCATTCCGTCCATCAATTGTGTGTCTTTTGCTTCCTCGCCCTAAGTGCGCCGGGTATGCCCAGACGTGGGTCCCGGGCTCATTGTGCCACTGGATTCAAGCTATCCTGGCTGAAGAGGGGTGAAACCCCGAAACCGGTCCTAGGATGCTTGTTTCCGATCCAGGGAGGACCTGGCTTAGCAGTTCGGGCTGGACTGTTCCCATGAGGCACAGGGTCAAGACTGATTTGCATATGGCCAGGTCTAAACTGGGGTGGCATGGTGAGTAAAAGAATGATGGATTTAACCCAGATCTCTTGACTGGGGGTGAATGTTTTGATTTGTTCTGCATTCCGTCCATCAATTGTGTGTCTTCAACAAATGCTTAACACTACTCTCTGATAAAGCCTTACTGCTCGCCCACACTACCACACTACCACAAATAGAGTAAGGTGCTATCTACTTTTACCTCTGCCTACCTTTGTGGTTCCACTGGACTCTGTACACACTATATCTCATTTTGGTATAGTATATACAGAGCCAGCTTCCTACAGTAAACTTTTAATCAAAAATTAAAATTCCAACTCCTGGTGCAGAAGCAATTTTCCTAACAATAGAGGCCAGAGGTTAGCTTAATTGAAACAATTGTTCAGGTAGATAAGCTTCCCCCCCCCTTCAATATGCAACTCGCAACATAAATTAGATCTGTTTAAAAGTAACTGAAGAGTAATTAACAAAATTACAGTTTACAACATGGAACCTTTGCACATTCGTTGAAGAAAAAGAAAGAAATCATCACCATACTTTATCGAACGTCTTTCCCCGGCCAAGGAGGTAAAGGAAATATATCAAGTGATTCAAACACGCTCGAATTAAGGAATCTCCTCTAATCTTCACCTCCTTTTCACTGTCAGGTGACAATTAAAGGCAACCTCTTAAGAGGTGTTTGTAGGATTCAATATGAGGGGATTGAAAATCTCTGGTGCAGTAGCCATGTGGCATCCTTCTCATTTCATTTTTTCATTCAGGCTAATCTGTTATGATTGCTGATGTAGGAAACTCTTGTCACAAGAATGTTGAGAGATGTTCACCATGATTTTGGATGTTGCTCGCCAGAACAGTGCTAAACTCTTTTGGTTGACAGGAGCATAGCCAAAGTAGTACTTCTTTTCTCATGCATGACTGTTAGTAATAGTCCTGGGATACAGGCCTTTTTAACTGGCCTCTGGCAGACAAAGTACCTACAAGCTCTTCATGTGTACATTTGTGCAGTCTTTGAAGACCAGGCCTTCTAATTCTCCTGATTGTATGTGGTGTATCTGAGTAGTGTTTTGGCACATAAGAGGATGTGCACCTCTCAATTGGGGTCTTCCTTGTATGTATGCAGTCCTTAAGGCTGTAGGATGGTAGTCTGGGTTGCTGTCTTGTCTCCCTTTTCCCTCCCTCTTCTCCCTGTACTGTCCATACCCACTCTCGCAGCGGAAATCACTGTGAAACCAAGTGTAGGTGTCTGGGTTTAAATCACATAAACTTCGAATGGGGCAGGAAAGATCCATTGTTTTCACTTTCCCTCCGCCAAACCAGTCCCAGCAGGGTTGTCTATGGCAGTGACCAAAGTTGCACACTTAGTGAGACCAGAAGCAAGATAACTTGAATGTTTTTCCTAAATGAGTAGGGAACATACCCTAAAACTGAGAATAAGACTTTGTTTCTGCTGTAGCATAAAAAAGAGAAGGAGATTGGCTGCCTGGAATGTAGAGAATGTGACTTTAGTTCAGAGTCCACATCCAGCTGCCCAGTACACTGAAGTAAGAACCCTTGTTCAACAGAGACTGCAGAGACTGTAGGCCTGCAACCACAGCCCCACCCGTTCAAGATTGTGACAATGAATAAGCATAGGGAAGTGTAGAGAGAGAAGACGCATCGGCAGAGAATCAGTAGCTATGAGTGTGGGCCCTACGCTGTCCCCCATTGTCTGTGTGTTCTTCCAGTTCTGTGCATGAGCACCATGACCCTCCGCCACACTGTTTCACTGTTGGTGGTGGTGATGGCGCATGCTATGCAGTAGTGTTTATGGCCCTCCGTCCTGACCTCATGCCTGCCAACCAAGCCTGGCTGAAAGATTCTTGAGCTTGAAAACTGCCTGATGCCCAACTCTGATGTAAAACCACAAGCACAAGAATCTGTGTTTTGTGGGTCATTATACCCAGCCATAACACCCAGCTGAAATTCACTATCTTTTTGAAGCCAGAGACGTCCACACTGCTCTGCCAGTGCTCAAGCAGCATACCGTCTGCCACCTGCCATCTGAACTGTGTACCTTCTCTGCCTTTATGAGCTTTGACTTTGAAATTTGAAGCCTAAAAAAGAGGAAGTTAGCATTTCAGTAAGCTTGTAGTCTGGGTTTTGTGGCTCCTGAGATAGTGGTAATACTTGTCAGAATGTTCCACAGTCCCTGGAGATCTGACCTGACATGGAGGCTAACCCCAGATAAGTATTCTAGAGTCTATTCACACCCCGAAGTGTACTGTGCCTTTAAGTAAGGCAGATAAAGGGAATATCCTAGGAACATGTTTATCAAGAAACAGATGACCCACATCCACTCCATCATGATATATTTTGAAGCTGTCCCTCTTATCCTGTCTGTGTTAAAGTATCACCAAGCCTGAACGTATGAGTAATCAATGTTTCCCTCAGTTACCTAGCTGTATGGCTGAAGTTTTACAGATTGAACCAGATTGCAAATTGAGCGTGTTGTTTCTTGCCATTCTTTAGTTAGGAACCTAGAGAGTCTGAAAGTCAAATGATAAATTGATCCTAAAATCTCAGTGGAGAAGCTTCTTTCAGATGGGGAACTCACCATGTCAATTTTGTCTGGATTCTGCCACAGTTCCAAAGATGAAGTACCTGAGGGAGAGGGACACCCAACTATTCTCAGAAACCTGGATTTGTGTGCTGCCTGCTTCCCCAATAAAATGATCATTTTAAAGTAAGTTTGCCCATTGGAATGTAGCACTGGTTTCCATCTCCACTGAGTGAGCGGGCAAGGGAAGGCAATGGGAGAGACCGAGGCAGTAGGCTTCTTACACTTGATTTGAGCAGTTGTGTTTAAAACCATATTTCTTTCTTATCTCAGAGCCAGTGGGAACAAAGGCTAGCAGTCATGGAAGTACTTCTCCACACTCTCCAGCATGATTGCCTTCGAAAACATTGCCTACATCTTGCAAAGCACCTTACATTTGTTGCAGCACCCAGTGTGTTGCCTGAGCAAGTTGTGCCAGTTATGGGCTGGTGTGAGGGTAAACCAAAAACCTGTTCAGATTTGGATTCCACTCAACTAGGACTCATTTGATAATGTCATCCGAGCCAAAGGTTTCCCTTAGAAGCAAAAAAGGTCAAGAGATATTTGTAATGGTACTTCAAAAAGTACCTGAATAAGAAGGTTTATGCTTTCTATGCAACAGAGATGACAGAAAAAACAAAAATGTGTGATGACAGCTTTTGCAGATGCAGTTTTCTAAATTTATATTTTGATTTCTTGTCCTGGACAAGATAAAGGATGGTAGTAAAATTCAAATGCAATGCCCACAATTTACTTTATAGAGAATCTGGTCAAACTGCAAACCAATTTGTAATTCTAAATTTATGTTGCTGTTATTTATTTTGTAATAGGAAAAAACAGCTTCATTTTGCTCTGTTGCTATGATTGGCTTGGAGCACCCTATCAACTTTTGTATCGATCAACTTGCAAGTGTATGTGGGACTCTTGGTTCACTGATTCATCCTCCACAGGTGTCAATTGTTCAGGCTGCATGTACTTTGAAGAGATCCACCATCCTAGTTATCTACACTTGTTTCTCATTCTGGCCTTAGAGCTCATTCTAAATGGGGTTCAATTAAGAGTCTGTACCTGGTTTGAGATTAAAAGTTTTGTGATAATTATAACAGCACACAGTGTTTACCCACAAACATCTTGTCAGGTAAAACGACGCTATATTTTTGCAGACAAGCAGTGCACATTCTAGGGGCCATATTATCAAGAACGGCGCAAACATTATCGCCGCTTTAGCAGCAGGCAACTGCCGCTAAAGCGGCGAAAAGGGGCTTGATAATATGCCCTATAGAATTCCAATAGAAGCCCAGGTTTGATGTCCTTGACACCAGAACCTGGGCTTCTATTGGAATTCTCTAGGGCATATTATCAAGCCCCTTATCGCCGCTTTAGCTGCAGTTTCCTGCCGCTAAAGCGGCAATAATGTTTGCGCCGTTCTTGATAATATGGCCCTATGTTTGCATAAATCTGGGCAGGTGAAAACACTTGCAGTTTGCCCCAGTCTGCCAAAAGTTGAAATTGTGTAATTTGGTATGTTTTTGGTAAATTACGACACACCCTGGAGGATTGCAAGTTGTGTCTGTGATGTTGTGGTACCTATTTTGCGTGCCATGAAGGCCCTAAACTGGAAACATTTAGGAAATCATAGAAAAGAAGCTGTGTAGGATCAGGGAACTGACTACTGTTACACAAAGACAAACAAACACCCCTCACCAACAACTGCTGGAATCATATCTGCCTTCCTTCAGGTGACACGATACCTCCCCTCAAACAGATCCCACCTCCACATCCCAGACTGTACATTGGGCTCTTTGATCACTTGTTTGACCAGCATCCTGCTTTCAAAGTCTACAAAGTGAGTAGTGACCCTGACCACAGCCTTAGTCTTGTTTCCAGGATTCATTCCTTCCTAAAGAAGAAGCCTCATAAATTAGTAAAAAAGTTAAATGTCCTCAATCTCAAGTAGTCTATGTAATATTCCTAGATATTCTGATATTACTTCCTAAGCACTCGCTCACACAGCATTTACGAAGGGTTGTGCGAGCACTTGAGCTGAGTATTTTTGTGCTGCGCCAACAGGTAACGTAAGGTAAGTATAATTCGGCACAATGCTTTGCTTTGGTTTTGCGTTTTGTGTTTTTAAAGCAGCCAGTCTTCATTGATAACTCATCTCTCACCATCTTTCAGCTGTCAGACTTCACAGCCTGGAGACTGTTGGCTGCAAAGTAATGGTGGCGCGTGCTCGCTGGCTTCCCAACATGACACTCATAAACATCCTAGGGCTTTGTGAGATACAGACCATCCCACATCCTGTTGTGGCTTTGTGCCTACAACACCTCATTCGGGGTTATGATAAGTTCCCATGCATTTGAGAGATGCTCTTACATCAGGGAAGACTGTGCTAAACGAGATGAGACATGGATTAAATTCTGTTTTTACACTACTGGTTCAAGGATTACACAATCCAAGATACAAGTTCTTCAAAGCACAATGGTTAGTGACACCTACAGACGTGGGTCTCTGGTTAGGAGAGTACGGAACTGTTTTATTAGACTTTAAGATCTCAACCTCTTTTGTTCCTGCAGTTAAACTTAGAAACTTAGGGTCAGATTTACAAGAAAGTGACGCATCTGTAGAGATTCGTCACTTTCCCTGCGCCACCCTGAGAAACCCTTGCGCCACCATGGATGCGCCGTATTTACAATACGGCACACCATGGCGCAAGGATTGACAGATGCGTCAGAAATTCTGACGCATCTGTTGGGGCAAAAGTCACACATTGCTGGAGTCGTGTCGCAAGCACGACGCAACTCCAGCAATGCATTTTGAGGCCTATTCCCACTACACTGCATCACTCCTTACGCCTGCTTCAAGCAGGTGTAAGGTTTTGACGCAGTGGTGTCCTAGAAGTGACGCAGTGAAATCTTGTAGATTTCACTGCGTCACTTTTACGACGCTTACCTGCGTCACGTTGTAAATTGGCCGCAATTTTTACGCCCCCGCTGCGTCACAAAAGTGACGCAACGGCAGCGCAAAAGTGTAGCAAGGGGCTTGTTTCTCTGCCCCTTAGGGTAAACTGCTGGGTCCATCATCCTGCACATTGCCAGTCTCAGGAATGTATGATCCAATCCGGTTCTCAGCTTCAGTCTTCCCATTTAGTACTTTTCTTTGCCCGGCTTGCTCGGCCGTTTTCAATAAAGTTACTGTTCCATGCAGTTTCTGCTAGAAGTTACCACTTGTATTTGCTACTCTTTCTTTGATATGAGAGTGTTACTTATTAGCCCCAGTGCTTAATTTGAGCCGGAGCTTTCCGGTGCTGAGCACCAACACTTAATTGGTTTCCGGTGCTCGGCACCGGCACCTAATTGTCAACACCACACTTAGGGCAGTCTGCCAGAAGGTGGCGCTGCTCATGTAATTTAGAGATGAGCAGTATAATAGTTGTTTTGTAAAACAACATACATTAAACAATTACTAATACCTGCCTCCCCAGCCATTCCTTTAGCTTTGGGGGCCTGGAATAATCTGAACTGTCGCATTTACATGCGAGAGAGATGGTTAGTAGTTGTTTTGACAGCGATGACAGGGGCGATGGGTGGTGCAAGCTGCAGTGACCTCCTGGTCAGAGCCCTGGCACTTAATATTTGACAAATTAAGCACTGATTAGCCCCATCCCCTTCCACATCAGCATCATATTGTGACCTCGAATTTTGGGAAAATTGATAGTCCCTGGCCTAGGGCATAGGGAATTCATGGGCAACACTAGTAGCAAACGTGGCTTCATGTACCTGGAACGTCAGTGGCTAAATACTACTGTGAGATCACTGAATGAAAAAAACCTCCTTTTAGACTTTGACTCTCAGGGGTTGTCTGCCCATTCCTCAGAATCTCCTACAAGGAAAACCACCTGGACTTCAGAAATTAACAAAAAGACATACAGTTTAAGGGCTACATGTATCAAAATTGTATATTGCGAATACCTAATTGCAAATTTCTGAGAATCGCAATTAGGTAATCGCAATTTACAATGTATGAAACTCACAGAGTTTCATATAGCGAGTCCTAGGGGGTCGCAAATCGCTCTAGCTCATTAATATTAATGAGGTAGATCTCAATTTGCGACCCCCTAGGAGTCGCTAAAATCACGGGGATGGTGGCCTGCTGGAGTCAGCAGACCACCATGTCTGTGATTGTTTTTAAATAAAGCAATCTTTTTTTTTAAAATGCAGCCCATTTTCCTTAAAGGAAAACAGGATGCGTTTCAAAAACAAAAATGAAAAGTTTTCTTTTCATTTTTTAAGAGTAGGCAGTGGTCCGTGGGACCACTGCCTGCTCTTAAAAAATGCTGTAACAAACATTCACAAAGGGGAAGGGGTCCCTTGGGGACCCTCTCCCATTTGCGAATGGGTTACCACCTACTTGAAGTAGGTGGTAAAATGCGAATGTTCTGCGACCGCATTTCGGTCACAAAACATTCCTACATACTGATGCAATTCGGTATTAGGAAGGAACGCCCCAAACATGCCCCTTCCTAATAGTGAATCGCAAACCAATTATGCGATTTGGTAACAGGTTATCAAATCACAAAATAGGTTTTGATACGTGTAAAAATACTTTTTTGAGTTCGCAAATGAGCCGATTCTGCGAATCGGTCTGTTTGCGAACGCAAAATAGCTTGATACATGTAGCCACAAATCTCATGTGCCACCAGTTTGAAGGACATCCCAATGACAAGGCTTACACCTCTAATGTGCAAACAGGTGGGGCCTGATTCACAGAACTAACTTACGTCAAAATCCTAAACTTACAACAATTTTGGTATTCACAGAATGAACTTACACATTTGGGTATTCACAGAATGAACTTACACATTTGGGTATTCACAGAATGAACTTACAACAATTTTGGTATTCACAGAATGAACTTACACATTTGGGTATTCACAGAATGAACTTACAACAATTTTGGTATTCACAGAATGAACTTACACATTTGGGTATTCACAGAATGAACTTACAACAATTTTGGTATTCACAGAATTAACTTACTCATTTTGGTATTCACAGAAGGCACTTACTCATCAATGAGTAAGTGCCTTCTGTGAATACCAAATGTGTAAGTTACACAAAATGTGTAAGTTACACAAAATGAGTAAGTTACACAAAATGTGTAAGTTACACAAAATGTGTAAGTTACACAAAATGTGTAAGTGTCTTCTGTGAATACCAAAATGAGTAAGTTTATTCTGTGAATACCAAAATGAGTAAGTTCATTCTGTGAATACCAAAATGGTAGTAAGTTTAGGATTTTGTCGTAAGTTAGTTCTGTGAATCGGGCCCACTGAGTTTTTTTTTGTTGTTACCTCACAGTGGCTGTGATGAAGTGCTCCGAGGGTTTCATCCCAGAACGCTCACTACCCATCATGAAGAAAACAATACATTTCATTCACTGCCTGTATTTCAGCCCTGGTAAGTATAAACCTGCACCAGGCAGCTTCAGTGATAAAAGTGAAAGAGTTGGAGAAAGTGAGCGCTAATTACAAGAATTGTTTCTATTTTTATGAAGACACCAGGCACAATTTTATATAATTATGCATCATTTTAATCAATGGTTGCAGCAGAGTATGGCAGAACATTTCGTCAACATCTTCGGGGTGCTGAATTCACTTCTGAGAAATTATTTCTGGGTATTTTCTTCATAAAATGATCAGCTCCTGCACATTATATGCAAAATTAATATTTTCTGTGTCATTCTGAGCAACATAAAAATCTTAAAAAGATGAGGTATTAGAATGTCTCAAGGTATTAAAAGCTTCTGCCCACACTCCCCTTTAATTTCATTTTCCATGGAACATGCATTGTGGGTAAAGGGGAAGTTGGTAGGGTTTAGGGCTCATGCGTAATGAAAGTGGCATCGGTGAGTGAGTGCAGGAATGAAGCATCCTGTTCCATGGTGGAGAATGAAAAAAATGACACATGCTATAATGTACATGTCCTTGTCCTTTTCATCACTTCAAGTGGTACAGACCTCGTGTCCCTACCTGGTTGGTATTGTATTGTAGTGGTATGTATACCCCTTGCAAGGCCTACAGCGTTTTCTCAATAAGATGCTACAAAAATAGCATATGTGCAAATGCTCCAAATACAATATGCTATTTATCACCATTAATAATTTGAGTGAGGTGCCATGATTCAAAAGAGATGGAGCCTTGTCAGGATCAGAATGCCCTAAATAGGCAATGTTACACCGCATGCGTTTAGTACGCATGTCATTACAACGCGGTCATTACAACGACCGCGTTGTTACATCGCAGAAAATTACAACGCAAGTCATTACAATGACTTGCTGTAGGGAGGGTGCTGGATGTTGGAATAGTATAATTTATTATTCTAACTCCGGTCTGTGCAACAGTAGGGAAGGTGTTGTATTTAAAATCCAACACCTTCTGCCCTCTACAGCAAGTTGTGGTAACGGCTTGCGTTGTAATGGCATGCGATGTAACAACGCGGTCATTGTAATGACCGCGTTGTAATGGCATGCGATGTGTAAACATCGTTGTAAACGATGTTTACCGAATGCCCCTCCCTACCCTCAACAATGGTAATAAATAGCATACAGCTGTCAGTGAGTGTGCATGTAGGGTGCGTCAATGCGAAAAACAAGACAGGACCAGGGTCGGACTAGCTTATAGGGCAATCAGGCAGTGCCTGACTGGCTGATCTGACTGGTCAGTGTCTGGGTCAGTTTTTTGGCTGTTTGCGGGCCGGCTTTTATTGTTGATTTCCCTTATATGAAAACAGACATTGCCAGCAGCAGGCTCAAATCCATGCAATATTCCATACCATGCAGAACACTTATATAGCATGTCTTTACATGTTCAAAACTGCTCAATTTTCAAACATGGGGCACTTTTTTAGCTTTTTAGTGGTGCCCCGGCATATTTTCTGTCCCTGTCTGACCCTGGACAGGACTTGGCTGCTCCTACAAGATGACGACCAACATTGATTAGCATGTGGTTGGTCACTGTCTTTAGTAGCACAGTCAGCACAAGACTTTGGACTTGAATGCAATCCAAAATATTTGGGGGCATATTAACAAGAGGGGGAGATAAAATTATCGCCGCTTTAGCGTCCGTTTTCGGCCGAAAAGCGGCGATAATTTTATCGCAAGTTTAGCAAGGACACGCTAGTGCGTGTTTCCGTGAGTTAGCACCCGCTTTGCATCTCAACGTTAATGAGAAGCAAAGTAGGCGTGCCTCAATATGCTACATGGGTAAATATCGCAAGGCAGCTTCGCAATATTTACAACAATGCCCGGCCGGCGTAGCGATAAACAAAATCGCGCTAACCGGCCATTAACGCTGGATTTTAACATCTGCTAAAATCCAGTGTTAGGCATACTTTGCATGGGAGGTGGATTATGCTGATACGACCACAGGGTCGTATCAGCAAGGTTATCGTCGTTTTCCATGGAACATCGCTGGAAAACCAGCGATGTTCCATGGAAACACCGCTATCGCTGGAATAATTATCGCCATTGCGCTATGCGTTGTTAATACAGCGCTAGCATGGCGATAATTTCCAGCCATAGCCGGCAATAAGAAATCTCACGCTAAGCGCGGCAGCGATAATTATCGCTGCCGCTTGATAATATGCCCCTTGGAGATTACTGACTTTAAGTAAAGCCCTCCATTCATCAGTTTTTTAGTCCAAGTGAGGCGGCCTTTCTGCATCTCACGAAGGGTGCATCAAGATGGGGATTCCCTACCTCACGGTGCCAGTGCCATAGGCCTTATGCTGAGCCTCACTAATGAGATTCTGTCAGCCTGAAATTGTTCTGCATTTGTGTGTATTCCGGTTTAGAAGGGAGATACTAGTTTGAGATAAACAGTTCCTATTGTGGCATGACCAAAGCTGATTTGCATATGGTTGATCCCTGTATGTATTGGCACAGTGAGCAAAAGAGTGATGGGCTGGAATTTAGCCCAGGGACCCAATGGTTTAGGTTAAGCCAAATATTCCAACCTTCACATGTTTGGATTTTATCATGGTGTATGCCAAACTGTTTTTATGTGTAGAAGTTGTGAACAATGCTATTTAACCTTTGCCAGAATGCAAGAATTTTAATCCAGGCATCGGATTAAATAAAACTTCATAGGCCATGTGAGTATGGGGCAAGATGATTTTCTCTGTAAAGTTATTGTAACATGGGCAAAAAAAGACAGGAAGCAGTGACTTCTGAAATTAGATAAACACTTTGAGCTTTTGACGTCTGATAACTTCCTGAATGCAGACATCTGAGTACAAGTTCTCCAATAACATGACATCTTTTATCACAATGCATAAAAGACAAGTTACTTACTTTCGGTAACGTCTTATCTGGTAGAGACATGATCTAGCTGCAGATTCCTTACCTTTGAACTTCCAGGCATCAGGCTGGATCCAGAAGATTTTTCTTAGCAGTACCCCTGCGCGCCGGTAGGTGGCGTCAGTCGACTCCGCGTGACATCATTGGCGTCGTGTTCGCCGTCGTCGTGACGTTCACGTTGTCAATATAACCGCCACTCCGGTGCGCTGACGTCAGTACTTTTCACGAATTTCCATGCCAGAAGCACGAAGCCATGAAGTGACTGACCAGGGTGTGTTAAAAAAGAACAGCTAGGGCCCTGAAGGGAAACATTCCTGACACTAAAATCAATTCCACAGTGCGGGGAGGATGGGTGGGTTGGTAAGGAATCTGCGGCTATATCATGTCTCTACCAGATGAGGTGTTACCGAAGGTAAGTAACTTGTCCATCTGATAGAGACATCTAGCCGCAGATTCCTTACATTTGAACTGATAACCAAGCAATACCTTCCTTGGAGGGACTGCTGAAAAGTTTTAGACCAGGAAATCCTGCAGAACAGAGCAGCCAAACAGGCCCTCCATGCGAACCTGAGAATCCAGGCAATAGTGTCTGGCAAATGTATGCAGAGACGCCCACGTGGCAGCTTGATAGATATCAGCAATCGTAACCCCACGCTGGAGGGCTGTGGTGGCTGCCTTCGCCCTGGTGGAATGGGCCCTAAGGCCTTCAGGAGGCTGCTTCTTTGCCAAGGCATAACAGATTTATTTTTATACAGAGGATGACCCAACGAGAGAAGGTTCTCTTTTGAACAGGACTCCCCTTCTTTGCTCCCACGTATCCTATAAAGAGTTGCTCATCCACCCGGAACTCTTTAGTGCGATCAAGATAGAATGATCACGCTCTTTTTGGGTCCAGTCGGTGGAGCCGCTCCTCTTCCTTGGAAAGATGCGGATGTGCATAGAAAGTGGGCAGAGTAACTGACTGTCCCAGTTGAAAGGGAGTTACAACCTTGGGCAAAAAGGATGCCCTAGTTCTCGGCACCACTTTTCTGCAAAAACTGTCAGGTAAGGAGGCTGTGATGACAGTGCCTGCAGTTCGCTCACCCTCCCAGCAGAGGTAATTGCCACCAAGAATGCTGTTTTGATGGTGAGCAACCGAAAAGGGCAGTTGTGCATCAGCTCAAACGGTGCACACATCAAGAAGGTGAGGACCAAATCAGGGTCCCATTGTGGCATAAGAAAAGGAGAAGGGGGAAACAAGTGGGTTAACCCCTTCAAAAACCTCTGCACCAGAGGGGACTTAAAAAGTGAAGGCTGATCTGGCAGCCGAAGAAAAGCTGACAGAGCCAAAAGATATCCCTTCAAAGTGCCCAAGGCAGAGCCCTGCTGGGCCAAGGAAAGAATAAACAAAAGGATATCTGCCAAAGATGCAGACAAGGGGTCAGTGGACTTTTCTGTACAATATTTACAAAATTTGTTCCATCAGCAGACATATACCAATTTCGTGGAGGGATGCCTGGCTGCCAGAATAACCTCACAGACTTCAGGAAGGAGGTCAAAAGCTGTCAACTGTCGCGGCTCAATCTCCACGCAAAGAGGTGGAGAGTGGACAGGTTCGGTTGGAGGACCCTCCCCTGATGCTGTGACAGAAGATCCTTCCGAAGGGGCAACCTGATCGGAGGATCGATGCTCATGTCTAGAAGCTTGGGATGCCAAACTCTTTGTGCCCAGTCTGGAGCCCAAGAATAACTTGTGCCTGGTTGCTACTGATCTTCTTGAGAGCTCTGGGCAGGAGTGGTATGGGTGGAAAAGCGTATAGGAGGCCTAAGCTCGACTCACAGCGAAAAGCATTGCCGAGCGAGAGCCGCCTTGGAAACTCCAACGCGCAAAACTGCTGACATTGTGCGTTCTCTTCGGAGGTGAACAGATCTAACCAAGGCTCTCCCCACCGCTGAAAGAGACCTTGTGCCACCTCCAAATGGAGACACCACTCGTGATCTGCAAGGCACCTTCGGCTGAGCTCATCCGCCCTGGCGTTCAGAGAACCGGCCAGGTGTTGAACCACCAGGGAAATGTCCTGTTGTTCCAGCCAAGTCCAGATACGCAGGGCCTCTTGACAAAGAGACCATGCCCCACACCACCCTGTTTGTTGCAGTACCACATTGCGGTAGTGTTGTCCGTGAACACCTGTGTCAGCCTTCCCTTTATGGATGGTAAAAAGGCTTTCAATGCTAGTCGGATCGCCCGAAGCTCCAACAGATTGATATGGAGCCTGGTTTCCACCGGAATCCAGAGTCCTCTGATTTCCACCTCTCCCTGATGGCCACCCCATCCCAGAAGGGATGCATCTGTCACTACAGTGAAATCTGGGTGGGGAAGGGAGAGGGGTCTGCCCTTGATCCAATTGCGGTCTGTTAGCCACCACTGCAGGTCTTTCGCAGTGCCCTCCGAAATCTGAACCAGGCCGATGAGATTTCCTCGATGCTGTGCCCTTTGGAATTTCAGGTCTCATTGCAGAGCCCGCATGTGCCACCATGCATGGTTCACTAGCAGGATGCAAGAGGCCACAGCCTCATAGTCATTCTCACCGAAATCCAGGAAAGAGGCTGAAACATCGGAATCATAACCTGAATATCCTGGACTCGCCGTTCGGGAGGATAATCCCGAAACTGCACCGTGTCCAGAACTGCTTCAATGAAAAGGAGCGTCTGAGAGGGGGTCAGGTGTGACTTCAGCACGTTGATAGTGAACCCCATAGAATGCAGGAGGTTTGCCGTAGTCTGGAGGTGGGAGACAACTGTTTGAGACGAGCCCACCTTCAACAACCATTCGCCGAGATAGGGGAAAACTGGAACCCCCGATCTCTGCAGATGGGCTGCGACCACTGGCATCACCTTTGTGAACACCCGAGGGGCGCTGGTGAGGCCGAAGGAGAGCACTGCAAATTGAAAGTGCTCTTGGCCCACCGTAAACTGCAGGTAGCGACGATGGGCAGACAGGATGGGGATATGAAAATAGGCATCATGCAAGTCCAGTGCTACCATCCAGGACAGACAGGACCTGAGCTAGGGTGAGCATCTTGAACTTCTCCTTTTTGAGGAAGTAGTTGAGGGCTCTGAGGTCTAGGATAGGACGAAGGCCTCCGTCCTTCTTTGGGACCATAAAATAGCGGGAATAACAACCATAGCTTATTTCTGGCCTGAGAACTCTCTCTATAGCTTCCTTGGCCAAGAGAGTCTTGACTTGCTCGCGGAGCAGAGCAAGGTGATCCTCCGTCAGCCGATCATACACTGGAGGCATAGATGGAGGGGTAGTCTCGAAGTGGAGGGAGTAGCCCCTTTGGACCATTTGCAACACCCACCTGTCCGATATTATGTTCCGCCAGTGGTGGAGATGATGGCGTACTCTGCCACCGACTGGCTGTGAATGATCTTGGGGGAATCGGACTAGGAAGGTTTTGTGGTGGAGGAGGGGATCGTGGCTTGGCTCGACTTCTGGCCTCCCGACCCATGGGGTCGGGGTGAACCACGTCCAGAGGTTGCTGAACTTGCGAGGCCCGCTGGCTGGAATAGAGTTGGCGCGGTTGGTAGCCCCTTCCGTAGCCACGAAAGGAGCGAAAAGCAGATGCAGACCGGGGAGTTGTAGTAAGGCCCAAAGACTTGGCCCTGGCCGGCGAGTCCTTGAAACGCTGAAGGGCGGCATCTGCTTTGTCTCCGAAGAGACGGGAGCCATCGAAGGACATGTCCATGAGGTTAGCTTGGACATCCTCCTAAAAACCAGATGTTCTCAGCCTGGCGTGGCGATGTACAGCCACCATCGTGGAAATCGCTTTCCAAGTGAGTCTGTCATGTCCAAGCCACATCTGATGGTGAACTTTGCTGCATCTCTCCCATCTGAAATAGCTTGGGAGAGTAGAGCCCGGTCCTCTCCGAGACCCTCGGCAGCACCTGCACCCATATCGAATGGGAATAACGGCCCAAAAGGCATGCAGTGTTCACCAACTGCAATTCCAGACTGGCGGAAGAAAGATTTTTCTTTCCAAAACTCTCCAGTCTCTTGGATTCCCTGTCCTGGAGTGTGGAAGGGAACGCGTCACGGGAAGTAAAAGCCTGGACTACCAAGCTTTGTGGGGTGGGGTGGGGTTGGGTTGGCGGTGAGGAAAACTGGGTCGCCCGGTGCAGGGCATTGGCGGCGGGCAATCGTCCTATTCACAGGAACCCCTGTGCTGGGTTTGGACGAGGTGCCCAGAAGGACGTCTGTTAAGGCCACAATAAAAGGCAGTAAGAGTTCCAAGCTGGAGACCCCAGGCTGCAGGACCTCTGTCAAGACGTTAGTCTTGACTACCACCATAGGGAGCTGCAGGTCCAGGACCTCCGCAGCCCTATGCACCACCATAGCAAATGATGCCCCCTCCTCCGTAGCCAGGGTAGGTGGAGACAGCATGCCAGAGTCTGGGGAGGTGTCCAAACCACTGGCATCACCCAGTTCCTCGTACCAGTTCATATCTTGTGGGTGCGAGATTCTAAGGGATCCTGCTCCCCCTACCAATCCTCTTCATCCATCCCTAACCCTTCAGGGCAGGTTGAACGGCATGGAACCATACGGCTCCGTTGGCTCCGTTCTCAGCATTGGGGGATGCCCGACCGGCTCTGTGTCGTCGGGAATGAGTATCGGGGAGGTGCCGCCGGTGGGCACCAGCGACGCCGAGGGCCTCTGTGCTGGACGCAGCGCCGTGAAGGTTGAGGCGGAGGTGCGACCGGCACTTGTCCGGACCCGGGAACAGGTCCAATCAGAGGCCGTGGTGCTGGGGCCTGAGCCGCAGGCGCGGGACCCACAGGGACTCCTCCATCATCTGAGCCTGTGGGGCCCGAAGGCACGCCGGCAGGATCAGGCCGCCCAAATATGGTGCACATGGCGTCATAGAACTCCTTAAGCTGGGCGGGGGTCACTCCCGGACCCGGAAAGACAGGGAAACGCGGAGCCGACCCAGGCACCCGCTCCGCAGAGCGGTGCCTCGAACGCAGAGGTTCCTCCTTCGTGAGACGAGCGGGGTGAAGTCGAAGCACGCTTCGACTTCTTGTGTTTTTTGTGGTGCTTCTTACCTGACTTTGACGACTTCGACGAAGAGGACTTTGATTCACCGGAGCGGTGCTCAGACCTTCCTCTCGACCGAGACCTGGACCTGGATCGAGACTGACGAGGTGACCGCTGCGGTGCCGGATGCTGGGGCACGAGCAGCTTTAGGGACAGCTCCCTCAAAGCCTTCGGCGCTATGGCCCGGCAGTCGGAGCACGACTTTGAGTTGTGGTCGTGCTCCAGGCACCAGAGACACACTAAGTGGGGTCCGTGACCGACATGGCGCGGTGACAGGTGCCGCACGGCTTGATCCCTGAGGTCTTCTTACTTGACATCCTTCACACCAAAAGAAGTCAACAAAAAGTTGAAAAAAGTCTGTCAAAAATGACAGGGGATAGCTCTCTTCAACGGATCTGCGCTGGCTGGCGCAGAAAGAAAAGAACTGACGTCAGTGTGCCAGAGTGGCAGTTATATTGATGACGCGGACGTCACGACCAACACAACGCCTACGACGTCGTCACATGGAGTTGACCGATGCCACCTACTGGCGCGCAGGGGTACCGCTAAGAAAAATCTTCCAGATCCAGCCTGACGCATGGAAGTTCAAAGGTAAGGAATCTGCGGCTAGATGTCTCTATCAGATAATGTAGCTCCACTGCAAGTAATTTGTCACACAATACAAATCAATGCCCCTTTGTTTCCTGCATACCAACGCAAAATGTCATTTTGTCAGTGTTACTTCCTCTAAGTCCGTGAGCAGGTGCTGCTGGCACTGGCCCACTGGTGATTTTGCTTCCTGTAGACCGGCTGCACTGGACCTGCCCCGGATTTCCAAGAGGCATTATACCTGCAGACAAGCATGCCGCAAAAAGAGAACATTTGACCTGATGAAGGTATGTTTCGGGTATTTGTATGCTTCAGAAAAATCTACTGTAAGTCTGTATGAAGTATGTCCATGATGTATTGAAGAGAATAAGGGGTTGTGGAGTAAGAGGGTTTTGTGTTTGGGGGTATTGTCTGCTTGACCTTCAGATCTCTGATGGGTTTTTGTTGTAGCTTTCGACCCATCTGACCATGGGGCACAGATCTGGGAGTTCATTCTCTGGGTTTTTCTTCTTGTTTATCTGAGAAATATTGGGCCAATAATTCTGATGGTACTGACCTCATGAGAATCATACATTTTGGAGGAACACTGCAGCCCAGTGTGCTTCACCTGGAGATTTCTTGCTGCATGAAGGTGAAGTCTCTGGGGAAAAAAGCTGGGTAAACTCCTGGGGAAAAACTTGTATGGTAAATCTGACACCCATGTGTTATTCCCCAAAAAATGTTAATCCTTTTTATTCCCCTTGCTGGAATCACAGCGAAATAAAAGACTATGATGGGCCATTCATAATGAAGTCCTTAGCAGCGCATTTGGAATCTAAGGAGTCATACACATTATTGATACTTGTGCATTATTTTTGAAGCCCTTTAATTTCCAAAAACCTACAGAGAAACTGCCTTGCCTAGGGGTCGTTTCACCCCTAAAGGAAGGAAGTAATTCTTCTGGAAATTCCTTGTGCCAAAAAGACAACATAACAAGCCCATTCCGCTTTTTTCCACATGCTTCCTCTCTCCCTTTTTTAGTCTTCCTGTCTCACCAGGAGTAAAAAGCAAACATCTTCATAACATTTTCTGTATGTTATTTTTCCTTTTTTATATTTCTCATATTTGGACAGATGAATAATGACCAACTGGTTGTATTACTGCAGTTTTATTTGTCTTGATACCCCCACAGGGATTCTAATCATGCCCCCCCCACTAAAGATTCAGATCACTTCTCCCCCTAACTTTTAATGTTGGACCAACACATGCCTTGTTTTAATGAGATATTTATGGAATGGTTTTGACATTTTTCGAAACTATGGGGCACATGCATCAAGCCTAAAAAAAATCGCAAAATTAGCGATTCGCTAAATTATGGCGTTTGCGACCGCAAAATACAGTTTCGCAATGCATCAACTGAAAAATAGCGAAAACCCAACAATTCGCTAATTTAAAGAATCGCAAAACATTCTGCGAATAGTATTAGCGAATCGCTATTTGCGCCCCCAAATAGCGATTCGCAAATAAGGAATCGCAAAAGAGATGCATGAAAATTCGCAAATTGCGAATTACCTGAAATTCTCAATTTTGCGAGTGCAAAATAAGAAGGATCACAACCAGGTGGTAATCATGAGTGCAAATCAGATACAGCTGCAATTCTACTTAAACCCATTGAAACACACCCAGAATTAGCTACCACATCTCACAATGGCAGGGATGTACCTGATGGCGAGGAGGATGAGGCTGCTGGCTGCTGGACACAGACGGAGGCGAATCAATGAGCGCATCTTCAGAGTCCGCATAACTTTGCTAGGACAGCAAGAGGATGAGATATACGATAAGTATAGGCTCAATGCAGCAATGATCCATGACCTGATCAATGAATTGGATCCCATACTGCAACGACAGACACGTAGGACCAATGCTATCCCAACGCATGTGCAGGTCCTATGTTGCCTACACCTACTGGCGTCAGGCAGCTTTCAGGGGGTCATTGCAGTAGCTGGAGGTGTGTCGCAAAGCACACTTTCAAGAATATTCAAAGCATTCCTTGATGCCATGATGGCCAGGATCGGCTCACACATCAAGTTCCCCACCACCGCGCATGACCTTGCGAAAACAAAACAGGAGTTTTACCAGATAGCTCGCTTCCCACATGTTATAGGTTGCATCGATTGCACACATGTGGCAATATGTCCCCCTGCAGCACAGGAATACATATACAGAAATAGAAAATGCTATCACTCCCTTAATATTCAGGTTGTTTGCAATGCCAAATACATCATCACTGATATAGTGGCTCAATTTCCTGGGAGTGCACATGATTCATATATTTTCAGGCAAAGTGGCATTCACACCCGTCTGGTCAGGGGAGAATTTGGAGAGGCACATCTGCTTGGTAAATATGTGTAGGTGATACTCACAGTCATTGTACGTATGCCAATGTCAAACTGCCACTGACCCTTTGCTTACCCACATGCAGGTGACAGCGCATACGCCTTGCGTAATTATCTTCTGACGCCTTACCTCAATCCCACAACTGCCAACCAACAGAGGTACAATGCTGCACATATATCAACAAGGAACATCATAGAGCGCACATTTGGGCTGCTGAAGAGCCGATTCAGATGCCTCCATAAGACTGGTGGAGCACTTCAATACAACCCTGAACAATGCTGCAAGCTAGTAGCAGCATGTGCCATGCTGCACAATATAGCAACGAGGGTGGAATGGAGATCGAGGTGTCTGACAGCGACTCCGAGGATGAGGACCAGCAAGTGCCACAGCGCCGTGCAGCACAAGGGGCAAGCGCAGCAGAAGGGCGCAGGAGAAGATTGGACATCACACAAAACTATTTCTGAGGTGAGTAATGATGACACAAACAGTGTATATTACAATCACAGAACGGTTTATTCAAAGGAAATATGGCATGAGTGTCGGAGCACACTTTCAATGTGGCCAGTGGCACAGGATTCTTAAGTAATGGACATAAGTGTATTAAAAATAAATAATGACTTGTCAATCAGTCAAAAGGTCCGATCACATCCATGGTTACGTCACCATATCGGTATGCAATTGTAAATAGCAGGCTAGCGCTTTCTCCCACGAACACCCAGACGCCTGTCAGAGACAGCATCCTCATCCCTCATGTTGGAAGCTGAGGGGTACTGCTGCGTGTGTTGCGTCTTCCTGCAGTGGCAACTGGCATAGCTATGCTACTCAAGCTTGAGGCCCCCTCACTACCCTCTTCCTGCGTGGACATGTTGGCCCCAATTGTGGTAGCATTCAGCAGTTCCACTGCATTGGTTACCTGGTCCAGTGCCTTCGCCACATCCCCGCTCCAATGGCACATTTCTGTTTGCATGGTCACAGACCTACGTGCCAGCAGTGCAGTTGATGTGGCCAGCCTATTGTTGGATTTGGCATAGCTTTTGAGGTGCTGCATTAGTTGCCGATGGTTTCTTCTCTGTGATGCATGTCCCTCCTGCATAACCTTGGTCATTTGCTGCACACTATCGCACAGTACTGCAATGTTGTCTGCCATCTTCCCAATTTGTAACTGCACTAAACGTGTGTTCTTGGTCTGCAGGCGCTGCATGCGGAGCATCTGTCCCTCAAGACCACCCCAGACATCATTTGGTTGCTCCTCCTGCTGTGTTCTGCGTGATCTGGCTCTTCTACGCCGGACACTGACATTACTTCTGCGGACCTGTGTTTGTGGATTTGGGATGGATGTGGCTGGGCCATGCCTGGACTCATGTGGTGCATTTGTCTCATCGTCAGACTCCATGGTGACCAGTGGTGGGACAGTTGCCCTGCGTGTGTGTGGGGCACTGGATGGATTTGTTGGCAACACCGGTGTGTCCATATCCTCAACTGCGCTGATGTCCTGTATGTCCTGGTTGTCACTATCCTCAGCTTCTACACGTTCTGCATCTGTGAGATTTAACAGTGCAAAACCAGCATTAATTTAAGTATGGGATGTCATGTCACAGTGATCATATTTTTACTTTGGCATTAAATTTGGAATATGTTCACTGTTCTGAGTTGTTCTTAGCCTATTTGTGTGTTTGACATTGTATATGCTTGACCTGCCTACATCTCCCATAATGCACTTCCCTTCATGGATACATTGTGTACTGGATGTTCTGAGTGTGCACTTGTGCTGTACTGGGGTGGTGTACTACCTTTATTATTTAGGTCAATGGTAACATGCAGTCATCTTACCTTCAGATGTGTTTGCTGCTCCTGACGTGTCTAGCTGTGTCACACCGACAACAGCTTCAGGCTGGATAGTGGATTCAACCATTTCCTCCATGGTAGTGTTCCCAGTGTCTATCGGTGTTCCCCCTCCTGTCTTCCTTGCTTCCTTCAGACGGGCAGCTATGCGCTCCTTGGCCCGACTGCGCATGTCGTACCATCTTTTCTTCAGGTCGTCGATGGTGCGGTGTGTCACCCCACTGGCATTCACCCGGTTCTGGATCCGGATCCATATTTTCCTTTTCTCCTGCTCTGCCACTTTCAATGATTGTTTCCCAAACAGCTTATCATGGCTGTGGACAACTCCCTCTTTTTCTGAGAATTTCATTTTCCGCTTCCTGCCTGATTGGCTGTCCTCTGCTGTTTGTGTGCTTTCCATTTTCTTGCAGTTACCAGGTTTTTCCAATTGCTCAATGCCACTGCTAGTTAGCTCCCAGAGCCAGCTCCCTCCTCTCCCTCTGACTGTGAACTGGGAATGGGGCTTGTGCTGCTCACTTCCTGGTTCTGATGTCATCAAGATGCATCACAAATGCGACTTCGCTATTTGCGAATTCGCTATTAGCGAATTTGCAAATTTAGGATTCGCAAGAGAAATTGCGATTTTTGCGATTCTTTATTTTTTCGCAAAATTTTTGTTGCATCTGTTTTTGCGATTCGTTATTTGCGAATCGTTAAAATTCGCAATTAAGGATTCGCAAAATTTTACATTGATGCATGTGCCCCTATGTCCTTATATGTTTTCTTAATGGCTATAGTTCACTTGTTCCTCAAATGTGCCCCTCAAATGTACTATAGATAACATTTCGAAGCTTGTAAAACCTATCCTACAACTCTATAACACCCGTTAGCATATTGATCACTTCTCCCCTTTGAGCTGTCTTATCATCACCTTCTGTCTGAGGTATCCTATGAACTCTACCCACTGAGAGATCTGATCGCCTCTCCCCTTTCGCATATTTGCATCAGATATCTGGAGACCCAAGTTGTGTCATAAGATGGCTGTGATGGGTTGATGAATAGGTCAAGATCTGTCATTTATGAGCCATTACCATTTAGTCTAGTTGGAAATGAATGTACTAAGTGAAATTGGGGACCATATGGATGAAAGAATTGAGGGAGCTCTTCCAAAAGGCTTCCTCCTTACTCACCTCATCTTTTTTTCCATGCTGCTACTGGAGCAGTTCATTAGAGCTAGTGTCACCAAAGCTTGCAAGGAAACTTATTTACCAGAAGGGTTGGCAGCACGGCACAAAATGGTAAGGGATTTTTTGAGGAGACCCTTTTATCATCAAATTGCCATATCTCCTGAATAATACAGATGCTTACTCGGAATGGGGGCACAATCCCTGGTTAGATGCTAGAGATGATGAACCCTGGCCAGAGGTGATGAAGCTGGGCCTCCCATTAACTGACACTTCTCATGAGAGAAGACTATGAAAGGCTCCGGTTCTCTCCATAGCAGGGTGCTGAAAATGTCACCCAGTGTTACAGCTGTCTCCAGCGGTGATGAGAATACCACCCATGATTTACATAGCATACAAGTGATATAATAACCCATTTTCATCAAAGCATGGAACTCAAAATGTCAGTCACAAGCTCCATAGCAGGGGAACTGAGTACATCATTCACTAGCGCCAGAGCTATGACATGCCAATGATATCTCCATTCACCTGGGAAAGCAGGTCAACACCTGACTTCATTGCTGAAGGGCCAACAATGACACCCAACACTTCTATAATGGTGGGTGCAAGAATGACCAGCAACCCCAAACAGCGGTTGAGCATACCACCCACTGTCTTTACAGCTAGGTACTTGGAATGGCATTAACATTCTTTTACTCTGCAATAATAATGTATTTCTTTATTAGGGTTTCTTAACAACACAGTCTGAACCACAAATGTGTCTTTAGAACGCATTCCTTTACCATGGAAGTCGTTATCACGACTTGCCTTAGGGAAAACGCTGGACTTTGGAATAGTATAATTTAAAAAGTGAGATACATCTGTAAAAGGAAAAATGCCCTCTTTTGTCCCTTAGCTGAAACAGGATGGTGAATAAAGTGTTCAGAACACCAGCCCAGTGCAAATGCGTAATCATATGTTCACGAACATTACAGATCTAATTAATTTTTCATTGAAAAGAGACCAATGTTATTGTAAAGAAGGGGATGTGATTACTGATCCTTATGCAAAAAATGCATGGTCTGTGATTCTCTGTCATAAGAAGCAGAGGGTTAATGTTACGCTAATGGCTAGGATCTGAAAACTTGTCCACCTGTCAAATTTGTACAGCCCTTTCCATAGTGTTTATAATCAGTACCTGATCCCAATCACTATACAATGATGACCAGAGCAGAAATTAAATAAGGCATTAACACATTAATATTAAAATTCTCAGTATTCATATTCATGAGCTCTTGCTTAAGAAATCTAGTAGAGGGGTAGGTTTTCCAATGAAGCTTCAACCCCAAATGTGCTAATGAGACTAAGTAAACAGCCTGGTGTCCATGAAGTAAAGACATTCATAATGCTTTCAAATAGTCTGACTAAGCATCTGTCTTGAAGAGGAAGTTGGGATGAGGTCCCACACAGACAGAAAGATCTGGATTCTGCTAGCAAAGGTGTTGAAGCCGTGCATTGTCCAGCATTGTCAGGGAAACCGTAGCTGTATGGGTGAAGAATGCTTCTAATGGTGCCCAAGTCATTCAGGGTGGAAACTGACCTGTGTTCAATTCCACCTCAGATGAAGAATAGTGTGCACCTGGAAATGACCAGATGGAGGGTATCTCACAGAGTTGAAACAAGCAAATGTTAATGTAGAAAATGGGAAACAGCCTTCACATCACTGCTCGAACCGTGCTGTGCCTTAACATTGGGGTTCGATCCACAAACGCATCTTCACAACGCCTTCCTTTACCACGTAAGTCATTACAACGACTTGCCTTAAGGAAAGCGTTGTTGGACTTATGGTCAACTTTAAGTCCAACATTTTCCCTACTATTACGCAAACTGGAGTTGGAATAGTAAATTATACTATTCCAAAGCCCAGCGTTTTCCCTAAGGCAAGTCGTTATAATGACTTCCATGGTAAAGGAATGCATTCTAAAGACACATTCGTGGTTCGGACTGTGTTGTTAAGGCAGGCGTGGTAAATGCCTGCGCGGTTCAAGCATATAAGCATAGAAGATGCGGGTTTTCACCTGGCAGAGTTGCCACTCAGTCCACCTGCAGATGGAGATTGATCCTGAGCAGTCTCTCGAAAGAGGTAAAAAGAACTTGGCATCCTGGGGCAGCATGTCTAAACTCAGCTGTGTGGCAGGGGTTTCCATGAATGCAAGGTCAGCAGGGCAGGCCAAGAGAGCTCATCAGCTCCACATTCACAAAGGTACCAACATGGCCTTATTGAGGTGCAGTTTACAACATGCCTATGAGGGTCTACGAAACCTAATTTATTTTCTTAAGAGAACTAATTTCCAGGTTAGCACTATGATTATGTAGAGAGAAAAATTGAATACTTTGCTGGAATGTTTCTGGTGTGTTACTATTATGGAAAAAGCCCTAGTGTGCAATCTCAAATTGCTTATATGAGGACTCTCTTGACCATTCAGATATTACAGGGCAGGTTTCTTGACGTTGGGAAAACCGATCAATACATGAGACCTGACAATATCAAGAATACAACGCCTTTCAAACTCCAATTGACAATTTGGTGACCCAACAACAATAGAGGAACAGGCATTTGCAATGCAATAGGTCTCGCATTACTGATAGTTTGAGGTATTGGCGTTGCAAATAATAATGCAACGCCAATAGCTCATACTTTCAGGAATGCGAGACCTAGTGCATTGCAAATGCTTGCGTAGTGAGCCAGGAACCAGCATTGTATGTCTCAGTGCGGTACCGCAAGCTGCTCCTAGAGGTTCCTAGTGAGCAAGGCACCAGCACTGCATGTCTCGGTGCAGTACTGCAAGCTGCTCCTAGAGGTCCCTAGTGAGCAAGGCACCAGCACTGCATGTCTAGGTGCAGTACCCCAAGCTGCTCCTAGAGGTCCCTAGTGAGCAAGGCACCAACACTGCATGTCTACAAAGTTGGAGTTATTGGCATTATAAATGACAATGTCTTTTACCTAGCCATGTTGCACGGTGCAGTACCATATGTGGCCAAATGGGGACCTCTTTTGGTCACATATGGTACTGCACCCTGCCGAAGATATGGTAAATCCACCCTACCCATAATGCATTGCATGCAAGACAGTACTACGAGTACATTCAAATAGATATGTCCACATATACAATTAGTAGCTTTGAAATGCGACAAAAGAATGATTTCATTAATTTCGGATTAGGTTGTACTCTGTGTGGAGCTGATTAAGGGAAATTTATAGATGGTCTCATATAAATGTGAGATGTTCTAGTGAGTGAAGTAACCACTGCCAGCCTAGCTTAGGACCAAGTGTGTTTCCTTCCTGAAGCCTTTTAAGAAAATAGTGCCTTGAGGCTGAAATTAAAACCTAGGGAGTAACAACACATGTAACAGGGGGTGTCCTCATGGGAGGTTACAAGAAGAGACAAGGCGGTACTAAGGTCGGACTGCTAAGCCTATTGACCAATGAAAAGCCACCATTTACAAAGGACAGGGTCAGGAGCCAATTAAAAAGATGGGCGGTAAGTGGGTGGCACTTTATGCCCATATCCTGAATACAGCATGCCTCGAAGAGACAGCGCAAGTGCTGCCTAGGCGAGACCTAAAAACGGGGGTTGGGAGAAAAGTTTAAGTGGATTTGATCTCTTGGTCCTCAAGGGGTGGAGAAAAAAGTGAGCTTTCACCTTCACCTTCACTGCATGCTGTTGAATTTTAGATTCTTCCCAGACTAGAGGGTCTTAGTGTGTCTGCAGCCAATTTCAGCATTGCTTGATGGTGGTGTGGGATTGGATAGTGTGCTGGAGACTGATCTATGAGCTTCTTTTCACCTTGACTAATTTGCTGAGGGGTGAAAGTGCCTATGGATGGTTACTCATCTGATTCTTGAGCTGAGGTCTCCAAACTGTAGCAATTTGTTATGCATATTGTTTAACAGCTGGCACGATGGCTTTGAGAGCCCAGTTTGGTTTACCAGCATTCAGGGACATAAAACAGGGCCCTTTCCCAGGAGTGGCCCGTGCAGGTAATAGCGGTGGGGAGGGGTCCGACAGCCGAGGACGAGGGGAAATTAACTATTTATTTAATTTTCCCTCGTCGTCGTCTTTCTATCAATAGAGTATTTTTTCTTTCTTCTTGATTTTTTTGTCACCTGTGTGAGATGGGCAGGTTGCTAATTTTACGGCTCACTAAAGAGTGGTTTGGAAGATCTTCCTGTGGATTTTGCGATTTTAATGTTTGTACATTAAAGTCCGAGCCTGTTTTTGTACGTGTTGCACTGAATAAAACGCATATCACTAACTCAAAACATCTCAGAGTTAGATCGCGTTTTATAGACAGGACAGATCAGATATAGTGAGCAGGGGTTATATCCTATTTCTAAGCTGTGCCATTTGAACATTATACACAAGAATCCTTCAAGGTAGTATTTAAACTGTGGAAACACATTAAAACAGGTGCTCAGCTGTTCATCAAATGACCACAGCATCCCCCACCATGTAGCCCTTCCTGCTTAGATGGATCTCAGAAGCCATGCAACAAAGTCAGACATCTTAACAGAAAAGCCAGGGCTCTGAACACTGCAATATACAATTTATCACATTTATTTTTGAAGCACTGTTTAAGATGTTCTTTTTCTAATTTCTATTGAGCGTTAACAGTATAATATAATGAAGCACAGTGCCTCAGAGTAAACAACCCTCCTAGTAGTAATAATCCAAAACCTACCATCTGAATAAACTACAATATTCAGAAACATAAATATATAGAGAGATAATCATTTAGTTCCCCACAATTCAATGAACCAGTACAATTAAGGTAAAGAAATCCTGCAGTCAAGCTCGGAGAGCATGGAAACACAGCCAAGACCAGAGGTAGATAGAGAACAGCAAACAAATATACATGTATATTGCAAAGGCCTCACGCACCTAAAAATGAAAAACTCTAATTCAGCATATATCAGTAAATGATTAACAATTGTGGCTCAAGAGAGGAGGAAGAGCTATATCTTTGTCCCAACACTAACTTGAAATAAAGTACCATACTTGTGGGAGGAGGATAGGGAAAGGTCAGAATAGGTGAGAAGGGGCATTAAAGGGAGACCAGAGATGGGGTAAGTACGGGTGGTAGATCTAGTGGTAGCACTGATATTACACTGGAGCCGGGGCCAAACAGTGCAAGGATTAGTACCCTACAGTAGAAAGCTGAAATCACAGGGCCACATCAGATCAGGAAGAAATGCTCAAGCAGGAATACCACATAACATGTAAGACAATATCAGCAACCATCCCATGAGAGAGTTGAAAAGCACATAATAGAAAAGAAAAAAAATAAGTAACGCAAGCTAAGGAGCAGATCTTTGTAACAGATCTCGAGTCCGACAACATACAAGGGAAACCATGAAACACACACACACATATATATGTGGAGAGGATTGGACCCAAGATCTTATCAAAAATAAAAGCTTGATCATTCAATTCCAAGTAAGTCTTTTATGCCCCACCATAGGCATGAGTCCCTGCAGCTAATAACAAGGAGTCACAACTACAGCCAATTTCCATCTTCCCAGGAAGCATATTTTCTCAACTGCTAGAGAGCTAGAAAACCATTACCGCCATTGTTTCTCATACCTGATACACATGAAAGATCAGCGTGGCCAGGGCCAGCAACGGGGTACAATCATAACCTCAGGACTTTTTCATGGTCGACAAGAAATTTGAAAAATAGATAGCTTGGAATATCATCAGACTACATGTAAAATGTCACAATCAGGTAGAGACTTTAAGTCAGGACTTAGGCCTGCAGAGCAAAGTTTGAAGGGTGATCAGTCAGGGCCAGACTGGCCATTTATCTCATTGGCCATTGGAGACCAGTCTTAGAAGACCCACGTTGCCTCTCTCACTCGCTCAGGCTCCCTGGGATATACTGCCGCATTTACCGTGGGGGCATAAGCAGAGAAAGGGATCAGGGAAAGAGCTAGAAGTGATGGAAAGGGAGAAGAAGGAAATAGTTGATGAAGAGAAAATAGAATGTGAGGGAGATTTGAGAAGAGAAAGAATGCAGATGTATGGAAAGATGGATGGAATTCTTGCAAGGGCTGCTTTGGGTTCGCAGTCCAACCCTGAGACAAGTGCCAGTCAGCTGTGATTAGAAAGAGAAATTGTTCATGGAGGGAATTGCACATAGATTGGTCATAGTTGTTCCGTCCTGGCACCTTCAGAGGATTTCCAATATTCCACATACATTTCTTCACTCTGTCTCCAATACCTGCTGTTGAAACACATCATTCTTTGGTTAGTCATCTATCATGTGTCTTCTCTGGGGTTATACATAAGGTTTGCAAAGATTTACTAACTGTAAATTTTGTTTAAGCAATATTAATAAGGTCCAATGATCCATCATTTACAAAGAGGAATATTTACACAAGACATTCACCCTAACAGAGGTCACTTCAGGAAGAACAATTGAAGAGATACTAGCTCTTCCAGTTTTATATAAAGTATACAAGAAACACCTAACTGCACATATAAGTACCTTAATGATATATACATCTTCAGGGAAAGCAGATGTTGACATAATAATAATAATAAATCTATACAATCATATATACTTACCTTCTATTTATTTATAAAAAAATATTTTTGTTGTTACAATTGCGTTACAATATTATGGTAGCAAGATATTAAAATCTGGATGTTCTGACAAATAATCAAGGATAGGAGAGCAAGTGTGGGTCTTATTATTGGAGACTGGACTTGGCCTTGGTCTTGTCTGATGTCATTTTTTGGATTCTTCACAGCTTCCACTATAGCCTTACAAAAACAATATGACACAGAGGAGCTTTTCACTGATATTCAACTCCACGCATCATACTGCTGGGAGAGGATGGATAAGTCTAAAGGTATTTTAATGGAGGAAAAGGGGCCATATATTTGACTGTTTAAGTGACCATCAGTGATGTTATTTGTAGTTCTCTAACATTGAATCCTTTATAATTACAATCTCATCTCCCACCCCTTGATCCCAATCCATAACTAAACTGTCCGGTCTCTAAACAATCCCTTTTATCATGTCTGGCCAGCCCATTACACCTCACCCCGCCATTGAGTTTTTCTTGCTGTATTTAACCCTTTCCTCTTCTTTCCCATATTGTGCGGATTAGAGGTCACTCTTGTTTTCGCATCCCCAATTCTCTCTCCTGTTTCATCCTTTGAATCTCCAAAATACCAATACAAAGTAAATAAGGTTAGTAAATATGACAGTTTATGATGGTGAACCGTGCAATTTCTTTAACCAGTGTGGGGTCTGATAAGGCTTTTGATCACGCTTGGTACATCCCCCTCGGCCCCGAAGTCCCATGGCTGTAGCTGTATAGGCTCTGCGGAGAGCAGAAAGGGGTCCAAAGAGCCATCATGTCGACAGGGTCATTATGTAGACATGCAGTCCATCCTGCCATAGATCCAGTAGGGAATTTGTAGATGGGCTTTCCTTTGCTAGCCCCCAAGTCAACACACACACTGTCAAAGAATATAGGATATAGATGATACACTGGCTATGGTTCATCAGACATACTGACATGTGACAAGTGACAAAGAACATTTTTTGGCTAGCTAGATTTACCAGATGCATTATTTATATGCACATGCTCATCATACTCTTCATGACACTGCATTGGGTAGATATCCTTTCCAGATAGAAGACCGTCTGTTTATGTTTGATACTGAGAGGTCTTACGGAGGAGTGTCTGTTTGTGACAACACATTTGAAGGGAATCGGTGGCTAGCTAATTTGAGGAACATCAAGCTAAAGCTGTTTGTTCACCCTGTAAGAACGTTATTGTTCCGAAGTATGACCAGTAATCACGTGTTACGGATACGATTGGGAGTCTGGCTGCTACTAGATTTATTCCCCACATGTTCACTTGTAAAAGCTCTTAATTTCCATTTCTCAATATAACCCCCCACATACACGGCAGTCAATTAATAAAGGTTTATGCCCTCAGCATATGGTATTAACTAGTGCTAACCCCCTTAGCAGAGGGCAGTAGCTGTAATTATCTTACAATCCGCCATAGATAAGACCTCTGCGGAACGATCTTAATTAGTGAACACATGCATATGGGCAGCAAGACCAAAGAGTGCCAGTTGTAACAAATACCAAGGATGCATCAGGGTAGTACCAATAAAAACACACTCTGCTTGGCTAGGCCAATGTGTAGGAAATCATGCCTCACTTTTCACATATCAAGCTAATCTTAACCTTTCACTGCAAAATTAGATGAGACCTCTGCAAAATGTTCTTAGTCATTAGTGAACACATGCCTATGGGCAGTGAGACCAGAGAGTGACAATTGCAAAAAAGACTAAAGATGCACAAGTGTAGTACGAATAAAGTTTACACTGATGTATAGAAAACGTGCCTCACTTTGCACGTGTCAAGGTATTCTACACCTTTCACTGTAAAATTATAGATTGCTTTCATGAATTTTACAGGTTTATGATGTTCTTTTGAATTAGGGTATGTAAATAGGATTCGCCCTTTTCCGTTGGATATGAGCCTGCCACTTCCTCACCTCCTGAGGGGATTTTGTGCCCTGGCTGTTATTTCCCTTTGAACATGTTTGGCAGTATTATTTGGCCACTAGAAAATTACTTCAGGTATTCTATTTATACTCAGGGAATGTCTAAAGGCAAACAATCCATATACACAACTCTGACAATGGGGATATTCAAAGCCTTAAATCTATGAAGGGTGCCCAAAGCTGAAGATATGAGTTTTCTAGTAAATAACATTGGGCCACATGTATCATGCATTTTACCAGTTGCAAACGGGCCGATTCGCAGAATCGGGCCGTTTCTGACCGCTAAAATGCATTTTGGTATGTATGAATTCAAATTTGCGATTCGGTAACATGTTACTGAATCGCAATTTGGAATTGCGAATGCATAATGATTCGGTATTGGGAAAGGGCTTGTTTAGGGCGTCCCTTCCTAATACCGAATCTCAGCAGTATGCAAGAATATTTTGCAATCGAAATGCAGTTGCAAAACATTCACATTTACCACCTACTTCAAGTAGGTGGTAACCCATTCGTAGATGGGAAGGGGTCTCAAAGGGACCCCTTCCCCTTTGGGAATGGTAGCGAAAACGTTTTTTAAGAGCAGGCAGAGGTCTCACAGACCAGTGCCTGCTCTTAAAAAATGAAAAGAAAACTTTTCTTTTTTAAATGCAACACATTTTCCTTTAAGGAAAACGGGCTGCATTTAAAAAAAAATGATTGCTTTATTTAAAAGCAATCACGGACATGGTGGTCTGCTGACCTCAGCAGGCCACCATCTCCATGATTTTAGCGATTCCCAATGGGCAGCAAATTGCGACCTATCTCATTAATATTCATGAGGTAAGTCGATTTGCGACCCACTCGGAATTGCTAAATGAAACTCATGGAGTTTCATACATTAGGAATAGCGATTACCTAATTGCGATTCACATAAAATCGCAATTAGGTCATCGCTATTTCCACTATTGATACACGTGGCCCATTGTGCTCTCCTATGCCACATGATTTACTACAAAGTAGGTTGTTGACAACAAGCAGTATGTGATCACTTTCCTACTTAAACTTGGGTGTTGCTGAAAAGTTTTGATGTAGGTCTTTTTTAATTATGATCATGGAGGCAGGGGTGTTGGTGTGGATAGTGGAAGTGTGCCTTGGAGTAGGTTTTGCCTCCTGTCAATCTTTGTAACTGTACAGCAGCCACACTGGCCTGCCACAGAAAAATTGAGAGTACAGAAGCCTCCTACCTTATTCTGGTGAAAGGGTGAGTGAGACAGAATATCAAAGGCCACCATGTGTGTTTTCTATGCTCAAACACATTCTATAGTGTTAGTTTCTAGCAATAGATTGTCTACAAAGCCAATCTTATCCCTTGCCACCTGTCCCCCTCTCAAACTAAGCTGCACAACCTCCTGTCCTCCATTGTCTTATCCCACTGCCGCATCCTTACACAGATTTTACTGAACATCAAATACTTCATAAAGTTCTTTGAGTTTTGACAGTAAAAGGTTTCGAAGGTTTGTTAGCTTCATATGAATGCTGTTCAGAAAATGAACTAAGTGCTATCAATTTGTCCTTTCGATAGATTAATATTTACAATGCGTATTTTGCAACACAGTCTTCCTTATAGAAGTCAGTTCAGGAAGTAGTTTATACAGTGATACTATATACACATAGCAGAAATGTATGAGGAAAGCTTTATGTTAATCACTGCTACTTCCTTCTTTTTTGATTCCATCATTACAAGCTGAACTAGTCTTTCACACTCAATACAAAAGACACAGAAAAGTTTCTGGATAAATGATAAATTCTCAGGAAACCTTTGAAACTGTTCATCTCATCTGTTCCTGCCAACAGAAGGCAAGCTGTCTCTTAATGAAGTAGAGCCAGACTGATGATGTTTTGTACAAACTTCATCTGTGAGCTGCAGCCATGTTAATGACATTTGCACATGGCAATGTGGTGTTCTTTGCATACATTTTACAAACAACTCAATGAGAATTATGATGCCCTTAATGATGCAAAATTTGGAATACAAAGTGTTGAGAAATCTATACAGTTCCTTAGATGCCCTCGCTCTACCAGAGAAACTGAGCTCCGTCATCACTCCTGCCAGAATCCAGTGGTATAATTTTACTCTTGGACTCCTTGCAGTTAGGACCATGACAAAGTATTGGAAGACTAGGAATGTGTCCTGGGCAAGATTGGTAGAAACATCAAGAGTCAAAATTTGCATTGAAGCATCAGGGTAGAAGCTCATACCAGTGTTGAAGCGTGGCACCCGAAAGCTGACAAAATAAATGGGACCACTCTGCCAGAGTAGCCTTTAATGAAATGAAATGAAAATATAATTTCTATAGCGCACTAATACCCGCGGGTGTCTAGGCGCTGAAGCTTCATGAGGGGAGAAAAAAAACTGGGTAAGCTGCCAAGTAAAGAGGTCGGTTAGATCTAATTATTGAAAAGCCAGGTTTTTAGTGCTCTACGGAAAAAGAGCAGATTTCTTGAGGTTTTTAGTGTGAGTGGCATGGTGTTCCAGAGTTTAGCAGTGGTGACTGCAAAACTCTTTCCTCCCCAAGTGGTCCTCCTGAACTTTGGGACGGCAAGTTTTGCCTGGGAGGCCGATCTTAAGTTTCTGGTCAGGATATAGCGATGGAAGAGTTGCCTAATGGAGGCAGGTCCTTTTGAGTGGAGAGCTTTGAAGGCTAAGCATAAGGATTTGAACATAATCCTTTTCTTAACCGGGAAGTGAGCGAAGAAACTTGGATACCGACTGATATTTTGGGATCCCTAACAGCAGTCTAGCTGCCGCGTTTTGGACCAGTTGCAGTTTGTCTAAGGCTTTCTTGTGGGCCGTCAGGAAGATTCCATTGCAATAGTCAATTTTGGAATAGACTAAGGTGGTAATCACTGCTTTCCACTTAGGTTCAGAGGATGCAAGGAAAATCTTCCTGAGGATTTAAAGATGAAAAAGCAGGATGAAGTAATAGCATTAGCATGTCCCACAAAGAAAGTTTTCCATCAAATTGAATGCCCAGATTTTTACCTTTTGCACAGGAGTGGGAATTGGGCCCAATTCCTGAGGCCACCAGCTGGGGCCCCAGAATGATGGATTATTGCCAAACAAAAGCACCTCCGTTTTGTCGGAGTTTAGTTTCAAACAATTTGTGGACATCCAAGTCCCGATCTGCAACATACAGTCGTGGAAACAGCTGGCTGTGTTGTCGATGTTTTCCGTGACTGACACCACAATCTGTGTGTCGTCAGTTAATGTATAATGATTATTCCGTGGTACACAGGATGCATCCTGCAGTAGAACAGGTTTTAGGCCCAGTCACTTGTCGAGCTTCCAGAAGCCCGTATGATTTCCGAGATGTCACTGGACTACCAAGATCTAATATGAATACTAGAGAATACTTGGGGAAAAAGCACACACTCACACACTATGCCATTTGTTTCTAGTCTATCATCTTTTGAAGACTCTTAGATTATCACACTGAGAAGACTCTTGTGACTGACCAACTTAAGACATTCTGGGTACACATTTCAGCACAAGAGAGCAACTGGCTTGAGATTCTGTCAGCTTCTTTATGTTTGGGAGAGGCTCTGGCATTACGGCCAGAGCTGTCGACTTTGAAATTGAGTCTCAGTGTCAGCTCACCATCCTGTGATTCTGGCTAAATTACTTAATCTCCCCACGACTAAAAAAGGAAAAAGAATGTGACCTTGTGCAATGTAACTGGTGCTCGTGGAAAGTTCTCCACCACCTTTGGGTTGAGTTTGCGCTATATAAAACTGTAAATATATATATATTTATATTATGTCAGTAACTTGACAACATATACTTATATATGTATATTCAAAGAACACAGATGTGGCATTAAGAGTAATAAATCTATACTTATCTATATATACTTAACTTCTCACTAGTTTGGTTAATGTTTTTGCTGTGATGTCATGGTAGTACAGTATTAATAAATTGCTATCCTGGCATACAAAGTTGTGGGCAAGGAGAATGCTGGAGTCTCATTATTGGAGGCTGGACTTTGCCTTGGTCTTGTCTGATGTCCTTTTTGAATTATTTACTGCTTTCTATATGTACTTCCAGAGAAAGCATGAGACAGACGTTTCTTTTTGATTTTATGGGTTACACATATTGCTGGGAGAGAATGGGTGAAGTGAAAAGGTATTTTAATGGAGGAAGAGTAGCCATGTATTTGAGTGTTTCAGTTGCCCTTCATGCATGTTCTCTAACATTGAATCCATTATAAATAAAATCTCATCTTTCACCGCTTCTCCCAGCCCATAACTAAACAGTTCAGCCTCTAAAGAAACCCTTTTCTAGCATTTCTCACCAACCCATAACAGTTGTAAACCTCAGTTTAGTTTCTCAGGATCTAAACTTGTTGCACTTCCATTAAGTCCACCCTCTCTGCCAGTATTCTTACTTTCTCGCAGTGTTTACCCTTTTGCTCTTCAATCCTCTTATGTTTGGCTTAGAAGTTACTCTTGTCTTAGCTTCACCAATCATGCATTTCATCCCTCACATACTCAACCTACCAATGAGCAGTACGTAAGTTCAGTACAGGGCACTCTTTCTGATGTTGACCTTGCAATCCTTTCGACCAGTGTAATGCCTGGCAAGGCTTTTTGACAAACCTAGTATATTTCTCTTGGACCGAAGATCAGTTGTTATAGTTTTATGTGCCTTGCAGACCAGAGGGGAATGATCGGGGGCAGAAA
Source organism: Calotriton arnoldi (assembly GCA_963921515.1). Taxonomy (NCBI): domain Eukaryota; kingdom Metazoa; phylum Chordata; class Amphibia; order Caudata; family Salamandridae; genus Calotriton; species Calotriton arnoldi. Next base: position 207,986 of record CAWUFW010018323.1, read on the forward strand.
GTCCTCCCAAGAGCTATCTCTCCAACACTCTCAGTATAGAGACACATAGCCAGTCCTCCCTTAGTCCCAGCAGGGATTTGAGAAGGCTCCCCTTCGCCAACGCCCAAGTCAGTACATACGCATACATACACACGCTCAACCACACACACCACAGACAATGATTGTAAGTCACATCAAGGTTGTATTTGTAATATATTGTATGTGATGCATAGGTTATGGGTAAGGCTCCCTGTTTTCAATTTTTACTGATTTTTACAGATAAATACAGACAGAAAACGTTTATTTTCCTGTCTGTGTTTATTTTTAAATATGAAATTATGGAAAAATATGGAAATTAGGTTTTCTCTGGGATGATTTTCACTACTGCCTGTCATTAATGCTAGGTCAATAGCTGTGTAAATTTAGAGGTAGAGGAGTTAAAAAATGGAAAAGAAGTATCCTAATGAAGCTTAAATAACTGCAGCAGGACAGTTGTGTAAGCTGATCTACAAAGCAAATGCTTTCAGATGACTCTATTATACTGTAAGTGGCTAAACCCACTGGACATTCAAATATGAGTAAACATTTATCGGTTACATAAACATGGAAATATACACATTGCAGCTTAATTTACACTAAGCACAAAATAAATATGGATAAATACAGACAAAAGGAGCAGAAAAATAAATATGGATAAATACAGACGGAAATGTCAAAAAAATAAATACCATAAAACTGGGAGCCTTATTTGTAGGTCAACAAACATATTCAATATGTTTTGGCTGGCTTGTTTTACCACATGTATATTTCTACATTTATATGCACATACTCCTCAGTTCATGAGAATCCATCAGGTACATAAACTTGGCATTTAAAAGAGTATGTGATCACCTTCATACTTAAATTTGGGTGCTGCTAAAATGTTTGATGAGGGTCTTTCATGGTGGATATGGTGTTGGAGTGGATCATGGGAGTGGGCCTTGGAGTAGGTATTGCCTCATGCCTGTTTTCACCTTCACAGTAGCCATGCTGACCCGCCACAGAGACAATGATGAGGCAGAGCAACAGCCTCCTACATTACTCTGGCGAAAGTGTAATTAAGAAGGATATCAAAGACCACCATATGTTTGAGTACTTCCTATGCCCCAATGTATGTTATCTTGTTGGCTTCTATCAATAGATCATCTGCAAAGCCAGTCCCCTTACCCCTTGTTCCCCTCTAAAACTAAATTAAACAATCTCCATCCGCCATTGTCTTACCTAACTCCCTCATCCTTACATAGATTTATTTTTTCCAACAGCAAACACATCTTAATGGTCTCTGGGTTTTAAAATTAGTTTCTTAAGATTTATCAATGTGTTTTTTGCTAGGTTTATAAAGGCCACCAATCGATCCTTCACATAGATGAATATTTACACTGCATAATATCCAAGAAAGTCCCTCATCCTTTCTTTCACTCTTCCAGCCTCTCCCATCCTGTCCTTCAAATCCCCATCTGCACCTACGCAGAGAAAACACATTTATCAGAGCATAACAATTTTTCATGGTGAGTTTTCAACTCAACAATTGACGCACAGAGGATATTTCCTTTCACTTCCTAGATCTGTAGAATGCATGTATCCCTATGTACAAGTGCCGAAGGCCTAACCTAACAGCTGTACTGTTCACAATCCATTTCCAATTAAAAGTTCCACCCTTTGCCCTGAAGTTATCTCATAGCATTTTAAAGATTTCTGTAAATCGTGACAACACATTTGAGATAATAAGCTCTCAGTCCCATGGGGGATGGCAACCCCATTTGTGGTGTAAACTGACGTTTGACATTTGCAGACCACTCACCCTTCCCCCTATTGTTATGATGTCACCAGAACCACCTGAGTGGTATTTTGGATCGTGTTACATGTTACCTTTTATATATTTTTTATATTTCATATTTACTTAGTGGTAGTCGACTTGAAATGGTGTATTTCAAACAGGCAAATGTTTTTACATTTGTAAGTGAAGTTCTGGATTATACTGTTTGGTGGTCTAAAGTAAACTAAAATGAGCAATGCTTGATTATATAGAACATAGAAGTTTAGAAAAAAACACTGCCTGTTGTTAATAAACACATTCTTCTTTTAGGCGGAAGGGATTGTTGAGGCTTCTTTTCAAGGTGCAGCTAACAAAATCCATTGATTGGATATAGAATGTTTAGGTTTTTTGACTCCTAACTTTTTTGCCCAGCACAGAACTACACAAGATTTGGCATGGTGGGCCATATCTGACTACATTAAGCAAGCACCAAATTTGTTGTAGGGTCCACAGTCATGGTGAAATCTCAAAAAGCCTTTTCAATAGGCGGTGCGGTAGAACCATAAACCCCCTCATACACACACATTGAGAGAGAGAGAGATAGCCTGTGGTCTTCTCCTGACATTGGTGTATATTTAATCCAAGGGAAATTATAAAAGATGCATTGTCTAGATAAACGACATTGCAGATAAAAACATTTTCCTTTTGCGATTATCTTCCTAATTAGCCAAAAAATGTTGAGGGCTGTAGACAGCTCAGGGAGGAGAGAAGTTGTGAAGATGTTTAGTGTAGTCAACTCGTGGACTGCATTTTGCTTGATGCTTTTTTGGTATCTTCACAGCTACCAGTGTGGCTTGACACAGGTGGAATGGGACTTGAAAGCACCTCAGTGATTACAATCATATATCATGCTGCAGCGAGAGAAATGTTAGGTGAGAGGGGAGGTTAATGGGTTGAGTTGGAACAATGTGTTTGGATATTTTCCCTTGGTCTCTCATGCTAGCGATGAAGACATTGCCTCTGGAGTAGTTATCCAGCATGGCATGTTACTACATAAATTGACCATTGCCCTTTACAACATCTAACATTCATCTCTTCTAGGTCTTTAACAGTATGTATAGTATGCGGTTTTACACTGGCTAGGAAAAAGGCCTAATGTGGAAAAAGAGCTTGGGCTAACATGCCATCTGGACGGGGCAGCCTAGGGAACATGGATGCTATGGATGCTGAATTGCATAGTTTTGGTGCAATAATTCATAGGAAAGCGAGACACTGGCCAGTTCTAAAATACAGATTGCGTGCAATTCGCAATCACAGCACATTTTAATATTCCTCCGGTGCACTGTATTCAATGAGTGGAAGTAGGAAGAGAAGCAGGCTCATATTGTCAGATGTTGAAGATGGAGGATCTGGATTGAAATGGCTCCTTGTACTGGGACTCAAAGTTCCTCCTGAAGTTACCACTTTGCCACTGTCAGACTAGATTCCTGTGGCTGAGGCAAACCAACTGGCTGCAGTGTGGTCTCGAATGGTGGCTGCATGCTACTGATTGTGAAAAAAGGTACAAATACTAATATCAACTGGTGAGTGGAGCTACACTGAGCATGCAGGTAGGTAGTGGTAATGCCACAGGGACACTAATCATACAATATGCGCCATGTCAAGTCTTTCACTGGGACCTGAAAAGGGGGGGGGGGATGAGTTGCAACATATCTCCCACTATAGGAAACTCAAATATCTGCTGAGCGAGAGATCATCTCTGTGCTGTGCTACAGAATGGGGCATGAAAGTGGAGCCCGCCAGCCCCAGCACAACTGGCTTGACAAGTATGCTTTCTTAAAGACCACACAAATGGAGGCACTAAGGGACCTAAATGCCAGGTAGATATGACTGGAAACAATGCAACCTCCTGAACCACCATTACTGAATTACTTAAGGTGATAAAGGAATCCAGATCAGCCTTGGAGCAAAAGATTGATACTATCATCACTAAATGTAATTTCCTGAGGGCTGACTTTAAGAGGAAATAGTGGGCACCATTAAACGATCAGCAAAGGACAACTTGATGCCCAGAAAACTCTTAATTAAAACTTCAATAGAGTAACTACATGTGGACCCTAAATGGTTGGCTGCTAGGATGGAGGATGGCTTCTATACCATAATATTAAGGTTAAAAAATATCGCTATACAATATATTGCTGAAAATTACTGAGGGCAAAAAAATTGATTCATTATTTCTATACAAAACCAACTTAAACTACACAAATCTTACAAATACAAAAGTCATAGTTATAACTTAAACTTATAATTTGCGCCTTGCACAAAACTTACTATAACTTAAGCACCTCTGTACACAGTGTTGTCAACTCGCTTGCCACACTAAGCGAACTAACTTATACACAGTGTTCTCATAAATGATGTCATTTCAGATGTCAAGAGTGTTGGTATGAGTGTGATGATATAACAAGCTATAATTAATGTAATACGAAAAGGTATACGCAGTACATGGGGAAGATGTGATTAATAGTTAATTTCCCTACTACATTTCCATCTAAGACATCATAACACAGTCCTTCATGTGTAATTGAAAGCACACAATAATCCTGTTGATGGTAACTTTCTTCATGAAAGTAGTGCTTGATGTATGTGTCCAAGATCCCTGAAAAATGTTGCAGAAGTTTAGCGTTGTTAGTTGTTTCTTCCATAGTTTATGTATTTCATAGGTTGTAATTAAACGTCAAGGGTTTTTAATGGATTAATTGTAAAAATGAGGAGTTTTATTTGAAATGAAATGCTTTTTCAACAATATATTGAACATATTGTTTCTGTGTAAGTTTATCCATATTTTTCTTTATGAAAGGAAGTGTTTGGAGCAGATTTTTCAGGACACGTGTTTTATAATGCTTTGCAGTTATACTCCTAATGTATCTTCTTGTGGAAGTGTATATTGTTCTTGAATAGGCAGCATTTTGTTTGTTGGAATAGCTAACTGTTAATGGTGCTCTTTTTGTTAATTGCTTGTTAGTAAACCTTTTACTAATGTTAGGGTGTATAGAAACATTAGAAACATTTATTATAGACTTACCAGTACTGTTCTCCATGGGCATCCTCTGTTCAATCTTTTTTCTCCTCTATCTGCAATACAATTTCAGTTTTTGCTTCTCCAGGTATTGTTTTTTAGGCATTGTGTCCAATGTGGACAAATCAGTTTCAGAAAATACATAAAGAAGTAATGGTTACAGTGGTAATTGTCATAATACAAGTGTTCTTTTTTTATATATTTTCCTGTATTATTTCTCTAACAGTATTCCATATAGAAATGTACCTGTTTTATGTAGAAGTATATAGATGGAGGTGATAAGGTACAATTTTCAATTTCTCTGTTATGTCTTTGAAGAAGAAATAGAGCTCTATTGCTTTCCAACAGTCAGCAGAGTCTCTATGGTTGTTGATGGTATTTAGTTGTGTTTATAGCCCAATGTGTGTTATTAACCAATCACATAATGCTTTACTTTCTTAATTTTATTTCTTATCTAGTTTTCTATTAGTTTTCATTGTCATGTGACCATAAATGTGTGTTTCAAATGCCTTTCTAATAGGCCATTGCTGCAGGTAAGTTTATTTTCTTACCTCATTTTGGTCCTTGGTAGTATTGGGCTACATTAGTAGCGCAAATTCTAATAAAGCCAATATTTGTCCTCCTTTAAAAATTATGTAGTTTGTAAAATGTAGTTTCCTAATGTCCAATCATCTAAGTCTTTATATATTTGTTTGCTTCCTCTGTGTTCCTTATTCTTGTAGTCACTGTGTGTGCACGCTGGTTAGGAATTGGTTTGCTAGACACAGTTTCACTTTTTGGGCCAGACAACATGCTAAGAAAGTAGGTGTTGAAAATTATTTAGGTTTGAATGGAGTTGACCTAACATGGATTGGTGAAAGAGATTTGAAATGGAATCAGTTACTTCCTCTACTTTCCTCTGTTAGTAAATGTGGTTATCCACTGTGGTGGCAACAATAGAGGACACTTAACCGTAGTTATATTGGAAATTGAGATGAAGAAGACATTTTCCATCTTAATGTGTTTGTTTCCAAGCACCCATTTTGTGTTATCAAATATTTGTCAGAGAGGGGCGCTAGAGGGCGCACGGCAAGATGGCCGCACGCTAGTGTAGCTCTGCCCGGCTGAGCTCATATCCGATAATTATCCGCCACCATATCGCGCCATCTGCGTCCCGCTGGCACGGGCACTGCGTGCTGACACCCTCCTGCCACTGTGGGGAGACTCTGGCGCTGTGAGGCGGGCTCGATGAGCTGCGGATCCCGGCTGAAGCTCCCGATGCGCGGGACCAAGATGGCGACCGCTGAGCGGCCCTGAGTCAGCACCGGCGGGACTAGCTGGGGGCAGTTGCCGGTCTCCGACGATCGCAGGGGGAGTGGGAACATCGCCGCTGGAGCGGAGCACCCATCGCAGCGCTGACTGAGGAGAGGAGGCCGCTTGAACCCTGTGGGACGGACTTGTGCTCCGCGGCGCGAGGGCGGCGGCGGCGATCAGCACTTGATCTCCTGTTCCTGACTGCTTGGAGGGCGCCCGTCGCTGACCGAGGCCTCCGGGTGCCGACTGCGGTGAGTGGGGCTTGGCTTGACTGGGCTTGCAACTACGGAGGTGGGTGTGGGCCCGGGAGAGGAGGTCAGGCTCTGCGAGCTGTGGGGAGCGCTTGGGGGGGGAGAAGGGGACGGGCGCGAGGAGCGCTGGAGCCCTGTGTGAGACGGCCTGATTGACCTTGGGGGTGTCGCCTGCTGGGGCCGCGCTCTCCCCATCATCCTGCGGTCTGGGGAGCATCGGAGGTGATTGGGCCTGGGACGCCGCTCTGGATATAGTGGCGCAGAGAGACACGGCGAAAGTTCATATTGAGTGATGTAGGGCCTGGTGGCTGTCACTCTACGGCAGTGGAGCTCTGAGCCGTTCCATACAGGCATTTACACTGCTTAGAGTATAGCTGCGCCTGTAGCCGGGGACCCGCCTGACTGCTCTGGAGCACTAGCTGGCATACCGGAGTGGGCCCCTTGCTGGAGATACTGCTCTTGGGGTGGCCCCCCCCGTCGTCTGTGACTGTCTGGCTCTCCTTGGCCGTAGCATACACCGGGTGGGTAAGCGGCAGATTCCTTCGATGGAGTGCTAGCTCCTTCTGCTTGCTTGCTGTGGAGTGGGGTATTGCTGTACCTGGCTGATCGGGCTGTTCTGGCCGCTGGAGTCTGTGAGGCCGAGTGGGTCCTGTTTCTCCTTCAGTTCTTCTTGACCGCTGGACTGGGTGCGGCACTACTGAGGGCCTGCATGGTCACTACTACATCTACCAGGGAGTGCCAACCTGCGTCAGCCTGCGGGGTCGGCTTTGGGCGTCTCTTTGTGGCTCACATAGGCACCTGCTCTTCCTTCACATATCACTTGGGCGGCTCGTGCTGTAGTGCTTGAAATATGGGGAGAACAGACAAATCGCAGCCGCGACTCACCTTTGAGCGCGAAAATCCTCGAAGATGACGCAAAGGCAGCTTCTGACTCTGAGGCGGATGCCCTTAGTGATGCACCCCCCACGCTCGAGACCACATTGCTGGCCATGCAGCGCAGCCTGCAATCTATTGAGGGCACCATGGCAGCGGTAAATCATCGCCTGGACCATATGTCGGCTCAACTGGAGAAGCAGAACACACGCATGGGTGAGGTGGAGCAGAGAGTATCTACAACTGAGGACGGTCTGAGTGAGGTTGCTAGCAAAACATTGAACATGGAAAAGGTACTGGCCCTCATACAGGCCAAGAATGAGGACTTGGAGGCGCGGTCTCGGCGCAATAATATATGCCTCACGGGGCTGCCGGAGTCCACCAACGTTGGTAAAATGGAGATCTTTATAGAGACTCTCATAAAAGATATTTTTGGCACAGAGCAGCTGTCCACCATGTTCGTTGTTGAGCGTGCACATCGCTCCCTAGCGGCGCGCCCGGCCCCAGGGGCTCCCCCCCGCCCGGTCATAGCCAGGGTGTTGAACTATAGGGATCGTGACGCTATACTTAGAATGGCCAGAGATAAAGGTTCCATTGTCCATCAGGGTAACGCTCTGGCCTTCTTTCCTGACTTTACGGTTGCTGTGCAGGCGGCTCGCAGGAATTTGGAGCGGTGAAGAAGTTTCTGCAAACGGAGGGAGTACAGTATGCAATGCTCTACCCTGCTAGGCTACGGATTGGCCCGGAGGGGACTCCAAAATCTTTTCAAATCCTAAGGCGGCCTTAGAACACGCAAAGAATCTGAAGCGGAACCGACGGGAGTCCAGTGCTGCACGCAGCGATGAAGAATAGTAGTAGGAATCTATCGGCCTCGGCTGGGACTATAGTGTATATGTGTCCTCTCTCACTCTGGTACATGATGTAATATGGGTGGTATCTTATCACTGTGCCTCCCTCAGAGAATATACTATAGAATGGCTGGCACGCGGGTGGCACCTTCTACTGGCACTGTGGTACAGTCCCTAGCTCTGCTCAGCCGCCTCCTGCAAGACGGGAGGTTAGCAGCACTCTGGCACCCCCCCTCTAATGGGTGTACCCCACACATATGTTCTTCTTTGTTTCTTTTGTTCGGGGCACGTTGTATTACATTGGGATGGCTTTAGCACGCTGGGGAAGCTGAAGTGGGTGGGGGGTGGGGGAGTTAGGGGTTTGGGTACAGCATTGGCACAAGCTAATTTTACGATACGAGCTACTGTGATATATTACAAACAAGTAGAAGCTGGGATGCAGAATACACTAGTTGTTTTAGCTATCAGGAAGTGTATTGCAGTGCGGGTGGTATGGGTGGCAGGGTGAAGTGTTTGACCTGGAATGTGCGGGGTCTGAACACCCCCAAAAAGATACGGGCAGTAATGGCATACTTAGACAGGATGGACGTGCAGGTAGCGTTCCTTCAGGAAACTCATCTTACTCAAACATCTGAATGCAAGGTTGGGGCTAGGTGGGCCGGGGTGCGCATTGCATCTTCTTACTCTACCTACTCACGGGGTGTACTGATTTTAGTTAAGAAAGGAGTCCCATTTACGGTGATTCGGTCTGAAACGGATGAGCAGGGACGGGTGGCGCTGCTATATGGCCAAATGGGCAACTTGAGTGTATTGTTGGTGAATGTATACGGTCCGAATGTGGACGATCCCTCCTTTTTCTCGGATGTGTGGCGCCGGATATCTGGGTTTCCTGAAGCCGAGATTATTTGAGGAGGCAACTTTAATGTATGTCTGGATGGAGAGCTTGATCGGTTGGGCAGTAGTGCTACCAGGCCTAAGTTGGCATCGGAGACATTGTTGGGGGTCATGGAAGCGGGTAGTCTGCATGATGTGTGGCGTATTCAGCATCCAGGGAAACGGGAAAGCACCTTCGTGTCCTCTGTCCACGGGACATGGTCCCGTGGACAGTGGCCTAGATTACTGGATTGTATCTGCCACTGTGTGTACTTGGACGCGGACGGTTGGTCACATGGCGAGAACATTATCTGACCATTCCCCTGTTCTACTTGAATTACAGGTATCAACCTGTGAGCGGCCACCCTTCACGTGGTGACTGCAGCCTACTTCCCTAACTGATCCTGTGTTCAAACAAACTATTGGGGAGGCGATCCGGACTTTTTTTAGGGAAAACAGTGGCTCAGTGGAGAGTGCGGGAGTTCTCTGGGAGGCATTTAAAGTGACAATCAGGGGCACATGTATAGGAGCGCAAGCCGGTGTGTTGCGAGATATTAGAAGTAGAATAAGTAGGCTTGCTGCAGAAATATCTCAGTTGGAGCGTGAGTATGATCAGTCTCCCTCCTTCAGCACGATGGCAGCGATACGAGAGCTTGTTACGGAGCATAATAGCACTGTGGATCAGGAGTTACTGCACAGGTCGAGACGTTGCACGGCTCGTTATTATGGGGAGGGGGGCCGCCCTGGCAGATCTCTGGCCCAGAAACTTTCGGCGCCACGGAGTCAGGCCCCTATTACTGAGATGCTGGACGAGGACGATGTAGCTCACTACACAACACCCAAAATTTGCGATGTTATTGTAAAATATTATACAACGCTGTACGAGAGGGAACGACTGTGCCGCCGACGGAGCTGAGCAACTATCTTGATGATGTCGCACTGGGTTGGTTGTCCCAGGGACATAGGGAATACATCACCCAGCCCTTTGATGTAGAAGACGTAAAATTGGCCATAATGTCTCTTCCCACTTGTAAGGCCGCTGGACTTGACGGACTCCCCAGTGAGTTTTATAAAGCCTACATAGATGAGTTGGCCCCATGGTTGTTGGAGATGTTTGCAGAGGCTTACGATAATGGACATCTCCCTCCCACTCTAAAGGAGGCACTGCTGGTGACTCTTTTGAAGCCCGATAAATCTGCGAATCGCTGCGAATCCTATCGTCCGCTTTCTATAATCAATATAGATGCCAAGATCCTGGCTAAAATGATAGCTACTAGGATGCAGCCACTGATTTCTCTTCTGGTGCTGCCGGATCAGTCAGGTTTCGTGCCGGCCAGGTCCACAACCCATAACCTGCGAACGCTTTTTTCCGCACTGCATTATTTTGATCCCGGCTTCCAGGCAGTTGCTGTGTTACTGGACGCAGCAAAGGCATTCGATTCTCTGAAGTGGGACTATATGCTTACGGTTCTCACTAGGATGGGATTCCCCCCGTTCTTCCTACAGTGGATACGGGTGCTGTATACGGAGCCACTGGCACGAGTGCGAGTAAATGGGTGGATCTCCCCTCCTTCCCAATAGAGCGGGGCACGCGTCAGGGCTGCCCCCTGTCACCAATGCTTTGCGCTCGCGCTGGAGCCGTTGGCTTGTAAGCTCCGGCAGGGTCATTCAGCGGCTGCCCTGCGCTTTCGTCAACGGCCATTGGTGGTTTCCCTTTACGCAGATGATATGATGTTATATGTTAGGGAACCTGCCACCTATCTCCCGGCATTGCTTCGGGAATACGTTAAATTTGAGAGGCACTCGGGTTTGGGAATAAATTGGACGAAATCTGTTGTGTTTCCGCTCACTGCTGGAACCCTAGAAGTGGAAACTGAGTTCCCGCTGGCGTGGACTCAGGACCCGGTGAAGTACCTAGGGATATGGCTGCACAGGGATCCGGATCGGGTGATCACTGAGAACTATGGCAGGGCGCTAACGCAGATCACTGAGCAGACGGAGCGGTGGACACGTTTGCCTCTCTCGTTGGCGGATCGCATCGCAGTTCTTAAAATGACTATTTTACCCAAATTGCTGTATCTTTTTGTTAATATCCCTATCAGATTAAATATTGCCTTGTTTAGTACCCTACAATCTGCGCTACTTACGTTTGTATGGGGGTAAGAAACCCAGATGTAGTTGGGATGTTTTGGTGCAACCCTTTGATCGTGGCGGCTTTGAGGCACCGGATTTACGGCTTTACTATCTGTGCGCACAAGCGCAGTTTGCGCATTACTGGCACTTTCCACAGCGGTTCCAACCCCATACTGCAATAGAGGCGGACGCGGTATGCCCTCTGCCTCTCCCGGCTGCCACTCTGTCTGGGGGCACTGGTGGCCCTAGAACTGAAATAAATCCCGCCCTTTGTACAGCATGGGCTTGGAGGGCCCTAGCCAAAAGAGCTCGACTTCCCTATCTATATGCCCCGTTGCTACCTATCGCGGCGCATCCGGATATTTCGGCTTCACGGGAGAAGCTCGCGTTGCGGGAGCTGGCTGCTGTGGGTATTACTACTATGGGAGATTTATATACAAAGGGGCAGTTTCGCACTCTGACAAGTGTACAATGCGATCGACGTAGCAGCTTCATGCTAGGGTTCATATTCGTCCGGGTGCGGCAAGCTGTTCGGGATATCTACCCGGATTTTCCGGCTGAGCCCAGGACAATGCGAGCGCTGCAGGCGGTGCTAGCTATAGCCAAAAAGAAGGGTCTGATTACTAGACTATATAGGGCCTCTCAGAGGGAGAATGAGCCTGGGGACCACCCCTCATTTGCTAAATGGAATACGGTACTGGGTGCTGCACTCACGATCGAGCAGTGGCAAGCCTGCTGTGCTCTAACTGGGCGTCTCACATCAAATTGTAATCTCCGTATGATTCACTTTAAGTTTTTGCACCAATTGTACTATACCCCTCTGCAATTATGTAAGTTTGGATTGCGTGAGAGTGCTGCGTGTGTCCGGTGCGGGCAAGCCGATGCTGACTTTCTCCATTTGGCATGGGCATGTGCTGGCGTGCGTGCGTTTTGGACTCAGGTGGTGAAGGTGTTAACGGCTGTTGTTATGGAGCCTGTGCATTGCAATCTGGAGGTGTGTCTCCTAGGCAGTGTTAGAGGCCTCAAGCCCTGCAATCAGCGCTTAGTCGCAGTCTCAACTTTGCTGGCAAAAAGAGCTGTGGCGTTGAACTGGGGTGCAAAAACTGTTCCCACTGTTAAGAAATGGATGCACGATTTACTCTATTGTAGGGATCAGCTGGAAGTTTATGCTGAAGAAATACCTGAGGCTTCCCGACCTAAAGATTTTTGGGCCCCATTAACTGGTTATCTGTTATACCACCCTGATCAGTGATGCCATGTACCCTTGTAGATTGTGCTATGCTGCGTGCTTCACGGGATAAGAACTGGTATCGCAACTGTCTCACTTCGCATTGCTTACTGTGTACCACCATGCTCTTTGTTTGCTGCATATGTCCTTTGTATTGTTGGATGCTAATTTATTGCCATGCCGGGGTGGGGGTGGGGGGGGGTTGGGGGGGTGTTGGGGATGGGTACACTGCTTGATGCATTATTGTGTAGTGTATTTTGTTTATTCAAAAACTTAATAAAAAATAAAAATAAAAATAAATATTTGTCAGAGACAAAAGTGGAAGCGCTCTTCTGTAAATGCTGCAAAGTTTGAAAAGACTCGAAGACGTAAAGAAAGAAGTGCCAGCAGTCCTTCATGATCATAAAATGTCTTCCCTTTTTCAATGACGACATAACGTTTTAAACCAAAAAAAAAACACTGATATTGACAAGTTATAGTATGCTTTTGTAACTATAACTCGTGCCCTGAGGGAACTATAACTTGCATCCCCGCCATGCACAGTCTTGCCATCAATGAAGTGATTTCAAATGTTACAGTGAAGTTATCAATAATGTTTTAGAACATGTCATGAGTGACGTAATATGTGGGGTAATTAGGTGTGCATGGCAAGAGTGGGGATGAATTTCAGTGTGTTTTTTAGTTTAAAACGTTAGGTTGTCACTACAACTTTCACCTAACTGCAATGTCACAAACTTTTCTTTTTTTCAGTGAATTTCTATGGGTTTTTAAACCTAAAGTAATAGTTTATTACCATACATAAAGCCAACCCCTCCGTCACGCATGTCAGAAGGGCTGCCTCCAGGCCTTGCAGCCAACCCCTGGCTTTGGCTGTGCACGGCAAGGGGTTGGGTGCATCCAACTGCCTCACCAGCAGTCATCCCCCCGCTGTCCAGAATGCCGTCCTTACTTTGAAGTTCACAGCCCGCGTGAGGCAATATTGGGGAAAGTGTTGCAGGGGGCAAGCTGCATTGATGGCAAACGAGGATCTCACAGCTCCCCCTTAAGAGTGCCAACAGCGAATTTCTGACACTGTCCCATTAGCAGATCCCTGTTGTCTGCTTTGTGGCACAAACTAGGTGATGTTGTGACATTTATTCTGCCTAGTCTTGAAGAGGCCACTAATCACAAGGCCAAAACACGCCGACCCTTATCTTCTAGGATCTACGCCAAACAACAAGAAACAACAGAGAACTCAAAATTTGATGAAAGACCAGCCCTTGAGTTATAGTTGTACACAATTGATTTGTGCACTATTTGAGCAGGTCTATTATTATTTGGCGTTCTTACCTAGAGACAGCAATTCTTTGTCACCTTTCAATAAAGATGTACTGTCCGTCATCATAATCCTAATGCTCATCTGCATTTACATTTTTCCTTTGATATTTTCTACTTTTGATATATAATAGTAATACCTTTTGGCAGTTTATGTAAAGTATGCAAGCAACATTGAATAGGTAAACATGGTCATATGAACACTAGTTTGGTCTCATTGCATTTCCTGATGATAGCGCAGCATTGCCTCTCAATATGAGTGTATTTTGCAATTGAATAGGTAGGATCCTTTCTTAAAGGGTGATTTCAGTCTCAGCGAGGTTACAAATAATAAGTTTTCCTCTCTTTGAAATTTAATATATTTATTCTGCTAGAGCTTCTCCTTTTTTCTCTTGTTCAGTGACATAGCCTAGGCTCTAGAAGGTCATAAGAGCTTCCCCCTCCTTCCTTTCTGCAGGCAGCCATTCAGAGCGGTCGCTCCCGCTGGAGCGTTTCTCCCTTGGGAACAAGTTGGCCCAAGGTGAAAAAAGCCCCTGGGCCAACCAGAATGTTCTAGTTTTTAAAATTGGGTTTGAGGGACTTTTGTACCCTAATATCCTAAAAAACCTACAGAACAGATTTAAACCAAATCACAAAAAGCACACGCTATAGCTTGCTGCCAATTTTGGTGTAATTCAGTTCAGCAGTGTTTGTGGTAGCGTGGTCAAAACAGTCTATGAAAAATGCATGGAGATTCTGCGCTTTGGGACACCTTTTGGGCGATGAGGTGTGTGGATTTTTTGGGTGGAAAGTTTTGTGAAGATTCGCCAAATGGCACCAAAGTTATTAGAAACCTAAAAACGCTTTTCCTATAAAACAAAGACCTAGCTATAACTATCCAGTGGCAACCACCACTGGTTAAAATATATACCCCCAGGACACAGTAGTTTCCCTGCCTGCACTACAGCGGCCGCTACCACCGCCCCCCCCCCCCCCTCCGCTCTTCTATCATTTTGCCGAGGGCGGCAAACGCAGGGGCCGCCACGGGCAGCCTAAGGCCTAGCTACGCCCCTGGGCAGGGAGAAGAAGAAGAAGGATCGATCCAATAAAAGGGGTGCTTTGAGAAATTAAATACATCATGTTGTTTCCTGTCTGCCTAAGAGTAATGGTGGAGGGGAAATTGTCACACTTCTTCACCTGAAGATGCATTGAGGTGGCTAGAAGGTTGGCGGAGGTCAACCCAAGAAAGAGTAGAGTCACATGGGTGAAGGAATGAAAAGGAAACAACCATCAGCAGCAGAAATGACTTGACCATCAACGATGAAGACTCCAGAGGAAACAAGTGCTTGGCGTCTAGATGGCTATGATGTCTAGGTCCTGACTTTTGAACAGACCCCCAAAAGCATGCAAGATAATTAGCAAAATCATCTGAGCAATCGATAGATGCTGCCACTGAAGTCCTAATTTATACATTTACTAGGGTTGAAACGTAGTATACACGACAGCAAACAAACTACATCCCATTACATGTTATGGACGACTGTGCTGTAGAATTTAATCTAAATCAGATATCCAACCTTATTAATGTTCATTCCTTCTCTATACATACACTTTGTCGCAAACTTTGTTGCACATTAGTGTGTGATCACTGAGGACACTGAGTACTTGTTTGTCACTTCTTTGACTATTGTATGTCATTTAGAGACTTTATGACCAGTGTATATGTTACATAAATGTTTTGAAGAACAATTAAACACTTATGCCCTGAGTAAAAGGGCTGGTTTTATACCTCATGTCCTGTGTTGGCAGAATTGTGTGCTTTATTTTGCCTCAAACATAGTAGTCTCTTATGAAATGAGCACATAGTGAACCACTGTTTTGCTTATACAAAAGAGTGAATAGATGTTTTCATAGTATTTAAATGTACACCATTCTCTCTCAAGGCTAAACTAGTTCTTTATGCACCATAAAGATTTTGGTGCATTTAACAAGAACCATCTGAAGGATTTTTGGTGCCCCAGGCAAAACATATTCTGGGGGTCCTGTTCAGAAAACTTTGAATTTACGACCCATTTCTGGTACACTCAAGCCCTGTGATGTCAAATCATATTGAATTACACATTAAGGGTCTGATTACCAGTATGGCGATCTTACCTTCATCCCGCGGGGGAGGCGGGACTGAGTACTCTGCTGAGCTGAAAGCATTCCTGCCTGCCGTACTAAGATGTTGCGGCTGGAGTACTCTGCCACCGTCGGGCTGGCAGTATACCGCCGAGCCGATTTGGATGTTCCCAATAGGTTGCCGGTCTCTTGGCGGCGGTGTCTTGATGGAGTGACGTGTCGCTGCTGTAAAGATAGGTAAGTACTACGTGTTAATATCTGTAAATACATATACATATGTTGTGTATGTGTCGTACTGTATATTTAGGTCATGTGCGCTGCCTCTTTTGTTGCATGTAAAATAACACAATCCAAAATTAACTGTTACCATACACCAAATAGGGGAAGTGTCTTCGCTTCTGGCAACAGCGGGGTTGCTGAGCATCATGGGCTGGGGGCAGCAGCACAGGAAGGACCTGGACAATGGCACCCAACACAGATTCCAAAGTGGGATCCAAAAAAAGGTGCGTATGCACCTCCTTTCATACTTTTCTGCTGAGTTGTGCATGGCGATATCCCCACCAGGAAAAGCTTGACGGAAAGGCAGATCGTAATCTGGACGGCGGGAAGCTTGGTCAAACTGCCTTCAAGATCCGCCTCTGGTGGTGGCGGCGGGACTTCGGGACTTTTGTAGCCAAGTTCCTGCCAGGATCATATTAGGGTGGTCGGACCGTCAAGGCAAATGGTGGGAAGATCGCCACACTCGTAATCATGCCCTAAATTTCAGAAACGGTAAGAGAATGAAGAGAAATGCTACATTCCTCTTCGTGTTCTTTAGAGTTTAAGGGATCCTATATTCGAGTTCTTCATAATAAATTATGGTACAAGGCAGGTATCCGCTACTCCTTTCTTACACCGTACATCTGGAAACGTTTGTCCAGAGAACTCAGAGTTGCCTTGTTCTAAGATCTTTTTTACAAAATAAACTCAAGGAACATCTATTTTTCTGAATTACTGTTTTATCTTCTGTTGTGTATTTTTTGTTTTCCTCAGCTTTTCTCTTGACACCCTTCTATGCTTTTCTTGGGCTTCCCTCACCAGAGAGCTACTTTGTGCATGTGTGGGTTCCCTCAGCACCTCAAAATACCTGAATGGTAGGCACTTAATATATGCAGTTCATAAAGTGAAAAACTAGAGCCATCCACAGCACTTAAACACACACAGTCAGACATGATTTCATTGTTCACTATTTTTAGTGTTCGATTAAATAAAAGGGAAGTTTACAAAATGTAAGTAAAGTGCTTACATTAATTAAGTGAAAGATAGGTCCAGGCTGCCTTTGATGATCTCCTCGAGGAAAAGGTTTGCAAAGCTATGTGAACTTAAGATAGGACCATGAACAGAGAACATATTGTATTGTGTAAAGTGGAAGGAGACTGTCTCCTTGAATGTTATTGATTAATTACCTTCATGTGAGCAGGGACTGACAAGCCACAGGGATTTCAGGGGACTTTCTGAGAAACCTGTACTCTTGAAAGGCTAAGCGGCCACTTCCTAAAGGACTCAATTTGATAGGGCATATAACAGAATACAAAAAAAAAACACTTACCTCCTTGACGTGTCTTTCCTCCGTTGTCAATCCTCCGTAGTCGCTCGTTGTCTCTCCGTGGCCGGAACCAGGAAGCACACAGACTTCCTCCTCTAAGTCAACCACAATGCTCCAATGCAGTGTTGTGATTGGTCTGAGCGCCATCGTTCGGCGCTCAGACGGGGAATGGGAGCCTGGGCATGCTCCTCATCAGGCTGTGTAATGCAGACTGGTGGGGAACATGCAAAGTGTGCATGACTGTTTGGCCGGCCCAAGACGGCCAGCCAAACAGCCATGTACACTTGGAGTGTGCAAACCACTTCTCCCCAAGTGCCACAGCCCCACTCCGCCCTAACCCAGCCCTGAACCTACAAAAAATAAAATGATAATAACGACGTTATCATCATTTTATTTTTCCTGCTCTGAGAGCAGTGGGGCGACGCTACTCCGCCTTAGCGCCCATGCCTATGGTACTGTTAGACGGTGCAGGGACAGAATATCGAGTACAAAATATCGAGTTGCACAAATATCGAGTCATTAATTTCGTGGGTCAGAAATATCGACAGCAAGAATATCGTGGGAAAGAATATCGACTTAAGGTAAGTAATATCAATTTTAGAAATATCGAAGTGTTTAATATCGTTTGCAAAAATATAGTTGTTAAAAATATCGTTTTTTATTATTATGTATGTTGTATATATTTTATATGTATGTGATGTATGATTTTTTATAAGAATTGTTTGTATTTTTAATATATGTGTTGAATTTTTAGTAGTTATTAATTTTTGTATTTGAATTTTGCACTTTTAGGGGCCCATTACGATGGCGGGCGGAAGCACAACCGCCGTGCTGGCGGATGCAAAAAGCACCAGTTACCGCCGGCACGCAGCAGTCCACACGCCCGCCCAATTACGATGCGAAAAGTAGGCCAAACACCGCCGGCAAGCCAGCAACACCGTCCGCCATCAAA
>CAWUFW010018324.1:0-226281 GCA_963921515.1 Calotriton arnoldi
TTCAATGTGTGCGGGTACGCGTTGTACCCCTGTGCGCGTTGTACTGCAATGGACCGATCGGTGCCTCCGGCCGGCCCATTGCATTCAATGTGTGCGGGTACGCGTTGTACCCCTGTGCGCGTTGTACCTCAATGGACCGATCGGTGCGCACCCATTGACAATGGGCTTGCCTGGCAACGGACGCGTTTTCGAATATTCGAACGAGTCGGTTGCTGGAAAATCAGTTGGTCACCCACAACAATGTTGCAAAATCATGTATGTCATGAAGTTGAAATTTTGAAGGATGCTGTGGGCGTGTTTTGGTGCTGCTATTCCATGGATTGGCCAGATTCAGAAGATGCAAACGACTTGGACCTATCACTTTGGACACAAGGGACAGTATCTGCCTCTCCAGCACATATATATTGCTGCATGTTCCCCTGAGAGCCCACTTGCCTGCACTACATGCTCCAGGACGACATCTGCCACTGCACTGCTGCTGTCTCTGCCCCTCTGGACCCTGCAATGGCACGTACTGTGGAGAGAGCCCCAGCCTTCAGCCTTGAAGAGAACCAGGCCCTGCTGGACAGCCTACTTCCACAGTACAGCAAGCTGTATGGGACACCAGGGGAGCAGGTGAGTGTTCTGTGCACTGCCTTTCTGAATGTGCATTTTGTCTGACTAGCAAGGCTGAGAGTCAGCACACCACTGGCTAGCAGGCTCACTGAGTAGTTGTCACCCCCCATAGTGTGTAGTGACTTGCACTGGACAGGTATGGTGCAGTGACAGTGCTTCTGAACAGGGTTTTACTCCCCATGCTATGATACCATGTAGTGACTTCTGGAAAACTGTCCATGGGCAGCCGTGCACTGCCTGGGTACACCATGTGCCCCTGTGATTGCGACATGTATATGCAACTGTGTCATGCACGGATATGTTGCATGTGTAGTAATGGCCTTATCACTTTGTCATCCTGACAGGCTTCTGCCCATCGGAAGCATGAGATATGGAAGGACATCGTCCGGGCTGTCCGGTCCGTGGGGGTCTACAAGCGCCGGATCCGCAACTGCCAAAAGAGGTGGCAGGACCTTCGGGGCTGGACCCGGAGGATTGCACGGGTCCAGCTGAAGCTGTCGCCTCCTCGCAGGAGGGGCGGAACACGGACCCTGACCCCCACATGCTCAGGATCCTGGCGGTGGTCTTTCCAGACCTGGATGGGCAGCTGAAGGCCAGAGAGCAGCAAGGAGGGGGTGAGTCAAAGACTGCACTGTGTACTCTGTCTAACATGTTATGTGCCCTCCTCGGGCCAGGTTGAACTGCCACAGTACAGCAGTCATGTTGTCCAGGAGCCATGTCCCTCTATTGTGCACTGCCCACTCCTCATCTGATACCCAGGTGTGGCCCTTACATGCAGGGAATTCTGTCACTTAGGACTGTGTCCTTGCAGTTTGCTTGACTCAAGGTGGGAGACAGCATCTGTTTCCCTGACTCTGTGGTGGGCATCATGGGTGGGTCCATTGCTTACACAATGCCTGTATTCTGACATGTATTCAGCGTGTTACTTTGATCTGTGGTCCAATTGCTGAGCTGATCCACCACATGTGGCTGGGGTACCTGGCACACACCCATGCTGCGGGTGGGAACAATGTTTGGGCCCCAGGAGTATGTATATGACGTGTGTCACACATACTTAGCCAGCTGCCTACAGTCCAGGGCTCATCCCTCATTCATGTGGGGCTGGACAGTCATGCCTACTCCAGGCCATACAATACACTCTGTACTCCCACTCCCGTGTATCAGAGGACACATTGTGCACAGTGTTTTGACCCCTCAGGTGTCTGCCTCTGTGTCAGTGTGCTGTGGATTAGTCGCCAGGACTGCTGTGGAGTTTCTTGGTAGGGGCTCAGCATGCCACTGGAGATGTGACCATAGGAGACGATACTTGTGTGACACATAGGTGTCTGATCAGCTGCCCATGCAGACTGGGGCATGTAAATGTGAAGTTCAGGCAGCTGTTCCCCATGCACAGCAGAGTGTGAGGGGCTCAGGTTCAGAGGGTAGTGTCACAGGTCTCCCATATGTCCAATAGGTATGACCTGGACAGATGAGGGTTAAGAGGATGTGTTGTGGGGGATGTACATGTGCACTTGTGCAGCTCCAGGACTTGCATTCCCCATGACCTACTATTGTGACACAGTGCAGAGTGTTGTTGTCTGGCTGCAAAGTCATACATCACTGAGACAGTGATGTATGACTTTGCAGTCATGCCTCCGCCATGGCATGTGTCTACTGATTGGTGATCCTGCAGGGGAGTGACATGTGCTACATGCACACCATAGTGGCGCTGGCTATCAGGACATGGGTGCATCATGGTGTCTGTCGCTGGAATGCATCACATGCATTTCCTATTTGACTCTGGGCATCCCTTACATCCGTAAACCTGTACTGACTCAGTGGCAAGAGCTGTGATGTGTCCACACCGTGTCCTCTGCACTGTCCAACTACTGTGTACTTGGTGCATGTGTCAACACTGGGGTGTTGCAATCCAACAGACACCAGACAGATGGGTGCAAGGCCATGTGGGATGTGAGTGCCATGCTTGGCATCAGACTGACAATTGACTTCTCCTGTTCAATTAGGGCACTTTTAGCAATGTACAACTAATGATGCCAGGGCTTGCTCTGTAATGTGCTGTGCTCACAGTGGTGTGTGCGTTTGGTGCAGGTGACTGATGTCTGTCTGTTTCCCCATTGTTTGCAGATACATCCACGGCCACGGAAGGGGACAGCTCCACGGACCAGGAGGAGCCGGAGAGCCAGACTGGGTCAGCAGCCGAGGAGTGGTCGGAGGGACCCAGTGGCACGGAGGGCGAGGGGAGCCACACCGAGGAGTCCTCAGCAGCATCCACCTCAGCTGAGGACCAGAGCAACTCGGAGGATGACTCCCTTGTGGAGGCGGGTGTCAGCAGCCACCACACCCCAGCTAGTGTTGCTGTCCCCGCCACCACCAGCACCACCACCGCCCTCCCATCGGCTCCCATTCCCCAGGTCCGTGGAGGCTCCCATGTCCGGGAGCGTGTCTCCTTTGGGCCAGGCACCGCACCCCTGCCCCTGTGTCCCCTGCTGCCCTGAGTGAGGAGTCTGTGTACCTCCTTCGCCAGCTCCATGTAGGGCAGACAGCCATGCTGAGTGTCCTCCATGCGCACACCGCGCTGTTGACTCAGCTGGTGTCGTTCATGGAGGGCATCTCATCGGGCATGTCTGACCTACAGAGGGGCAATAGGTCCATGGACTCCTCCCTGACGGCAGCAGTGTCCCTCCTCAAACGGTCCCTCACCCCTCCTGCCTCTGCTCCATCCACACTCCCCAGCACCTTACCCATCCCAGGCACACACACACTGGCACAGGCACACACCAGCACACACACATCCAGCACACTGACACACACGCCAATGACAAAACGCACACGCACGCACATTCAGGGGACTGAAGCCAGACTCACAGGGGATGGGGCCCTGGAACACACACACGCATCCACATGCACTGCGCAGTCCTCAGTTCCCTCTCCCTCCAAAGCACCCTCCCTTGCCTCACCTGCAACCCCAAAGTCACAGCAGCTCTTCCTCTGTGACCTCGGCCTCTTCCCCACCGATGAAGCTGCTCCAGCATCCCGGGGGAAGAGGAAGCCCACCCACACGGAGCAGAGTGCCCTCGCCCCCGGACACCCTCCCCCAGGCGCAGACGGACTGAGGCCCCCACCCGCAAGTCCCCCCGGAGTGCTAAGAGCAAGACCCCGCCACCACCCTGCAGCTCAGGCACAAGGTCTCCGTCCTCCATCCCTCAGGCCCCCACTGCACAGGTGCCCCCACCACACCCTGCCCCAGGTTCCCCACCCACAGATATACCATCCCCAAGATGCTCCGGCCTTCTCCCCTGCCACTTGCTCTCCCAGCACCACACCCCCGCTGCGCTTGTCTGTGCCACTGATGTGGTGAGGGTGTCCCCCCCTCTGTCCAACCCACCTTGCCTGTTCCCCATTCTCCTCCCCTGGAGGTAGGCACTGCAGTGGAGTCCACTACCGCCCTGTCTGACTTGGGCACTGCAGTGGCGGACCTGTCCACCCCATCTGCAGGGTCCACTGCAGTTGTGCCGGCACCCACGACATCTGTGTCATGCCCCCAGTTGTGCCGGCACACACCATGTCAGACACCTCCACTGCAGTTGTCAGTGGCTCTCCTGCACCCACCACCCCTTCCCTGACTCCCCCTGGTGAGCCCTGATCCTGTCCCTGCGGTGCCTGGCCTGCCCCCCGGTTGCCCCTCCTAGTGGATTGTCCCTGGTATTGTGCAGGCATGCGTAGGGTGACATCTGCCAGTGTCACCCTGTTTGAACTTTGACAATGGACTGGCCATTGGCCTTTGCTCTTTTTCAGGACTTCGTTTGGCCTCAACACATATGCTGAATAAAGCAACTTTCTTTTCTCTAGTGCTCATGCTTCAGATGTACATGTTGTTGGTGCAGCTAACCATGCCCTTGCTGCAGTGATGGTGATATCTGGTCTCATGATTATGAAGTGTTACTGTGCAGGAACCCATGTGGTCCAGGGGGAATGTGTCCTATCATGTGGTGTATCCATGTCATCAATAGCAGCATCTGAGGGTGTCATGTGTTCAGTATTTGGCAATGGGTTTCCTACTTACATTGGCAATTTCATATCTGTGGCTTCCACCCCTGCACATCTGTTGTGCCTGCCATCGTTGCATTTGTCTACTTCCCTGACCGTGTTGCCATCTCCAGTGGACATGCAGGTTTGGGCATCAATGGGGAGGGACTCATCCGTGTAGTCAGTGCAACATTGCTATACAAGTGTGTTGGATCTGTGCTGATGATTCCGTTGGCACATCCATGACCAGGCTGATGTGATGGGAGCCCTCATTTGGTGCTAATTGTTGATTGTGTGACCAAGTGCTCAGCTGACATGATGGGGCCCTACTGAGGCAACATATGGCACAGCTTTCCTCACACAGGAGTGGAGTCCCCTCATGGCAGTGTGTACACGTGTGACATTGCCTGCGCCCAAGGTGTGTGTTGTATGTGCATGTCTGTGTGTTCACTTCCATTCATCTGCGCATGCTGTGATCCCTAGTGTTGTACCTGTTTGTGATGCTTGCTGACTTGAGCTATGTTCCCCCAAAGTCTTCTCCCTGTGTTCTCTGTGATGTGGGTGCATGGCACATTACTGGTCATCAGGGTGTCACCCATAGGTGTGTTTGCTGTCAGGGCTGAGTTTGTGTGCAGACGCAGATGGGTCACAGTCAGGTTTCCCCTTGGCACTTGTTGTTTGCCCCTGTCATGTGATTTCCAGTTTGTGTTATCTTTCAGTGATTGTGACATGTTGTGTGTGTGACTGCTGCCACTCCTCAGGGTCAGAGCTGCAATGTTGGAAGTTGTCTATGTGTGTTCGTTGTGGGTGACCTTGGCTTCTTCATTGGTGTGTGACTGTGGCTGGGATCCCATTGGTCGGTGTGGTATTGCCGTCATGTCCATGTACAGCGTAGTGTGCAGTGTGTCAGACATTCAGGAGTCTTGTTGAGTGTCCATGTGTGATGTGTTTCTACACCTTGGTTCCCACCCACCACCCTGGAATAGTCATGGGTGCATGTGCAATGTCACCAGTGCATGTGTACTTCACTGCTGCACATTGTTGGAGGTCGAGGGGTGTGGTGTTGAGTGTGTGCAGATGAGAGTTGTTGCCCGGCTAGGCCCCTGCCTCCATGTTGGCCTTGGCTTACTGGCCATGCTGATTGATTTGTGCTTGTGTAGGTGTGATGGTAGTTTGTTGCTCAGGACACCTGACTGTGGTTCATAGTGTGAACGACATTTAGCTTTGTCATCACAGTGGTATTTTTCTTCAGCCCAGGGTCACCACATTGTGGGGGCCCTGGGGGTGGTGCTGTGGTGTGTCTGTGACTTGCTGTGTCAGTTGTTGTTCCTACGTGCCTGTGTGACATGTGTGTTTTGTGCTCCCTCTCACCTGACAATGCCTGCTTGCCCACATAGGGGATTTGGATCCATGAGTTACCTTAGTGTGGCAGTGTATGCACATCTGTATGATTGGTATTCAGCTCTCCTCATGTGTTGTGTGGTTGCCTGGGGACACTGGCACCCCCACCCCTCACCTGCTGTGTATGATGACAGTGTTGGTCTGCCTGTTTGTGTTTGTGCATCTGCACCACTGCATTGGCATATCTTGGGTGTGCCATTGGCTGTATGTTGTTTGCTGTGTTTCCCCTGCTGTCCCTGGGACTCCTAGGTCATCGGTCAGCACAGTGATCATGGTTTGTGTGTCCCATTGCTGCCATGGTATGGTATCTGTTCACCTCACATCTGCTGTCTCCACAGGGTATCTGCATTTGTGTGCCCATTGGTGCAAATATGTGGTTCTGCATTCTGATGGTCACTTCTGTCATTGTGTCATTGATGACTGTTGACGGTCTCAGCCCCCATGGGTGTTGTTTGTCTGCACATGGCCAAAGGAATGTTTCATTTGCACTGCAGTATTTGGCTCCCCAATTTATGTTGCAATGGGACACATACACTACTTTGCCACAGATGAGTTTTTGGTTCTGTGAGCAGGAATGATCCATGCAGTTTGGCAGTTGCAGCTCTTTCTTTGTCAACAATTACCTTTTGGTCACTGTGATGATGAGGGTGTAGACCCCATTGCCACAATGGTCAAAATGTGCTTCAGCTATGGACCCCACACTTGCCTTTTGGTCACTGTGATGATGGGGGTTTGGACCCCATTGCCACAATGGTCAAAATGTGCTTCAGCTATGGACCCCACACTTGCCTTTTGGTCACTGTGATGATGGGGGTTTGGACCCCATTGCCACAATGGTCAAAATGTGCTTCAGCTATGGACCCCACACTTACCTTTTGGTCACTGTGATGATGGGGGTTTAGGCCCCATTGCCACAATGGTCATGGGCTGCTTGCATTGTGGGTGCCACACACATATATGTGTGGCACATGTGCTAGGGGGTCACATTGTATGTTGAAAGTCATGTTCGGTGTTGTAGGCATTTGACACAGCCTACACACGCTTGTCATGGTGGTGGGGGGATGTCTTAATCTTGCATTCCCTAGGTTGTGGTGTGCTTGTTGTGTCATGCATTGTCCATCCTATGAGTGGGGGTGGTAGTAGTGGTAGGCATCCAGCCCCCCTGGCTAAGGGTGGTAGTAGTGGTAGGCATCCAGCCCCCCTGGCTAAGGGTGGTAGTAGTGGTGGGCATCCTGCCCCCTGGCTAAGGGTGGTAGTAGTGGTAGGCATCCTGCCCCCTGGCTAAGGGTGGTAGTAGTGGTAGGCATCCTGCCACCCTGGCTAAGGGTGGTAGTAGTGGTAGGCATCCTGCCACCCCTGGGTGAGGGTGGTAGTAGTGGTAGGCATCCAGCCCCCCTGGGTGAGGGTGGTAGTAGTGGTGGGCATCCTGCCCCCTGGCTAAGGGTGGTAGTAGTGGTAGGCATCCAGCCCCCCTGGCTAAGGGTGGTAGTAGTGGTGGGCATCCTGCCCCCTGGCTAAGGGTGGTAGTAGTGGTAGGCATCCTGCCCCCTGGCTAAGGGTGGTAGTAGTGGTAGGCATCCTGCCACCCTGGCTAAGGGTGGTAGTAGTGGTAGGCATCCTGCCCCCGTGGGTGAGGGTGGTAGTAGTGGTGGGCATCCTGCCCCCTGGCTAAGGGTGGTAGTAGTGGTAGGCATCCAGCCGCCCCTGGGTTGGGGTGGTAGTAGTGGTAGGCATCCTGCCCCCTGGCTAAGGGTGGTAGTAGTGGTAGGCATCCTGCCACCCTGGCTAAGGGTGGTAGTAGTGGTAGGCATCCTGCCCCCCTGGGTGAGGGTGGTAGTAGTTGTGGGCATCCTGCCCCCTGGCTAAGGGTGGTAGTAGTGGTAGGCATCCTGCCACCCTGGCTAAGGGTGGTAGTAGTGGTAGGCATCCTGCCCCCCTGGGTGAGGGTGGTAGTAGTTGTGGGCATCCTGCCCCCTGGCTAAGGGTGGTAGTAGTGGTAGGCATCCAGCCCCCCTGGGTGAGGGTGGTAGTAGTGGTAGGCATCCTGCCACCCCTGGGTGAGGGTGGTAGTAGTGGTAGGCATCCAGCCCCCCTGGGTGAGGGTGGTAGTAGTGGTGGGCATCCTGCCCCCTGGCTAAGGGTGGTAGTAGTGGTAGGCATCCAGCCCCCTGGCTAAGGGTGGTAGTAGTGGTGGGCATCCTGCCCCCTGGCTAAGGGTGGTAGTAGTGGTAGGCATCCTGCCCCCTGGCTAAGGGTGGTAGTAGTGGTAGGCATCCTGCCACCCTGGCTAAGGGTGGTAGTAGTGGTAGGCATCCTGCCCCCCTGGGTGAGGGTGGTAGTAGTGGTAGGCATCCTGCCCCCTGGTTGAGGGTGGTTGGCATCCAGCCCCCTGGGTTGGGGTGGTGGCGCGCATTCAGGCCCCTGTGTGCATATGTGGCATTGGTGATGGGCATCCCGCCCCTATGGTGCTGCTGTTGCAAGTATATTCAGATTCCCAGTGTATGTGTGTGATGTGTCGTGTACGTGTTGTATGTGTTTTGTGGTTGGTGTCTGACTTACCTTCTGCGCCGTACGCGTCCGTGCCTGTTCCGGTAGTAGATGTAGAATATTGGTATGATCGGGACGAAGGGATTCATGGTTGGTTCGTGTCGTTCGTCCTTCTCGTTGCTTCGCGTCGTCCTCGTCGCTTGGCTTCGTCCTCGTCGCTCGCTTCGTCCCTCGCCGCTCCGCGTCGTCCTCGTCTGTGCTGTGTTCGTCTCGTAGCCGTGGATCGTGTTGTGGCGCGATTCGGAGCTTATGTGCGCCTCTCCCGGATGCTTTGACGTGCCGTGCGTAGCGACGGGTTCGGCGCGTACGGAAAGCGCATCGTACTTGTCCGGCCGGACGGGGCTGCATTTTCCCTTCCGTGCGACTCGATTCGGCGTTTCCGGATTCGCCTCGGTCGGAGAACAGGACCTGGTTTGGGTGAGTACGGCTCGGCCGGAATTTTTGCTGTTGTGCGCATCGTACTTGCTCGTTCGGTGTGCTGTACGGATCGGTCGGGAAACTGGCTTTCGCATGGCTTTTTTCCCGACCGAATGGTATTGGGTGCGCCTCCGACCGAGATCGGAATCGGCCCCTTAGTGTGCCATACTTCAAAAAATAAATGTGTGATCTCCCCTATTGGGGGGAGGGGAGGGGTGAGCCCCAAGCACAACTAGGTACTTCTGTTGGTGGCCCTGGTCCCACTGGGATACCACAAAGATAAACATGTACATTTCAAGTTCTTACAGGGGCCTATGCCACCAGGCAATGCCTTTGCCACCAATGTGGCCAATATTTCCTTTTTCCTTTTGTTTTTGTTTAAAATGCCTTCCAGAGCTAGTTTTATAAAGTAGGTGCCCCTGCCCTTGTGGGAGAAATACCACACGTAGGCCTTTATAAAGAACCAGGAGGTTGGAACGGATAACACAAAACAACAAAATGCACACTGTCTGGAAGTTTAGAATGCTTTTGCACCTCATACAATGTTGTATAGAATGCTTTGTTTACTTATTACACTTTACATTTTAATCTAAGACAAGGTCATTCTAATGCCTCATTCACTTTATTTGTGTATTGTTGATTATTATAATCAAACGAAAAGCAGACGAAGGGCCTCATTATGCACTCAGGGCTAAATTCCCACCCCTGCACAAACACATGATTACACAGGGATCAGAAGTACAAGTTGTGAGATAAATATTATTGTGTTAATACCATTGTGCCGTGGGAGTCATGAGGTTCCCTTGTGTGGCTGTGCCTGCAAGGCAGTAGATGGCGGTGGGGGCATCCTTGGGACTTCCCAGGTCTCATGTGTCTCCACTTTCCATTGCTTCCTCTAGAAGGCCTGCATGGCCACTTGGCAGAAGAGATGTGCTTTCATTGACTTACTAATGCCCTATCTATGTAATCTAGGTCAATTGACACTGGTAGCATGATGGGGGATGATATGGTAGTGGGAATTAAGTTGGAGCTTGGGCAATATTTCCACCCAGGTTTAAATCATACTTTAGATCTTTCGCATGCCTCACCAATGTATTTTGATGATCAACCATATTTCTTCATGGTCCTCCCTGATCCAGAATCCCAAGCCCAGCATTTGTGTCATCAAACCTAAAATATGTGACTACTCTTTTGGATTAGGCTTTCTTTTTACAGAAGGTGTAGGCTTTACAATAGCATATGTTATAAAAGAAAGGTCAGCATTTGGTAGAGCAAGTAACACACTTTGCCCAAAGACAGGGAGTTGACCCATGCCATTCCGTATGCTGAACTTGAGATGGCATGAGAGCAATATGAACGACAAATATCAGAACACGTGTTAAAGTTCACAGCTTAGAGAGCGCTGGTATTTCAGTGTAACCCATACTACATGTGTTCACTGCTCTGGTGCATTCCAGCTATGTTCACGCAAGTACCCACGCATACACTCATACATACATTGATATGAAACTGTACCTGAAGCACATTAACTCCTAAAATGGTGGCTACATAGTGAAATATTCTTCATCAAATATTATTAGGTGTAACGGCGTAATACAAGCCCCTGCAACCCCCGCCGTGTGGGCGCCCCCAGCCTGTAGGGGAGCCCAGCTGGTAGGGGGGCCCTCATCCATCTCAGCCTGTGTGAAAAAGCATGCGCAGTAATTGATATTACTCAGTGTCATTCCACTTCTCTGTGAGTGCTGATATAACCTGTGGAAAAACATGCAATACGCATATGGTATTACCACATGTTAATGCACTTTTAGCTCCATACTTGTGGTAATGCTTAAATGCAGGGATATCACTATATCCTTTCAATATAATTATTTTTGATGGAGGTTGCACCAGATTCGAAATTAGAGATGTCATGGGACACTGGTATTATTGATCATGGAAGGATGAACAGATGAACAACTGAGCCAGTCCTGTCAGAATACAAACCTGTGGCCTTTGGGTTACATGCAGATCTCTGAGCAAGCACTCAATCTACTGACTAGTCTTGGAAGGATCAAGCCCCAACATCTTTGCAACACCACATGAAGCAAGATGACTTCCTGAGCGCTGATAGTACCTTGAAAAGGGCAACGGCTGTGAAAGAGACCACAGCTCCCATGCCTCATGGACTGAAACTTGATGCTCCCAAAAAACAGGCCTGGGGTGTAACACATGCCCCAGCAGCCCCAGCAGGGGCCTAAGTCTTCAGGGGTCCTCCAAAGCTTCCTGGTGCCCCCCCATTCAGCCCAAGGGCAATGAATAGCTAGGAGATAAGGGAGACTCATGGGCTCCTTCCTCTTCACATTCTGCAGGGTGGAGGGGGCATCATTTTGTGTTACACCATCAAGAAGGTGTAGAGACTCACCATATTAATTTTAACAAGAGAGTAAGGGAAACCCAGCTTCACGCTGGCTACAGCAAAAACAGACTACTCAAAGGATTCAGCAACAGGTCTTAGTTTTGCTAGTATCTGGCTGTTTCAAATGAAAATGACAGTGAATGAAGGATGGTCATGGTCACTGGCTGAGGGTTAGCAAACTTGGGGAATGTCTAGATAAGGAGGCACAGATGCTAAACAATAGAAATGTGTCCGAACCCACCAGCGCTGTAGACTAATTCTGTCTCCCTTAATAGGTCCTCTTAAGCCCCAAGCCTTGTATACTTAGTTAATAAAGTTGCATGGCTGGGAAGAACACACCAGGGGTCTCACCTAATGTCCTTGTGGACTAGTCACCATGCAGGCACGGTACAGAGAACAACAGACCTGTCAGAAACACGTGTGATTATTTTACATTGGCCCTGGTAGGCTCTGACAGACATAGATTACTTATTATAATTTATGTATTTATAAGCCTTCTTTAGTCACAAAGGACCAAATTTATCAATATTTCACGCAACTCAATGTAGCAAGACAACTTGCTGCACTGTGTGAAAGGACAGGAATGTACCATATTTCCCAATATATGATGCATTCCTGCTCCCTGCCTACGCTGGCGCACTATCTGTTGCCTAGCGCCAATGCAGGCACCCTTGCACCACAATGCAAGGGTGCCTGCATTGTAGGCAGGATTTTTGTGTGCAGGAAGACACACCTTCCAGCTCAAAAATAATCCTTAGTGGCTTTTTCCTCTTTCTAAGCGTGTTACGGAGTGCAGCACACTTAGAAAGAGGAAACAACGAGGAGAAATAAAAAATCAAAACAAATTCTCGTTACGCCTGCCCTGGGAAGGCGTAGTATTTTGACACATTTGCAGGTTTACCGCTATTGGGAAATCTGAGAATGCGCCAAAATCCATGGGTGGATGTCTGGGAACATCCAAGCTCCACCCATGGAACACCTTCCCAGGGCAGAGTATACCGATTACCATTGTAAGAGCAGCAATCCCAAACATTAAAAAGGAGAAACATAATGCACTTATCATGGTAAAAGGCATTCTTCTAATACCTTAGCTGTAATTATAAAATACTACTTTAAGATTGTGAAAAAAAAAAAAGAAACGTGTCCAGCCCCAATCTACCCTGAACCATGTGCTTCTACCTAGCACTGCTATCCGGAACTGTTGCATGTATCAGGTTTCTGGTATGCATCTATCTGTGACAGCAGAAGCTGGTGTGCAGTCCTGGTCTTGTTCAAGAGCACTCATTGTGGGCTTCATATGCACTTTTAAAAATACATTAATCAAAAAACGTTTTATAAAAAGTTTTTAAAATATGCTTGCGCTCATAAGTAGAAAATATTCTAAAAATTGTAAGAATCAATGGACTTCTTCACACAAGTAGAAACAATTAGCCTACTAAAATGTAAAAACTTCCCTCCACAAGTAGATAAAGTGTCCTCCACGTTTATAAGGACCCATGTGCTTCCACAAGTAGAAATAATTAGCATACAAAATGTACAAATCTCTTCCCAGGTCAGATGAGGTGAGAACTACATCCATTTTCTCTAATAACTTTTGCAAATTTGCGAGCTTATCAACATGCACTCATTATGACTAAATTGTAACATAAATACATTGTTTGGTAGAGCTAATAGATGAACCTGCCAAAACAATAAACTGGGGCCAAGACTGTGATAATTATAAATCAAACCCTAGTCGCAAGGGCACATCACATTTCCATGACTCTCAAACAAATAACTTCCATTAAGAAAAACGTAAAACATTTCGTCGAATTAAATCATGAGAAAAGGTCGAATCACAGAATTTGAGCATCAGTCACTTCACAAGTGATCAAGCTTATTGCTGCACTGGTATGTGGAGCTCAAACCGGATGTATTATCCAACAAAAGTAATACACATAGGCAGTCGCAGCTCCTGGACGGAGTGCTGCGGGGCGGTGGGGCGGCGCGGGGGAGGGGAGGGGCAGGGTGGGGGGTAGTAAACTCCAGCATACGGCCGAAGGGAGGTAAGTACATAAATAAATAAATAAAACGAATTACATTGCGCGCGCCGCATCGCCATTTGGCGTTGCAGCTCGCGCAATGTAATTCGTTTTATTTATTTATGTACTTACCTCCGTTCGGCCGTATGCCGGAGTTTACTACCCCCCACCCTGCCCCGCCCCACCGCCCCGCAGCACTCCCTCCAGGAGCCGCGACTGCACATAGGGGTTTTCACAATAATGATGCACATAGGAATGATGGCGGAGCACATCACTCAAATGTTTCTTGGTTAGTGCATCCAATGAACCTAAAAATAATAACTGGAAAAAGTAATACCATGTATTAGCAAACAGATGGGAGCTGATCACATGCCATGTATTACTCTTAGGACTGAACATTGAACAAGGGAAAAAAAGCATCTCTGAGTCCCATAGCTCTTTGACTTGGACTCCAATTGTATGCAAAAACCCAATCGGTATCATTTTAGAAGTGGCTGAGGAACGGAATGCTATTTGAGTGCTTGGGGGGTCAGCAATGTTGTGTGTTAGCATGGCTTTCGAGCTGGTCAGCACGAAGTGGGTGCAAATTATTCTCCATTTTATGCAGTGCAGAAGTAGTAATGTCTGAGATAGAGTTGCTCTTTCTTGTAAGCGTATTTCTGGTATTATGGTTGACAGTGAATTTTTCCTGCTGTCAATTTCCCTGAGAATCTGAAGTCTGTCACAGTAGCAGTTTTCACTTTTATTTTCCTTTAACAGGAGTGACAGGGAATGTTAAAATGTGTCTGTT
This sequence comes from Calotriton arnoldi, assembly GCA_963921515.1. Classification (NCBI taxonomy): domain Eukaryota; kingdom Metazoa; phylum Chordata; class Amphibia; order Caudata; family Salamandridae; genus Calotriton; species Calotriton arnoldi. The sequence goes on from CAWUFW010018324.1 coordinate 14,213, forward strand.
CTTGTGGGGGGGGGTAGAAGCCCCTACATTAATACATTTAATTGTGTGTCTTCAGCCATATTTGGCAATACCGTCCTACACTGTATGTGGCCACAGTGACAGAAATGTATGTGATATCAGGTATAGTGGCAAGAGAATATTTTGCTGTGGGGTTGTAAGTTAGGAAGGTCACATTGGCTACTAATTACTTATTTTAATTTTTCCACGGTTCCCCAACCCATGACCAGCTTGCAAAGTGAGTGAAGGTCTTCTGGGGCACCACAGAAATTAAAGCTCTGACTGGGAGAAAGATCCCAAACATTTTGTATAATTGCCCCGCTGGATGTGATTATAAATTTCATGAATATCTTTAGGCAGAGGGTTACAACAAAGACAGCAGTGATAGGCATAAAACACACATTTGTTACTGTAAGTGTCAACATGTGGGTCTTCCTCGTCAAGTGAAGTGTAGGTGTTTATGTCAGTCATTAATTGTTTCATAGCATAAACGTCTAATGGACTGGTATATGGTCCTTTTTTGGAGGACATCATCAAAGTTCAAACAGAAAATCTAGGAGTCTGAACAGTCGCAGTGGGTCCCATCATTTAAAAGTTTATATTGCCCTAGTGACTGCATCTGAAAATATGTTTGATGTCATATTCACATATGATGTACTTCTTAGTACCCAAAGCAAAAAAAATTATGTTGCACCTTCAAATTGATGGTAGCTTAATCTTGTTGAAAATGAAATAGATACCAATATATTACTTTGTTGGATATATGATGATTCACATGAGGGAAGCAATTTGAAAGAAGGTAGATGTGCATAAGTTCATGATGGATGAATATATCTTCAAATGTTCTATTTAAAGGTTAACAATGTGGTGAGGCACCTAATTGACTGTATGGAATTAGCACATCTGCAACATCTGGATCAAGGGAATCTATTGAATCTTCAGGTGTTGTCAACTTTGTGAGAGGCTGGCTAAAGAGAGATGGCTACATATGGTGCACTTTTACTGAGTTGATAGATACCATCCAATTCTTCTTGGAACCTGGTAGGGGTGGCTGGGTAACAGCACTGTTACCTATGCTATCACACACTTGTATATGTGGTCAATAATCTGGACTGAATTGTACTTCTCATGTATATTCTCTTGAACTAGATCACCTGGTTTAAGTATCCATCAAACACTTTTAGCAACTTCAAGGGCAGCTTCAGGAGAGTCTTGTTCATCTGTCACATGTTATTGTTGTATTCCTCTTAGGGTGTCCGTATATAGGTTTTCCTGTATCATGTCCTTATATAGGCACAATTCGCCCTGCCCTTATATAGGCATAAAATCCCAGTCCTTATTTAGGCATTAAACCGTGCACTCCAAATACAGGCATGGTCTCCGACATCCGTCCACCCTAACGTCACAACGAGTTCTTGAAGAACAGACCCTTAGGCTTTGGGAGTTTCCCTAGCACAGGACTATTGATTTCTTCAAGGACTCATCTATTATGCATGAACCGTTATACCTTAAGGGTTCATTCATGACGTCTTCCGCTGTCCGATTCACGTCAATGCTAGCATTCTGAGGTACCCCTCAGGTATAAATATACCTTCCCTCGCCCTTGTAAAACAGAGGAGACCTCGACTTCAGAGGAGCCCGTATCCCGGCCTGACGCACTGAGAAGACGCTGTCATCCCTGCACGCAGAGAGTCCAGCTTCCAGTGATCTGACTTCCCTTGCGGGGTGTTGGAGTCCGAGTCTGGCAAGAGATTCCCACCTCTGTCATTCTTAAGGTATGGAGCTGACTAGAACTTAGAGGGACTCTTGGCATACTAGACTCTTGGCATACATACTCTTAGTATACCATACTAGAGAATACTTCACCTACTTCATACCTCTCCCTACACCTAGGTTAGGTTAGGTACACTGGGGTAGAACTAGCTTAGAGACGCATCGTATGAGTACTCGCATTTTTAGCTCATGTTATTTATGTATGTGAATATACGCTAAAAAGATAATGCTAGCGCAGTATTATTTATTTCTACTGCTTACGCTGTACATTATTTATCTTGCATACTGTCTTGTGATCGTAACAGCACATATCACCTACACGAGAAACAAGACTGTTCAATAAATCCTTTTATTGAAACGCCCGTCTATTCTTTCTGTGTAACTTTGAGGAAAACTAAGCATGCACGATTGAGCTGAGTGAAACGGTTATCTATTGTTTCCACGACTCTGGGACACGTTCTGATTCTAAAGGGAAACAAAGTTGTCATGTTTTGTGGCTGCCAGAAACTACTCCCTTCTTGTTATCCAAGGAGTTTCTAGTGGCCTCTGAGCTAGCTGGCACAAGTAATTAAGTTTAATATACTCGATAGGGACATACCGACCTTAGTCCTATGTCAAACCTATAGGGTATATTATTCCAATGCGCAGAGCCTATTAGGGAAATAGGAGCTACACTACATGGCGCCCAACGTTTGGTAAGGCGGTAATTTAACGCTAGATACGGAGTAACTCAGCTGTGCTTTTTCTCTCAGAGACCCCTACCCATACACTCCAAAAGACGTCTGGAGTGGGCAGGGTTAAGTATCCGCTACAGCAAAATAGGGAAGCACCCTATATATTAGCTGTTTGGTTTACTCAGCGTTGAAGGATACAGTGTTCCAAAATATTGTGCACCTTATCTTTTGTTTCCTTGAAACTTGTTCTACATTTTTCAAAAAACAATTGTCCATACACGGGGATGATAACACCGGGAACGGTGTAGCTGCGGCTGAACCAGTCGTAACAGCTTTTAACTTTACATGTTTAAATGAAACCGAGGAGGGTGTTATAGACATCCATCCAAACTTAAGAAGAGCCATCACTCTAAAACTTATAAAACACGGCCTACCACCGAGAGGCGGTAGAGCAGTTTTCGTGATAGAGGCACACGAATCCTTTCAGACAGAGGTATTCTATTCATGGATAGTATTCCCAGAATCAAATCCAGTAACAAAACTGTTTCACTCCTACAAGGAAGATGATCCACCAAAGGAATATATTCCTTTCGAGGATATTGAAATTCCATTAACATACCAGGAGCATCAGCTCTGGTTTAAAGGCGCCCTAAAACATCACAGAAACATTACCAGGCTCGGTCCCCTAGGGAGACCAGGAGCAACATGGCCGATTCTAGCCGGCTACACTCCTCATCCTGACCTGGATATAATGTCAGACGAGGAATTACTTACGCAACTTACAGAGTTAATCAAAATATACAGACAATTAGTCCAATATGTCATGCGGACTTTCACAGTCCAACCACCATTGACACTTCCAAATCAGACCCCTCATCCGGGGACTACACTAAAAATTACACCACAGACTCTCTACTCAGTCATGGGTAAAATGCCCACAAAACGTGAGCAAATTCCATTCTGGATAGCTCAAAAAATTACTCAAATAGAAGCAGTATTTCCAAATACTAGCCCTTATGAGAAACACAGAATCCTAACAATCAGTTTACCAATGGGGATCACACCACAACTGGAAGACTGCACCACTTGGGGCTCAGTCTTTGCTGCCATCTATACTAAAACACATGGTATTCCATCAATTGCGGTATTACCTGATGTCCTGAAACAAATTCAAAACGAATACGGGGCAGAGCCTGCTCTGAATTTTGGTCTGAAATTACTGAAAAATTTCGACCAGGTCTCAACAATAATATTATCTAATATTAAAGGGGAGGCAGCAGCAGTGGCGATCCGCCAACGATTAAGGGAATTCGATGTTACAGAACATCAAACTGAACTACCCAGAATAATTGAACAATCCTATGCAGAATTAGGCAGAGATAGTTTGGGTGGAAGACCATTAAAGCCAAAACTATCTGAAAGTCCTGAGAAGGACTCTAATAAACAAACTCCTACATCTTCTAAAAAGAAGTGGGAAACTAATAAACAAAATTCAAATGAGAAACGTTCTCAATCCCGAGGTAGGTCTCCTCAAAAGGAGCCCTCTGAAAGGAGGTATAACCTCAGGAATAGGGATAATTTGAGAAAACCTGACAAGTATCAAGATACTGATACACGTTCCTCTCGTACCTTTCATATCTCGTCACAGACATCGGGAAGAAGAGGACGGTCAGAACATAGAGAAGAACGCGTGAAATCCAAGGAAGATAAACACGCTCCAAAAAATAAAACAAAACCTCAATTCTCCAAAAAGAAAGTAGCAGGTCTGAAGATCAGACATGCCGAGGATACTGAGAACACAACTCAAGAACGGAGAATAGGCTCAGACAATGCTGAACAGTGCAGCAGAAGTCACAATAGTTCGCGAGACGTGAAGGAACCTCTGGAGATAGTGGACTTGAATGAGTACATCACAGTAGAGACTGTAGACACCAGGGTTAGTACTCCACAAAGGTTATATGAAATAACACTCCGAATGGAGGGAGACATACCAAGACAGGTGAAAGCACTCTTTTGGGAAAAACTTTGAAAGGGCTATGACATACTTCTAGCAGAAAAAGACTGGCCACCACAATTTGTCAGGGAGTGCCCACATGGCGAGGACATTATTATGCCTGCCTCTCTAACCATATTCCAATTCATCTAAAATATACATATGCCAGGAAATGGGCAGTAGCCCAGGCCCCAGCATTATATAAAAATCATGTAGGATGGGATGAGGACTCACCTCACCATAAAATACATCTCATACATGAACCAACTGCACAAAGGCAGTACCCAATAAAGCAAGAAGCTAAAAACAGGTCAGGGAGATCTTAGATCAACTTGAATACCAAGGGATGATTGAAACATGCACCTCCTCAATGAACAATCCTTTGTTTCCTGTCTCCAAACCAGACAACACCTATCGTCTAGTTTTGGATTACAGACATTTAAACACTTGTTCTAAAACATTTGCAGTTCAAAATGCACATAGTACAGCATTAATGAATAACATTGTGCGTAAAAATATAAAACCACATTAGATATCTCAAATGGTTTCTTTTGTCAAAACATAGCACCTGAAAGCAGGTACTTAACAGCATTCTCCATAATGGGGACCCAGGGTCAATTTTGTAGACTCCCACAAGGGTTCAAGAACAGCCCGGGGTTATTCTCAGCGAGGGTAACAGAGTTACTACAAATTTATGACAATGAGGCATTGTCCTATGTCGATGACATCTATCTGACGGACGATGACCTGGATAAACACTTGAACAGGGTAAGCACCATTATACTGGGCTTCGCCTCTGAGGGCTACAAGTTCAACTTTAAAAAGTTCTGAATTGCCCATCTCAATGTCCTATTTCTAGGATATGAGCTTTCAAGTGAAGGCAAGAGCTTGGCAGCTAACTTTTTAGAAAAGTGTGCACTGCTCCAACCTCCAAAAACGCTGAAAAACTTACAATCCATCCTGGGTTTCCTAAATTTTGGAAGAACATACATTCTAAATTACGCGGAAAGGGTTAAACCTCTCTACGCACTAATTAAAACTGATTTCTCTATCAAGAATTGGACACAAGAACACACAAAAATCTTGCGTTCACTCCAGGCTAACATGTTAGCAACAAATCACTTACAAACACACGTAAGTCAACGCAATTTAGTGATCCGAATAATTTCGGGTCAATGCGGATTCACCTACTTAACATTTAATGAGGGTGAAAAAATACCAATTGCATACAAATCCCATTTGTATACACAAGCAGAAATGCGCTTCACTTCAACTGAAAAATTCTGACAGCAGTTCAAACCGCTGTAGCAAAAGAAAGAGCCCTAGCACAAGGGAAACGCATTATTGTCGTTACCCCAGTACCTGCATTAGAAGCGGTCACAAAAGCGAGCATTCCAAATGCTAAAGCATTACATCCAAGATGGATACAATGGGTTAATTCTCTTGCTGCAACAGATGCTGAATATGTTTTTGATCCTGATCTAAAAACACAAGCGTTCCTGCAATATGAACAAGAATGTCCTCTGCCCACTGAAATTCTGCCTCTCGATCAGTACGAATTCATAATTTACACTGACGGATCCGCACAACCAGCAACAGGGGGTAAGCAAGCTTACAGTGCAGCGTGTGCAATCGTTAAAGGTCGCATGCGAGATGGCATCTTCAGACCTATGGTCACAAAAACTCAATCTCTAGGAGATTGTACAGCTCAGCGAGCTGAGCTACAAGCATTTAAACTGGCACTTGAAAGTACATATCGCGAATTCCCCACACTAATAGTGTGCGATTCTTTTTACTGTGTTCAGTCGTATAATGAAAATATACAAAATTGGCTTGAAAATGGGTTCAAAGATGCAAAAGGTGGCACAATAAAGCATAAAACGCTTTGGGAACAAGTAGTTCAGTTGAAAAACGAACTACCAAAGGCTCACGTGATACACACACTGAGTCATCAACGTGATGGCGTTCACGTTGCAGGGAATTCATTGGCTGATGAAGCCGCAAAGGGGGCTGTTCAGACGGCTTCCGTAGCTGCGATCACTCATTCAAAAACGAAAATAGACAATGAGATAATGTTGGCTGTCAATGCTACAAGCAAAGGCAGTGGTGCAGCGTTACCAAAAAAGTTTCCACTCAAGTACTCTTATGTAATTGATGCGAACAACGTTCCTTTTGCTCGAATCCCTGGAGTGGGGGATAGGGTAATTCCAAACAAGGAACGTAGATTAGGACTAATACTAGCAGCACACGAAGGGATAGCTTCTGCCCATGCAGGTGTTTCTGCAACAGTATCTTTACTCAAGCAAAGATATTGGAGGCCTGGCATTCGGAAACAAACAAAGAACTATGTTTTAGAATGTGATATATGCCAACAGATGAAAGTCTCCACAGTGAAACGTCCTGCGCAGACACCCCTGTTAATTTCAGACAAACCATTAGCTTGTGTTTACCTGGACCACTGCGGTCCCTTGCAAAGGGACCTTAACTATACATATATAATGGTCGCAGTGGATTCGTGCTCAAGGTTCCTATGGATATGGCCTCAGCGCTCGGCTGACGCTCGAACTGTTATAAAAGATTTGCGAGTCTTTATCGGCACATACGCAATAGGCACACTACATTCTGACCAGGGCCCTGCGTTTAGCTCTCGGGCTTACAAAGAAGCCATGGCCAGTCTGGGCGTTGCATTGCGATACTCCTCTCCATTCCATCCTGAGGGACATTCGGTTGTGGAAAGGAAAAACTGGGACATAAAGCAGTCTATAACAGCAAGGGTATTAGGTTCGGGTGATGGTGGGACAAACATCTATATGGGGTCCAACGCTCATTAAACAATTTGCCAAGAAGTTCTCTAGGGGGGGTCACTCCATATGAGGTCCTATTTGGGACAAGAATGTGGGTACCAGACCTCGAACACGTAGGCACAGTGGTGGAAAATAAACCCTTTGATATCAAAGATTGTTTGGCTGTTTTACAGTACTTAAACAAATTAAGAACGAAACAAAGTAATGTGTTCCTGCAGCCAACCACCACTGGGGATCAACCGGCTGTCCCAGCAAGGCCTGTCTGGATTCCAAAAGTTGGGGATCTAGTCAGAGAAAAGATTGCGGTCAAGAAGGAATTTGGACCTTCTTACAGACAACCAATACCTGTCCTAGCTGTTCAAGGAACAAGAACAGTACTACTGCCGCCCCTTGCTGGAAAAAAGGAGAAAAGATTTGTGTCCATCGACCTCATTAAACCACAGTATGTGGCCAATACTAAATAGTAGGCCTCGTGGACTCCGACCTAGTAGCAGACGCACTCCTCTCGCTACTATCCAAGAGGTTCAGACTGAAAGACTGATAACCATCGAGAATTCAGCAGTAACAGATGAAGGACTGAGCAACAATGCTGTGGAACTCATCCCTCTTGAAACTCAAGTAACAGTTCGTCCAAATACACCTGTCTACACCAAAGTAGCAAGTGATCAACTGGTTCCAGTGATTTCAACAAATCCTGATGCAATTTCAACAATTGACAGAACTGCTTCTGGCTATTTCATTAACTTTGATACGTTCTCAGAAGATCCCAGTGAACCTGAAACGACGCCAGCATCATTAACTTTCAAACAGCAAGTACAAGACTTTCTTCACTTTCTGAAAAACACTTATCTGGTTTCACCATGGATTGAACTCTGGATTATTTCTGGAATATTTGTTTTCCTGCTTTGGCTAGCTTTGGTTATGACTATGAGCGTGCTTATAAATGGCAGATACATCCATGTGAACACTGAAAGAAAAGATGTGAACTTACTTTTGAAACCACATAAATCTTCCCATCGTGAAGCAAGAGGCTTGTCAGCAGTGAACATCACAGCCGTTCCTATACAGGATGGTATAGTGTGGGACAAAACTGATTTTGATATCTTCGGCCCAACGGAACAATTGAACATTCCACATTTGTTTAAAATTTCACTAAGTGATCTTATTTTGTCCAATACCTATTCTGATGATTGGGACTTTGAGACTGTTAATGACATAATGTTTGACCTAGAAAAATCTGCTGCATTTTCTAGAAATGAATATTTAGAGGGTTCATCAGACTATGAACAGCTGTATTGCTATAACCACTATGGTCATCATTATTTGCATAAATCTGCATACCCTAGAAATGTGTTTATGTTTAACCAATGGGAGCATTGTCCAACACCACCAAAAGGTAGTTCAAAAACATTTGTTAATAAGTTTCCATATTTTTCAGGATACAATACATCTGATCCAGAAACGTTTTACTATAAAAATGTAAACAAAACAGGACTGAAAATTATGTTAACAAATACAAAACAGATTTATTCTGCAGCATTTATTACCCAACTGTCTAGACAGGGTTTCGACTTATGGCAAGACAGAATAGACACACAATCTGTCTGGGGTACTAAAAATTGGCAAGTGCAGGGGATAGAAGCTTTATTTAGAGCCTGCATCATCCCTGAACAAATAATGTTTTTGAATGAAACTGTCCAACAAACATCTTGTCTTGAATTAGCCAAGATCAAAGAGATGAAAACACCTTCTGTACCAACACCTGCAAGTGATAACAATACACAGGCAGCGGTTACAGTTGACACAATACTACAACTCAACAGATCTAATCCTGATTGGAGAAAATGGTTGATCTGGCCCACAGACACGAACAACTGTCAGGAAAGATTCCTGAATAAAACTCAGGGCTTTACTATTCACAGGCCAAACCCAAGATATGTCCAAAGACAACATCCGGGGGTAGTAACAACATACAGTGTAGGAAAATTATGCATCGATTGGCTACAAAAATCTACACTTAAGGATGTGAAACAACACTTATCCTTACTTAAAGAAGACGCAGACCTTAGGTAATTCTTGCTTGGACCAAGAAAACCGCGTCAAAAATGTTTCATATATGCCGGCATTTATGCTGCCTATAATGAAGCATGGAAGGTGTCACAGATAGAGGCCGCAGAACGAATACGTGAACTTGATCGTATTAATTTAGAGAAAACTCTCTCTGTGGTCGACAATGGGTTAACAACTTTGTCCTCCAGAATATATTCATTGGACGGCATTGTATCCTCTGCTATCGACATACTAGAACAAGATCTGGCGATGTTACAACAAGGCCAATCTCAATTACGTTCTATTGTGTTATTAAGCTGGACGCTGCAATCTTTGCGAGCGGGCTATGTGCCTTGGCGTTTTATCAACACGACGGCTCTGTTTGCTGAATACAATCTCACTGATAAACAGATCGAACTGGCACAAAGAGGAGCAAAGTAAACAGTGCTGAGCATTGAAAAACTGGAAAAGTTACCATTCACAGTGGCAGAAAAACCAGCTACAGAATGGCTTATTCATGGCAAAATCACGCTACCTGTGACTACTTTTCAGTTTCAGTATTGCCTCAAACAAATGCAAGCAGGCAAATATGAAAGGTTGCGTAAGGAATACATTAAGACATCGTGGAATTTAACATACACATATAGATGTTGGAGTGGGGATCGTGAAGTGTTTCTAAGCGGTACACACTGTAAAAATGCACTGAGCGGTTCACTAATATGTCAGGACATTTCTTTACACGGGGCTTGTAATGGTTCTGTGGCAAATTTGTCTTGCCATCAGCAGGGTACACCAGCTGCTGTGATTAATCCAACGTTTGGACAACTTTCTAATGGGAGTTACCTCATGTTGAATGATCAGAGTTGCTGCAGCATGTTGCCAGGCATCCCATATCTAGTAACGGTGAACTCCAGGGTCACTTGCTGTATGCAAGTATTGTTTGCCCCAATAGACACAGTCAGGGAGTCGCCTTTGTGGCCTTCGCTGAACGTCTCTTTTATAAGATTTGATACTTTAAGCAGAATGAAAGCCATGCTTTTACAACAAACAGTGCCTTTGACCTCGGCCAAAGAAACCTATGATCTACAAATTGCAAGGACTTTGGCTGAGATACAAACTTTAATACGTACAAACTGCCCTATACATTTCGTAGAAATGATAGGACGTATCTTTAACATGTCTGATACAAGCGGAATTGTACATGTATTTAAGACCATCTGTTCCGAACTGTTAACACCTTTCCAGGCAGTCCTCGGAATCATCCCAAACTTTGCACATTCGGTGTTTGGTGGCATACCATTAATTCTAGCACTTGTTGCCGGAATTCTATTTCTCTTCCTGCTATTACGCTATGGCCAGCCTATTCGCAGACATCACTCCGAGCGAAGTAGAGAGAGCTCTCCTTGAACGAAAGTGCCGTGAGCGAATAGTACAGCTTTTGGGCATGACTCGTCTACGGGAACTTAATACCACGTGGTTCCTGTCATTCAGACCAATCTGGCAAGATTGCATCTTACCTGTTCTACGATGCCTGCTATGCGGTAAAGAATGCGTGTTGGACACCTGTCTAACATTTCCATCAGCTACGCCAACGGATATCGATGCTCTGCTGGACCCGATAACGGCCCATGCTCTGTGTTGTCCCCAGATGCTACCAATCCTGATGACAGCATTCATTGAGATCTCACAGACGCTTCCGGCTGCTGCTGAGGTACGAGATGGATCTACAGGCACACAGGTAACAACGGACGCGAACATTGCTGCAGCATCCTATGCTGAAAGCGATGCTTCACATCTCTGTGCAATTAATCTACTACACGAGGTGTTCCGAATGTCACCAACTACAGTGGACGATATTTTGTCTACAGAAATAGATGATCTCATATTTACACCAGACCCATACACTGAATCTGATTCAGCCCACAGTGTTCCAGAAATGCAATAACAATTTGGCCTTCATATTTCAAATACTTGGAACTCTTCCCAAATTGAACTTTTTTCCATTTTTCAGATTAAATGGCACATCAATCTGCTTGAAGTAGAACTATTCTTATAGTATGGACTTCGCGGTACTTCCTCAGACACTTTGTCATCTGGTTAGTCTAAAAAGTTCATTAATTTCCGTGACATGAAATGACTTTTGATTTTTGAACAACTTATCGAACATTTTTTTGTCACACGTAATTATTACTGCTTATTTCATTCCAATTGCATTTTATTTTTCAAATATATGCCTGAAATGAGAAGCAATGCTTAAAATGTACAGTACTTTTTGCATTCTAATCGGTTTTTTAAATGCTTTTAAGAAATATTTTAGCAATATGCGGTACTCCATTTTATGTTTAGCATTTTAAATGTTTAGCATTTTATTATTATCGTACACACGAAAGTGGCGTGGGTGTTGTATTCCTCTTAGGGTGTCCGTATATAGGTTTTCCTGTATCATGTCCTTATATAGGCACAATTCGCCCTGCCCTTATATAGGCATAAAATCCCAGTCCTTATTTAGGCATTAGGCAATCAAACAAAGGGGGCCCCTATTTAGGCAAATAAAGGTAGAGGGATCATAGGGGAAACATAGAACAATCAAACAAGCGGAAATCCCCTACCTATTTCTTTAATAATATGCTAAGCGTCATATAATATACATAAGTGAACAGTGCTGCAAGAAAAAAGGCAAAAATATGACAAAATAAATTTATTTTTTCAGTAAAAGGACAAAAGGCTCAAATGTAATACAGGAATATTTTGTGATACATTTATGATCAGTTGAATGTTGTTTATTAGATACATGATATTTATCGAACAGTTTATCATTTACTGTTTATGTGTTTTGCTTTAGTTAGTATATACAGGTTAGTTGTTAGTATGATTGAAGTATGGTAGTATGTGTGTAGCTGTGAGTTGTTGTTTGAGTGGTGGATCTATATATATGTATTTATTTAACAATTATCTAAAAAAATATTCCTGTATTACATTTGAGCCTTTTGTCCTTTTACTGAAAAAATAAATTTATTTTGTCATATTTTTGCCTTTCTTCTTGCAGCACTGTTCACTTATGTATATTATATGACGCTTAGCATATTATTAAAGAAATAGGTAGGGGATTTCCGCTTGTTTGATTGTTCTTATTTAGGCATTAAACCGTGCACTCCAAATATAGGCATGGTCTCCGACATCCGTCCACCCTAACGTCACAACGAGTTCTTGAAGAACAGACCATTAGGCTTTGGGAGTTTCCCTAGCACAGGACTATTGATTTCTTCAAGGACTCATCTATTATGCATGAACCGTTATACCTTAAGGGTTCATTCATGACGACTTCCGCTGTCCGATTCACGTCAATGCTAACATTCTGAGGTACCCCTCAGGTATAAATATACCTTCCCTCGCCCTTGTAAAACAGAGGAGACCTCGACTTCAGAGGAGCCCGTATCCCGGCCTGACGCACTGAGAAGACGCTGTCATCCCTGCACGCAGAGAGTCCAGCTTCCAGTGATCTGACTTCCTTGCGGGGTGTTGGAGTCCGAGTCTGGCAAGAGATTCCCACCTCTCTCATTCTTAAGGTATGGAGCTGACTAGAACCTAGAGGGACTCTTGGCATACTAGACTCTTGGCATACATACTCTTAGTATACCATACTAGAGAATACTTCACCTACTTCATACCTCTCCCTACACCTAGGTTAGGTTAGGTACACTGGGGTAGAACTAGCTTAGAGACGCATCGTATGAGTACTCGTATTTTTAGCTCATGTTATTTATGTATGTGAATATACGCTAAAAAGATAATGCTAGCGCAGTATTATTTATTTCTACTGCTTACACTGTACATTATTTATCTTGCATACTGTCTTGTGATCGTAACAGCACATATCACCTACACGAGAAACAAGACTGTTCAATAAATCCTTTTATTGAAACGCCCGTCTATTCTTTCTGTGTAACTTTGAGGAAAACTAAGCATGCACGATTGAGCTGAGTGAACGGTTATCTATTGTTTCCACGACTCTGGGACACGTTCTGATTCTAAAGGGAAACAAAGTTGTCATGTTTTGCGGCTGCCAGAAACTACTCCCTTCTTGTTATCCAAGGAGTTTCTAGTGGCCTCTGAGCTAGCTGGCACAAGTAATTAAGTTTAATATACTCGATAGGGACATACCGACCTTAGTCCTATGTCAAACCTATAGGGTATATTATTCCAATGCGCAGAGCCTATTAGGGAAATAGGAGCTACACTACATTCTCTGCTCTCCAGCAGATGCTGCAACATATCAAGATGTGTCTTTGCTGACAAGTAGACCCCCTCTCCCCCCCGGGAGATCTGATGCGTATGCCAGACTGTTAAGTGCACACTGACTAGTTAATAGGTTTTGAAACCACAATACTGAAGATCTTACCACCCATGATATGAAAGCTTGCTTCAGCATTCCATTTGTTGTCTCCACCAACATCTTCATATGTGAACAAACTGGATATAAGAGCTGCAACAGCCCCCTACTGTAGCCAAACAATCTACTAAACCATTTGAAGCAAAGGCTGGTCCATTTTCCATGTTAAATGTGTGACATGATTACAGCTGCAACTCTGCAGTTTGTAATTATCGTCTTTGCAGCTTCATCAGCCACAGCATTTCCTTTAGCATGAATTCCTTCACTCTGATGTGCCATTGTATGCTACACATATATCAGAGGTAGAATGATTTGAAGTTTACCTATCTTTTTCATGTTTGTTTAGCCCCAGGTAATGTATTTCTTTGAGTCTTTATAATCATTCTGCTTTCAATACTTGAGATTTACATTTGTAGGCATGTACTCAAAAGGTTGAGTCAGACGCTATCGGTAATGGAACCTGAGGATTTGCCTTTTGAATTGCTGGCAAGGCCCATATTTCTTTTATTTAATAAGTTGAATCAACCAGTCCTTTGGTGCAGTTCTAAAGCACTTTGAATTCAGAATATTGTGTATCAGGGTATCTATGCTTTGTCATTGCTGTGGAGCAATCAGCATAAAATACTGTATTATTGTTATTGGAACTTGATATATATTACCAACTGAGTATAGGCTCATTGAATCCATGTGATGTGCATGCACAAATTTGCCCATTTGGCCAGTTACAATGTGGGTGTAGCGGTCACCAAAATTGTCTGCTTCCCCTAATCTATTGGCCATTCTTTCATTACTGCTGTCTGCACTTTATTGAGCATCTTTTATTCTATCGCATACTTTTCCTCATTGGCTGAATATAGGTGTGACTTACATGTAATAGTGATAATTTTTGCTGTATCTTGTTTATAGAGATTTGGTTTCCACCATATCAACTTGTAATTCCTTCAATAATACCTATGCCCTTTTGTGTTCTGAAGTTGTTGGGGCATCCATTGATAATGGCGGTTGACCCCTCTGCCTGTGTTGTGGCAGATAAGTATAACCAAAACTTAAAAATCGCATTAGAGATTGCAGTTTCCAAATTTTAATGGACTGTAAAAAAGTTTTATTATGTGAAGGTGATTTTGTGTTGATCCTGGTTATTTGACTGCCTATATTTTGCATAACTTCCTGTTTGTCTTATGCTCATTCCAGCCAAATAGCATTTCTGTGAGAATTTGTTGGAGAAGCAATGTATCATGGGAAGAGTAAACAAGATATTTTTGGCATGGGCTGTGTTAATCTAGCAACATTCTCTGTGTGACTTACAGAAAACATATGGATGTGTCGTTTATACTTGCAGTGCTGTCTAATTTAGCAACATTCATATTTGGGAAAATTCTTGAAAAAGGAGAGTAAAAATTTGGATCTTGCAAGGAAAAACAGTGCAAAAGTCCAGATTTTCATGCAGAAGCCGAGCTTTGCATTGGTCTTGTAATAACTTTAGTTCTCATGAGAATTACATATACTTTGAGGCAAAACAATTATGCAACTTCGCAGAACTGTAGTTTCTTTCGGAAGTTTGGTGCTGACCCTTTCCCTTCACTTGATGGCTTGTATGCCAAAAATATGACAATGGCATAAGCTAGCTTGGATTTTTCAAAATTGAGATCATATACTTTCTTTTCCAGATCCACCGTGCATAGCTGGCCTTCCAGGCTACCATCAGTAACGCATCTGTCATCTGTATGAGCCAAATATTTTCTTCCCACAAGTAGAAAACATGTTCTACAAATTCTTAACCTCCTTCCATGACTGTGAAAGAGACAACACTTGCACTCAAGGCCATCTACTTGGCATGCACTGTAAAGCTATTCAACTGTTCTTTGTTAGCAGTTTGCTTACTGCATTCAGTGAATGATTTTTCTAGACAAAAACTAATATATGAATTTCATTTCAAGTGTTCAGAAAAAAATGTTATGCTATTCTTAAACAATAATGTGTATATGTACTGAATTTACATCGCAAGGCCATTACAACAAACTTGACATTTCAGGAAACGGCAGAGATGTTGACTGTGCATGCTTGCTTTAACGTGAAAGTGTTGCTAATTTATTACACAGTCACTAGCTTTCCCCTTCCCTTTCTTATTTTCTCTCACCTGTAGAGGAGACACATATTTAGCAGAAGCTCCTTTCAGGATTGTACTCCAGCAGGAGTTCAAACATTGGCCCTGAGAGAGTAAAGCTGTAATAATGTTTAAATATGCTGAAACTATGCATGCTATTGATTTATTGCTTCAAGTAAATAATCTTGAGCTGCTCATTGCCGGTGTTGGGAACTACATGATGGTTGTGACTCTACAGGTTGCTAGCGGGAACCAAGTGAGCGAACGCAACTGTAACTTAATCAGCATAAGCGGCACTTGCAGAGAGATTCAGAAAGGAATTATTAACAGCAATCAACCTTTATGAATGCACAAAACCCATTTAAGAGACCCCATCAAGCGAGAGACACAAAAACGTCAGAAGAGGACTTCTAAAACATAAATAACATGTATGAGCTAATTTTTAAGGCAAACTTGACTATTCTAAAGCAAATTTTATGACAACTTGTCTAGCAAATACATGCAGGTAAACTTTGGAAGAAAAATCTGGGGTCCCGCTAGGTAAGGTCTTCAAAGTGAATTGCATGAGATATAAAGAAACAGGGGTGCATGGGATGAACGAAGGAAGAATACTTTACTTGATGTAACTGCAACTGAGAATCATCCTCTAAGAAACTCTCTTAAATTTACTGACACCATAGTTTGCTCTGGGAGGGTTATGAAAATAATTTATTAAAAACACCGAACGACTGCTTTAACTTGCACATAATGAATTAATGGGATAGATGTTAGATGCTTGAGTAACCAAGATGTTTGAGGCTAAAGTTGCCTGTGAGTAAAGTTCTCCCTATTTGTACATGTGGGTCCTGAACACCAATATTTTACTGCAACCCAATATTTTGATCAATCCAAAATTTCTCGCTGGCATCTCGGCTCCTGCACCCCTGATCTTGCAATAAGAGTTACCATCCTCCTCGACAACAGGCCCAACAAATTAGCAGAGAGATAAAAATAGTAACTGGGACCACTCAATAACTGTATTCTAAATCAATGAAAAGTTAAAGGGTTTTTGTAAAAAATCTCAAAATAGGCAATATAGGGAAAATGCAAAATATCTGCCATAAAGGCGCAGAAAACAGAATTACTCAAAGTCCAAATAAACCACAAAATCATAAGTGGAAAGGACAACATCTCTAGAGGAAAATAGAAAAGTTCTCAATAATCAGAGTCCTCAGAGGAAAACAAAAAGTCTCTATGTTCTAATTGTCAAATTCACAAGAAACACCAACAGCATCTCTAGGGGAAAAGGAAGAGTCTCTGTTTCACCCCCAAAACCAAGGGTTTTTATACACATTTTATGAATAAGTAATAAGCAAAAACTGCAAAATCAACATGGCATGACTCGTGAGCAAATCAGAAGAAAGATCGTCATAAGCAAAAGTATAACACTAACCCATTTCTTAGGAAAAGGAAAACTCCATTAGCTTTCTTCAGCAACAGAGCGGTTCATAGTTTTACAACACAATATGACATATTTTCAAACAAAGTCTCATAATAGTGTATTCTAGCAGGCCTACATCGGAACTTCCAGTGGAAGTGTCCTTTAGAACGATACATTCAGTACACAAAGAAAGTTTATTTCACAATACATTCTCTCTAATGAAAATAACCAATTGTGTCACAGTGTCCTGTGCTCTGCGAAGACTGTGGGGCGAGAAGACACACAGGGGGACACTAATTGGGAGGGGTAATGAGCAGGAGCTAGATGAATAGAACACTAAAACAGCATCCATATTAATAAAATGGTGTCTCTGCAAAAATGGGGCACAACTAAACACATTCTAAACACTTAATAAAAAGTATTTCAAGCGCAACATTAATAATTGATAGTTTATGACTATATTCATCATAAAAATCATTAGTACTCAAAAAATATTTGTCACCTGATTTTGCACATTTAGAAAAAAGATACCACATACAGGCTAGATGTCAGATATTGATGACAAAAATATTGTTTAACATAAATATTAAGGCCTAGATGCCATTTACAAAACTATTGCTCCATTAGATGTAGATTTTCTATTCACGCGATATTTTTGTAGACAATATTTAGGGCTATTTTTGTCTTAGTATATTTAGGCCTCTATATTCTGTTGCCATACCCTTGCACAAAGTCAAACGCGTACAGCTTTGGATTGAGAAATATGCATTGTAATACTGTTAGAAAGGCTTCATGCGCAGATCAGTCTAAGTAATGTCTCTTCAGTCTAATTTGTTTTGATATTTTAAACCATATAAAGCAATTGAAATATTGGGAGCAAAAATTAGGCTGCAAGGGTACATGAATATTGAGAGGATGTGCCTAACACAACTCTACTAGCCTCGTCCAAAGTAGTATTGGAGAAATTGGAGAATCACCAGAAGATGCCCCAGTCTACTGCTTAAGCTAACAGCTATCAATATTGGGACTGCTGATAAAAATCCACCTCAAGCAATCACTACAGAACTCATAATCACTTATTTGTAAGGGGAGGATAGCATAATGATAAAGACAATGAAAACTACTTCAATAGTAAAGGTGAAAAGATGATTAAATAAAGTAAAAGAATGTGTGAGTGTGAAAAGAAACATATAGTAATTTGTGTAATACACAGAAAGAGCCATTTCAACCTGATGTAATAAGCAGAGCCAAAGATTATTGCTTCAACCAAAGTAATATTAGAGGCACATATTCTATTCTATTATCTGACAGTCAGCCTCAGAGCAAACAAAATAGCTGATGGAAGAGCTATACGCCTTTGGGAAAGATAATGCAGAATGGGAAGAGAATGTGATTAAACCAGAGGATCACTATCTTCTAAAAGATCATTAAACAGTCAAAAATTCTTACTGCTGGATTATAGCTACTACATTTTGAACCAGATTAAAGACTCACATTACTTATGCACAGACTAACTTTCTAATTTCTAGGGGCAAATATGATCTGTGGTGAGATAGTCTCTGAATAAAAAGATCAATCAAAATGAAATGCAATTTTAATCAATCAAAGACTAGGATGAGAGTGATTAAATAAGTATGTGATAAAAAGTTGCAAAAGGGCAATGCCAATCGATATTTCACCATGGCATGGTTATAGTAGCCCAAACCAAGATAATGAGAAATCTCTGAAGCAATTTCTAGAGGCTGTATTGAGTCTATGCCCTATTGAGGGCAACCATAATGTGGACATTCACCCACATTAATTAAATTGTTTATTAAACATATAAAAACGTATCTAGATTAAAACATCATCACATGAGGGTGTTTGGAGGTGAACTTTCAGGATCAGCATGAACAGTGAATTAAAATCTGGATACACAGGAACTAATTGTGTTCTCAGCATATAGAGCCACAGTAGATGCTTTTTTGGTGAACCAGGCGAAATTAAGGATAAATTGATTGTGGAATCCATATATACATTCTGAATAATGACCCAACGTTTATCACTTGGCCTATTTTATCAAAATCCTACATTTGAGAAGAGGTCACAAAATATGTATGGGGCCAGTTTAAAACCCTTAAACACTGTCAATAAATTACATTATTAAGTTCAGCAATCAAAATGATCACTTATATTAAATTTGGTTTGAAAAAAATAAGATTCATGACAAGCAGCAACATTTCAGGTAAATATACTATGACAAGCAGAATAAAGAGATCTATACATGGGAAGAACAAAGTTATGGGTGTAGGATTAAGATTGGAAAAATACTGAAAAGAAGAAGGCAAGTAAAATATTAACTAAATTAAGGATGAACTAAGCAGGAAATTGATATTGAAGATATCAAAATTCAAGCACGTTTTGAGAAATATTATACACATCAATCTACCTTTTCTTTTTACAGGACGTCCAGGGCTTATGACAATGATAAAGTGCCTGAGCTCTATGGAATCTTGGATGAATTCTATAAAGAAATGTAGGTTGAAATGACTCTGATTGTGCTGGATGTGTCCAAAGGAGGTTTAAAAATATTCGAGTAACCCTAGAGTGTGGCAAGAGACTTGCATGTTTGCTTTTTATAAAAAGGGAGAATCTGAAGCTGCGTGTGTCCTACAGATCCATTTATTTGCTTGATTCTGACTCTAACTATTTAGGGCCTGGTCGGAAAGCCTCCGACCGCAGGTCAGAGGCTTTCCGACCGACATCCAAGGTTTAAACTCCGACCACAGTCGGAGTTTAAACTAGCCGGCTAATCCGACTTGCTTCCGACAGGCTCGAGGAGGCCGTCGGCTAGTCGTAAGCCGCACATAATACCTAACGGATGGTGTTTTCAGCGTCAGGATTATTATGTCGGTTTCTGACAGGCTTTCCATGGCCCCATTCTCCGCTGGGCCTACGATTGTGGGCCTGGGGGGCACCTATGGTGCCCCCCTGTAAATCCCTGCACCGCGTGGCAGGCACCATGAGGTGTATGCCACACTGTTAGAAACGGGTAGCGTGGTGCAGAGCGGGCGGGCCAAACTCCGGAGGAAATGTGTAAAGCATCTGCGCAGCACACACAGGCGACACACCAGGCACACTACAAAAGGAGACCATACCAGTTTAGGTAAAAAAACAGCATATGTATTATGCAAAACACAGCAAGAGGTAATCACAGTGGTGAACACGGCGCCAACTGGCACCAGGTAGTCATGTACAGAGGGGGACTATTTACAGGGCAGGGCCAATCGGGCCGCTGCCAGAATTATCACCAGGTGCCAGGAAAGAATAGATGTAAGGTCCATCACAGAGTACACCTAGGGAATGTAACCATCAGTAGTAAATGTAAAACAGCCAGTACCTCCTGGCTAGGTCATGAACTTAGCAATGCTGGCAATAAACATTAGGCATAAACATAAAGCGTCACATGAGGCATCATCATGAGCATAAATGCATGATACATGAATCCTAGGCCCAGTAGGCATAAAACCAGCAGTGCAAACCTGAGGGAAAAGCATTAGGTATCATCCTAGGTACAAATGCATCGTGCAACCCTATTCTGCAATAAATCATATGGGGCAATAGGCCTCGCCAGCATAAACCCCGGTCGCCCCAATCGGGGGCACAACACTCTGAAACTGGGCCCAGGCCAACTGGCCTCTCTCAGGGGCTCAGAAGCCCTATGTCCCGCAAACAAAGGTGCGCAAAGCGCTAGGGCAGGAGGGTCTCTCACTCCTCTCTCTGTTCTCCTGGGTAATCCAATGCCCCCAAAAGAATACTGGCACCGGGGGCGGGCACCGGCAATGTGCCCCGACACCCCCCCAACCACGGGATGACTGAGCCCCACTCACCACCGCGGGGTAATTGAAATATAGCGCTTAGACAGCACAGCGCTGCAGGCGCCAGCTCCTCTTCCCCTGGCACCTTGAATATAGCGCTTAGACAGCACAGCGCTGCAGGCGTCAGCTCCTCACTCCTAGCACTTTAGATGTAGCGCTTTGGAATCACAGCGCTGCAGGCATCAGCTCCTCACTCCTGGCACTTTAGATGTAGCGCTTGCGATAGGCTCGGTCCCACCAGCTTCAGGGACAGCAGATAGCGCACCTCTTCTGGTAATCACGCAAATAGTCCCACTGGGCGCTAGAGTGCAGGCAGAGCAGCACAGGCACTTCAACTCTAGAAATATAGCGCTCTCGCAGCGCAGCGCTGCAGGTGTCAGCTCCTTACCTCCTGGGCAGTAAGATATAGCGCTCACCAGGTGCTGGGCTTAGGACGGCAGGAGAGCAGGCAGGCAATACTGGGCAAGATCAGCAGGCAGTGGGTACTCATCAGAACAGGACAGCAGCTCCTGGAAGCAGTCATCTCCCATAAAGTGGCACTCCTCCTGACACAGCAGTCTTCACTCCAGTAAAGGGCTCTCACTGGCCCTGTGGACAGCGGAGGGGTGCAGATGGGCACATGGGCCAGCACACAGGCCCAATGTGGCGGTACCTCCTGGCAGAGTGTCCCCTCTCAGTCAAGTCCACGCTCCGTCTGAGCACATGGAGGCACAGCCCCCCTCACCCCACCTACCAGAAAGGGCTGGAAGCTTCTGGAAGGTTCCCTGGGAAACAGGTCCCAACTGGTTTAGGGGGAGGTGTAGAGCACCCTGGGTGCCAGGCTTCCCTCCAAAAGCTGGGGGTGCTGGGAAACAGACAACTAGACCGCCAACTCACCTCAGACAGGCGGCACATGTGCAGACAGGAATGGCGTCCATTTTGAAAGTAACATTTCTGCAATGGTGAAAATAAAGGTGCGTACACCATTGCACAGCATTTATTATTTTCAGTTCAGACACACCATGTCAGTAAAAAGGCTAGGGGGAATAGCGAAAAATTCAGGGAAAAAGGGCCAAGTCCAAAACACACTTTGAAAGAATTCACTGAAACTCCCATTTCTCTACGGGAGCTTGTGTTGCAGCCAGTTTCCGACTGCTGCACAAACTCCCATAGAGAAATGGGAGTTTGCGACCGCACCATGTGTGGCCGCAATGCAATTGCGGTTTCAGGACCGCCGACCGCAGGTCGGTCGGTTCCACAACAGCAGAGATGTCTCTGACCGACATCATAATGAGGCCCTTAGTAGTACTATTCACTGCAATTGCTTCTGAAACTGCATCCATATAACAGAGGAAGTAGGGCGGATTAATGCTGAATCAAATTTGTGCAATCATATACAAAATATAGGTTGCAATTGATTTTCTCAGAAAACTTGATGAGCATTGCATCTTTCTACCAGTCTTCACTAATTGAAGATGGTAGATGAAAATTAAAGGAAAAGTAGAGAGTCTAAGGCTGCCAAAGCTTGGCGGTTTCACTTGGTCTTTTATATTTTAAGGTTTATTGCCTAGTTGACACATTTCAACAGTGTGGTCATTTCTGTCCAGTGTATGTCAATAAAACTGATCATTTCATTCAGGTACTGACCGTCACAGAAAAATCAAGGTGTATAATAAACTGTATTTAATTGAAGCTAAGAGGTCTTGCCTCAAGTATATGAAGTGATATAAAATAATATTCATGTTGTTATGACCTGAATCAGTTCTTGACAATTTGCTCTATTAATGCCAACACAAAATATTTCATGCTGTGAAGCCACCTTAATTAGAACGCATGCTTTAAAAAGATATGGTTTAAAATTCATCTTTCACTGGACATGTGTACCAAAAAACAGAGGGCTGCCCCATCTTCCTTTTACAGTTTGCAAATATATGTAAACGATTTATTATTACTATATTTACAACTGATGTAATGGTTCTTTCTGCAACTTTTGCCTTCCTTCCCTTCATGATACTCTCACAGTCTCTCTCTGAAATGCAACCTGTACTATCACAGACTAATGGATGATGTCTGGCTGAAAACCCCTATAAGTAACTATGTAATAGACACTTTTAGTAAAATCAAAAGGTCTTGGCTAACACAGACTTTAAAAAGCCATCTGTCTGGCATTGGCTGCTAGCCTCCCATTTGAGAAAGAAGGAAAGAAAGAAAGAAAAAATAAAGGCAAGAAATAAATCTGGAAAAAGGGAAAGAAAATGAAAAGGCAAAGAAAGAAAGCAAAAAGAAGGCAAAAAAGAAAGAAAGAAAGAAGGAAAGAAGTAAAACAAAAGGAAAGAAGGAAGTAAAGAATAGGGACAAGGACAAAACAGGGGAAGAAAGAAAGAAAAAATGAAAGAAGGAAAGAAAAAAGAAAAGAAGGAAGAAATGAAAGAAAAGGGAAAGCAGGCTATAAGAAAAAGAAAGAGGAAAAAATAATGGGAAACAAGGCAAAAAAGAAAAAAAGGAAGGAAAAAATGAAGGACACAAATGAAAGAAGAAAAAAGGAATGAAAAGTAAAGGCAAAAAAGCATAAAAGAAAGAAAGGAAAGAAGGAAAGACAGACAGACAAAAAGGAAAACAAGAAAAAAGGAAGGAAAGAGAGTTCAGGGTATAAAATATTGGATACTAAAATTACACCTCACCTAAGTTTAAATAAAACTGTTACAAGTGTGCTGCAAATTAAAGAATTACTGGCAAAACTGAGCCAAGGAACACTATATGGTATGCTGTGAAATTGCAGCAGTCCACTTCAAAAGAAATTTATAACAGCATTGGAAGTAGACAGTAACTGATGAGGCTGGGATGTGTCCTGTGCTTAATTCAAATGCATCCTACTATTACATCAAGCAACACTGCACTATAAGGATCTACCTTGTTGCACGGATGTTCACCTTCTGAAAGAGTAGAATGCAGTCACTCAAAGCGACGTTAACCAGAGGCTTAGGTAGGCTGACCCATTGCTCCAAACTGTATGCTATAGTGGGCGGACGGAACATGGTAATACCACAATAGACCAATGGGTCAAAAGAGGTGGCTAAAGGCATGTTAAGTGTAATTATATTATACATACTATTTTAGTAAAATCAAAAGGACTTGGCTAACTTCAGACCTAAAAATACCTTTAGTACTAAAAATATCATACTAAATTTTAGAAAATCAAATCTTTGTTCTACTATACCCAGATTACATGACCCCGGACATCAATACTTACTTCTGTTATTTCTTAAGATGAATATCTTTGAAGCAAAAGAAAAAAAACTATCACCTGTGGTCCCTTGTTTTTGTTTAGCATATAAAGTGTGAAGCGATGTATAACCAACACAGACTTGTGTAGCTCAAAATTGTCACTCCTAAGAAACTAGAAGTATAACCTAGAAAAGATCCCAAATTCTAGCAGATTTGCAATGTATCATTCACATTTACACAAGAGTTACAAAAAAATGCATTAAACAAAGGAACAGTGGTGGAGGGCAGGGGGCAATAGTGGTTAGGGGCAGTTGGGAGCATATTTATTTACATTGAATATAATTTGTTGATTTACGAGGAGTATTGAAAATGTTTCGAACTGTTGAATATTTTGTAATTTGTGATTATGGGTGAGATTAAACTTTGTGGAACTATTCCCTTCCACAATTTGCCTTGACCCTTCTGTGCCACAACCTTCAGATATGCTGCTAATACCTGGCAAAACGAATATGACAATTGTGCTAAATTTCACTAACCTGCCAGGAGAGTGTATCACACATCATTTAATTTCTTTGTTCTACTAGAGTACGAGGCAAGTAGGATCGGAGCAACAAGGACCTATATATGAAAGTTTGTATCAGCTAACTTCAACCCCAATGAAAGAAGTACAGACACCCTTCAAATAAGTTGCTAAATCAATTAACCTAACATTGTAACTGAGATCGGAACAACTTCTCTCTATGAGCAAATGGATGCATTCAAGTATACCAAAACTACTTACAATAGGTTCTCAAACATGTATGCCACCCCAGCAGGTCAACAGTGCATACAAAAATTAATTATGAATGTAATTGAGAAGCTCTCCGAGCAAAAGAACTACCCTTCATCTGTGGGGACTTCAGGTCAACGTTGAGTGAGTAGAAATAGGACAAACAGGACTATTTGGCATCAAGGAAGGACAATCTTTTTTGTACCACATGTCTTAATAGCAATACTTAGGCAATAGGGTTTTCTATAGCACGAAGAGCAGGTCTCACTGGAGTTTCGCTTTGGCTGTCATCAAGGGTGGCAGATTCTTGGCACAAATGGACCCGTTTGCGGTCACAAGTAGCCCAAACTTAAGGGTTTTCACCTTTTCTTGTAGAGGAGTACTCTCTGATGCCATCCAAGTGTCCTGGGGAGGCACCTCTTGGGGATCAGGTACTCACTCAAACAGAGGCCAACAAGGCTCAGGCAGGTCCAGTTGTAGGTCCAGGGTGGTCCAGTTGTAGCAGGTCAGCTGGGCAGAATCATGGAGGTCTCTGGGCTTGTTGTGTCCCTGTAGCTCACACAGGAGGTCAGCCAACTGATGCTTAAAGTTACTCAGGCTAGCCTGGGATGAAGGTAAGCAGGTCCATTCTTCCTTCTCAGAAAGCAAGGCAGTGCTCAAGCAGCAGGGCAGTTATCTGGCAGTGGGGCAGTCCTTCTTCTGTAATGTGCACAGGTCCATGAGGGTTCTGATGAGTGGCTCTGGAGTTCCAATATGTATACCTGGTGCCAGCCTTTGTGTGTGTATGTGTGTGGGGGGAGGTTCCCTGCCCTACCCTCACATATGGTATGGTATGTAATGTTCTTCCCCTGTCAAGTCTACAAACTGTCTGAGGTGGCAAATGGCAGGCAGGCCTTGTGTCAGATTCATGTGCGTGTGTGTGTGGCGGTGCCCTTTGAAGTGTGAATGGGCCTGGGTCCAGCTCTTCCCTCTCATCCTGCCAAAATGGTGAATCCTGTCCACCCTAGAGACCCCTATGTGCTACTGTCTAGCAGAAATACACAAGCCCCAATAGCAGAACCATTCACAGTCATGTGACCCAGGGCACTAGCTTACATTTTTATGACAAGAAATTGCCAACTTTCTAAAAGTGGCATTTTCAGAACTGTGACTTAAAATCTGACTTTACCTTTAAAGAGGATTTTAAATTACAATTCATTTCAGTATACACACCATAACTCTATCTGCTCCCAATCCAAAGTTTTCACTTATTAAATGTAAATCAGTAACCCAGTGTTAGTCAATGGGACAGATAGAATTTACAACAGTGAAAAAGGACTTAAGGAGTTTTTCACTGCCAGGACATGTTAAACTTAAACACTCATATGCTACCTTTTAAATACAATGCACCTTGCCTTGTGAGCCTACCTTAAGGGTAACTTAGAAGTAATTCAAAAGAAGATTTAGACCTGGCAAAAGGTTTATTTTGCCAGATCAAAATAGCATTTTAAACCTGCACTACAGGGTGCGATGGCAGGCCTGAGACATGTTTAAAAGGCTTCTTTAGTGGGTGGCACAATGAGTGCTGCAGGTCCACTACGTACATCTGGCACCAATCAGTAGGGACTTACATGTAAATAAAATGTGCCAATTTTGTGTAAGCCAATTTTACCATGTTTGAAGGAGACAGCACAAGCACTTTAGCACTGGTTAGCAGTGGTAAAGCAGATGGAGTCCTAATGCCAACAAAAACAAATTCAGCAAAGGAGTGAAGGTACAACATTTTGGGGGAATACCACACCATGGATGACAAGTCTAACAACAGGCTTGCAGCTTTCTCTCCCATTCACTAATTCCTACTTGTGCAATGTCAGCATTATTATCATCTACCTCTTTATATTTCTTAGGATTTTCTTGTGTATACTGATCCTGGGAGTCTATCAAAATTAAATATGTTATCTGTCAGCTTGTGACATTTTGACTTTATTTTTCTGTTCTCAAATTTTCCTAGGACTTAATCCACTACATATAATTTTGTTCTCTTTTTTCTTTGATGTCTGAAGTTCTATTTATAAATCACCAATTTTTGTTTGTCCCTGAGGTTCTTTCATTGTTCATCTTTACATTGTATTCTATGCACATAACAAATAAACCATTACCTTCTTTGTTTTAGATGCAGTGAATATTTTCTAATTGTTCTCATTTTATATCTTTCCTTTGTTTCATTCCTTTTTAAAACAACATGTATTTACCCATTTTCTAACTTTTATTTTTCATATCAGGTGATATCAAATTTTAGCAATCGTCTTGTCTATTTGAGACGCCCTCCAGTTTAAATGAATAATTGTACATACAATACTTCATTATTTGGCCTCCTCCTTCTGACTGACCAATTTAACAGCATATAGAACACACACACACATACACACCATGGTACATGGCTCACTTACCAGTTTCCACCTGCCTGCTAATGGGTAACTATTTAGTCATCAACATTTTAAAAACTCTCAAAGTGCATATTACTCTACATATGAAGACTAAAAAAAGCCACCTCCTGACCCAAAGGGAAATGATCAGTTTGCATTTTAGGAAATAATACAATCCATACATTTCTTCCTTCAAATGGTTTCATGGTTTTATCTGCACATGTGCGTACAGGGATAACTGGTATATGTAGATCACAAACAATGAATCACAAGCAAAAAGAACATTTGCAGCAATGTATTCTGACCAGAGCGAAGAGGCTGCTGCATTTCTCCACAATGATGTTGGTGCAATTGAAACAGAGCGGTGGCTTCTCCGCAATGGCGGAGGAGCGTGGCCCCACTGGCTCAGAGCCAGCAGCTGGAAAATAAAACGATATTTTACTATCGTTTTCTTTTTCAGCTGCTGGCTGATCCAGCGTGTGTAAGGAGGGGTGGGGCTGGACCATGGGAGAGAGGAGGAATAGAGTGGTATGTGCACTTCTAAGTGCACGTCTGTTTGGCCGGCCGTCTTGGGCTTTCTCCAACCCAGCTGTATTGCACAGCCAGGTTGGAGAAACAGGACAGACTCTGTGTGCCTGAGCGACCGTTGAACAAGCCCACTCAGGCCAATCCCTGCGCTGCGCTCATGCTTGGTAATAGCATGAGAGTTGCCCGGGGATTACACATGGAGTCTCTGATGCTGTCCCAGTGTCTACTGAGACCAGGAAGCAGAGAAACATTGAGGTGTGAGGCGGCCAGCAGCTTCTGGTAAGTCTTATTTATTTTAATATTAAACCCTCCCCTGCCCTCCCCTCATAGCCCCCTGTCCTCGCCCTGCCCCCCCTCTACCCGCCCACCTCTTTTTGTTTGTGTTGGCCACCACTGTGAAACAGGTGAGGTATAAAGAAGTGCTTTGGAACTTGATCCTTGAACGTGTTTGTGAATGAGTCATTCCAATATTATCAGTCTTAGCTAAAGTCTTTAAAGTGAAATCCCCTGAGTTATGGAAACCGGGGCCATTCAACAAAATATGTCTGTAAAGTATCATTCTCAACAGTTCCGATCAAGTTCAACAATTCTGCAAACACTTTATGTCAAATGTTCTCTGCCAAACACTCATTTTGCTTCAACTTTTACATGTGGACCTATTTTAACTAATAGTCTTCCCATAGAGATCAACCAAAATCTTGCCTGTGAACCCATTACCATGCATATATAAAGGTGGTGGGTGGGAAATTGGGTTCTCCACAGGGAAAAAGTATTTTCTCTCTAAAGAGGAAAGAGCAATTTATATGTGAAAATGCAAATGTGTCCTTCATTCTGAGTTCGTCACCTAGTGACATTTCATCTTGTATACATTTGGCACATTGAGCTCCTCCTAAAAATATCCGTGACTGTTATAAAGTTCCTTAAGTACTCTTGCAACTCTTTGTGAATTTCAAATTGTAAGAAATCTACTCTTAATGATGGAGCAGTCATTGAGAAATTGATTAATGACTTTGGCCCTTATTTAGAGTTTGGCCGAAGGGATACTCCATCAAAATGTCATTGACATCCCGACCGTTGTATTTCGAGTGCCATAGACTATAATGCACTTGGAATACAGCAGACGGGACACCCACCTCGTATGTGACCGAGTAGCCAGTCCATCAAACTCTAAATAAGATCCTTTTTTCCTCCTGGATCTAATAAGCTATCAGGTTTCAGAGACAGAAAATACTGATGAACTGGAGGGTGTTCAGCGTTTAATTTAGTGCACATTAAATATAAGCTGTTTTGGTGTAACTTTACTTTCGGGTAGATTCATGGTATATATAAATATCACACAGATGCATACATGCCAGATGCATATGCCAATTTAAAAAACCTGGGGCTCGATTCACAAAGCCGTATATGGATGCAAATCAATTTTTACATCCATAGGTGGCTCCATCTATGCCTAAAAGGTATCTACAAAAGGATACATTTCAGGTGTATACATTTATTTTACTGTGTAATAAACCCTACACCAGTGTGGGGAGTGGCAGGAGCAAGGTGGGGTTTGCCATGTCAGTTTGTGAATGCCCATATGAGATTGTGAGCATTTACATTAACCCCGGGCGGAGTTTGCATAGACTCGCTACTCGAAGCAGCAAAATAACTCTCCAGTGCTACGCGGAGTTACGCGAGCATGCGGAGTTGCGTGTTCCGCATGCTCGCGCATGCTTGCGAGATGTTTTTGATGTTCTGCAATGCGGATTGCTTGTTCGGGGGGAAATATAGTGCGAACTTCACCACGCGGTCACCAATGGGCATTGCCCATCTTGTTTTCCTAGTCTTTGCATGGTTCTAGGGCCTGTTTTTCAACCCTCTCTAATCTTTTCAATCCTTTGTTTTTTACACTGTTTTCTGATCTTTTTTATTTATCTATCCCTATTTTTTACATTCCTACTTCTTCTCCTGACTTTAGTTTTTACTCCTACATTTTCGTTTCCGCCCCGCCCACCCAGAACCATGGCTAAGGCTACCTCTACCTCTAATAGTAAGGGGAAGAGGAAGGCGCCTGCACCCAAGAGCCGCCTTCCTTGCGGCAGGCGGCACCTGGATACGGTGCAGCCCCGGGCCCTTTTCACCGAAGCGGAGGTGGCCGCCCTTGGTTTTTTTGTACAGCGCCACCTCCCCTTAACCTTGGCAGCAGGCGCAAGGCCCAGCTCCAGTTACGCTACCCAGTAGCATCACCGCCGGTGGGCGAGGGTGCGCCGTGCAGTGTTTTGCTGCTCTGGGGTCCGGCGTACCCATAATCAGCTGACTTTCCAGTGGTCAGACATCTTGGACTGGGAGCAGGACCTGCTGGACCTGCTAGGTGTTGAGGTCGTGGGGCTTGGTGAGTAGCTAATTATAGTAGTATTGTGTGTTCTGTTCTGTGTTATTGCGAATATAATTTTTTTCCCAAATAGCAAGATGCTGCTGCTTACATGCAGGTAAGTTACGTTTAAAAATCTTATGTGATTGTTATTCTTCTAGACACTAGACAGGTGCTCGGCGCTACTAATCTTACTTGTTTGCAACTTTGCGCTCGCTTGGGCTGATTATGTAAGAGAGTTTAGAGAACTTAAGTTGGGTAATGCTAGAGAGACTCCAGCCCTTTCCTTTGTCGTCCTGTCACTAAGATAGTGGTGGATTAATAGGTAGTTTAGTTACTTAGTATTAGTTGGTAATTTTTTAGCGGTCTGCGTGACGCGTCCTCCGTCACGTCACGTGCTGCTGAGTGCTGACTCCAGTCCTTAGTAGAACCTTTTGTAGTTTGTTAGTGAGTGAGTAATATAGCAACTAAGTCATCAGCACATCAGCAGCAACCAACCAACAATTTGGTGTATGCAAATTTATTGATGCGTCCATCTATGCATTTTTGAGGACTAAAATAAATGGAAATGCAGACTTAGTGAACAATTGGCCCGTCAAAGGGGGTTGATTCATTGATGATTTCGAATGAGATTGAAACTTAGAAGAAGCAAATATATTGGAATAGGTGGGCTAGGTCAGGTACTTAGGTTTAGGATTCTGGAATCAGAATGGAACACTGGATTAATAAATAATAACTAGACGGTCCGCGAATCCCGCGATACTACTAGTTGATCAGATTAGATAGGTCAATTTTATTGCAATTGTTGTTTCCAAAAATGCTTTTAGAGCGTTTTTTAAAATATTTTATTTGTTTCACACCAATCATCAATGTTTGTCTCTTTCTTTATTATATCTTACATGATCAGCACCCAGGGGCAAGAAGACGACAGGGTCTGAGGCGGGAGCTGGAGATGCCTCCCAGGGCCAGGACCGCTCCTCTGCCGAGGGCTCTGCTGCTGTCCCCAGTAAGTCCTCCTGTTGTTAATATTAATAATTATATTTCCCTAACTTTTACTGCACCTTATTTTTTCCGAACTATTATTTCCGTTTCCTAATTCTATTTTTTACCAAATCTTCTTCGATCCATCTGTTTCTAAATTCTTGATATCCCTGCCTCTAACTGCCTCTGTACCACTACTATTAGTCTGTCTGTAGCTTGCCCAGTTGGCCACTCTTTATTTTTAAAAAGTTTTAAAACTCAGATTCACCAATAGCTCTAGCCACTGAGTCCAGTCCTTTGGGTTGTCCTCTTCTTAATCTTGAGAGGCTTTTCGACAATTGCCACCAACAAAATGCCCAACGAGATATTTTACTATTTTTGATAGGATAGGACATACTACTACTGTCTACTCTACTTTAGTACCCAATTTGTACTATTGATGTATGTGGTGTATGTATTGTATTAACTATTTTCAATCTTGCTAGTGAAAAAGAATAAATAGGGGGAGGCGTATATGGCATCTAAAAAATGTGTAATGTTTTTTCCAGGCGTACCGACCACCAGTGCCGGGGCCAGCGGCGGGGCAGGCGATGCCAGCCAGGAGGGAGCAGCTGATGCGGCAGCTGCCGCAGGGGTGGGTGAGCCAGCAGCAGTGGCGGGCGGTGGTAAGTTATACTTATATTTCTTACTTATTGACAATAGTTACACACTCGCTGCAAGGGTGTACACTGTATGTTGAGAGAGACTAAGTTGAGGTGAATAACGGTTGAAGAAGAAGACACCCTTTACTTAGCAATAGCATTAGCGGCGGGAGTTGAGTAACTAATGGCCTCTTCTATCTGACTTCAACTCAGCTGGGAAAGTTTTATGGAGAAGACTAAGAGTTAGACTACCTTGATGGATGGGTTGAACGAAAAGGGAAAGAAGGATGGAAGGAGGAAGGACGGGCGAGATGTAATATATGACTGGCAGAGAAGGATGCGTAGGATGCATAGGTGGCTGATAGGAATCGGATGCATGGGTGGTTGAAGGATGTGTGGAAGGCGAAAGAAAAGATGCTTGCCTGGGTGGGTGAAACTGTATGGCTGATAGGAAGAATCCTCCGGGGGGTTTCATGGGTCAAACTCGAAGGCAAGCAAGGAAGGACGCATGGGTGGTGGTTTAAAAAAAATAACAAATGTATGTTGTTGGTGAAACTAAGGTTTGTTGAGAGATTAAGAAGAATGATAGACATGTTTACTTTGGATGCCTGGATGGTATTCAATCATCATAGCATAGGTGGAGACTGTCACTGGATGAAGAGTCTTTGAAGAGAATGTAAAAGAAAAATAAACCGCACCAGAGTAGCAAAGCCAAGGAGAATAGAAGATTAGAATTAAAAAAATATAAGGCTAGAAGAGCAATGCAATGATTGATAAATGAAAAATCGCTGGGAAGAGAAACAACAGGACTGTTTTTTTGCAAGGTTTTTGATTCAAGGTTGTATTTTCAGAATACTCCCCTGACTCACAGTAGTTTGCAAGCACAGCATATATATTGTGTATGTATGTTATCAAGCGCCTCCCTCCAACTCCGAGGCTCACTCCCTACCTATGTCATTTATTTTCGACTGTGTCAGCCTGCCATGGGTGGTCTATCGGCTGCATGGCACAATCAATCAAAAGTACCTCATGTTGTCCCATATATAATCGATGATCATTTGGATCAGATATCATCTGCCTTGTTGTACTAGTCAGGGTGAAAGTGAAATTGAGCAGTTGCCATTGATGTAACAGAGTATGGCCACCCATAATAAAAAAATAAGATAATTGTGCAGTTGTAGACTACAGCTTCCCCACCTGCAGAGAGTAGTAAATAAAAATAATGTGAGTCTGCGACAGAAGTATGTTTGTCTAGGGCACAAGCTGACTGAGCTGGCATGCCTACAACAAGGTTAATATAGCTAAACAAGAGAGAGAAGAAGAAGACTTGTCTACTCCATAGTGCCTAGTAGTAGTAATGCCTGAAACTCCCACAAATGTTAGAGGCCGAGGAAGTGGGAGGATACCACAAATGTTACGTATGTACTGTGCTTGCCACTATGTGTAGAATTCATTTTGTGTTACTGTTTTGCTAAGAGTATTGGTTACAATTGTCTTTTTTCTTTCTTGATATAGCTACTCCTTCCCAATCAAAAGCACAACCAAACAGGAAGGAGTTGGCAGCCATGGCCCGGCGCCGGAAGCTGGAGGCCATCTGCAAAGAATATCGGCGACTGGTGGTTCTGGCGGAGGAGGGGGAGGAGGCGGCAGCAGCTACAGCCTCCTCCAATGCCCCGGGCCCCAGCCAGGCCCCCCCAGTGCTACGGCGCCGTGGTCTGGCCGCCGCCCGCCGTGCTTCATTCAACACTGCTGCCCCCCGTGGATGCAATTGTAAAGCATTCAAGCGTGGCATGCTCCTCTGGGTGGTGCGCCTAGAGGAGCGGATAAAGGTCCTGGAGGGTAACAAGCGAGCCCGCCGCTAGAACTCCGTCGCATTGCCCCTTTTTTAATCTTTGTTTTGGTGGGTGGGAATTGGGTGTTGGGGAAAAGTTGGGGTTTATATTTATTATTTATTATGGACAATGGACTCGAGCGGACATTGGTTGGACTCTTTTGTTTATCTTTGGACATTGGTTGGGGTTAGGGAGAGGGGTGGGTCAGGTGTTGTGGGATTTTTACATTAGTTTATTTTGTTAGGGGAATAAATTATTTATACTTAAAGTTTACATACGATGTAAATGTTTTGTGGGGGGTTACTATTTTACTTCACACGGTTTCCTTTGCTGCTGCAGGGCCACAGCCAGTTTTTGATTTAAATAATCTGCAGATAGTGTAACACACGAACAGATAGATGCGGTACCCTCACTTGTGAGTGACTTGTCCTACTAGTACTGTCAGTCTCTCCTCCTAGTCTATGCAGTCTGCAACTGGACTCGGAATGGAAGGGTGTGGATGTGTGAATTAATTAATTAATTTCCATATTATTAATTATGCCTACCCCAAACGTCTTCTCTTACCTGTGATTGATGTTTATTTAAACTTAGGTAAAGCGATGGCTGCATGGTGATGATGGTTTGGTTTCCCAAGATGCCATGGTGGTGGTGGTAGTAGTAGTAGACACTGGCAGTAGCATTTGCAAAAAAAGAAAATGAGACAGTCAGTCGCCTGAGGGAGACTCGGGAAGGAGTAGTGGAATGAAGTACAGTACACAAGAAGACTGCCAAATAAGAAACCATGATGATAAGCAATGCTAAAGTAAAATAAAACATAATGGTGGCGGGGATAGCCTAGTACAAGTTACAAACTGTAGTTGACTCGACCTATGAAGTGGACAAGCATAACCTTTAGTGCTGTAAGGATGATGAATCGATGCCGGCAATTAATTATGATGGATTATGTTTCTCTGGAAAAAAAATGGACTTGCAAATACTGAGCATGGGTGGGCAAGCAGAAGAAGATCCTCGCCCTGCCTTGAGTTAGTGTTGCTTTCACCACATCCGCCCCAACAAGTGTGTTATCAATTATTGGTGTAAATTAATGTAATTTAGTCACACCTCAATATAAATCACACAGCCCGGGGGAAGATGGCTAGGGTTTGATGAATGTTTGGGAAGGGGTATTTGAGGGAAAGGTTTGACAAAGACAAACACTACACATGGACAACACACAATCTTGGCAGACGACCATCATAAATCTGTTAAGGGAGAAAAAGGAAATGCATGCATGATGATGACTTGATGGTTCATGATGTGTAGTACTAGACTAGTAGTACAGGCCAGGGCAGCAGTAAATTATTAATTATTATTATTAAGCAATTGCCTTGCCTGTCTGCCCCCAGAGAGACCCAAAGTACATACATTTTATGTTCTGTTGTACCGGGCTTCCCTTTAAAGCTAGCAAAGAAAATTAAAAAATAGCTGTAGGGGTCAAATATATAAGCAAACTTAGCTTAGATTTTGAGCCAGACAGAGCACACATATACAGCAACATAGCATTTTCCAAATTAAGTAACTAAATCAATGCACCGCTGTCAGTCATACCACTACACTCGCCTCCACCACTACACAGACATGTAGGTCTGCTGTGGTTGTTGTTGACTTGTTTACCTTTTAGGCCACTTCATGATACGCCCGAGTTATTCCATCAATCATCTCCGATCCTACTGACTGACTGCGACGAGTATAGTATGGTCATCATGGTGTCCAACTCTGTAGTGTACCGAGTGAGTCCAGATTCCCTATTCAAAAATGCAATGGATCGGCCTGCAGTAGAAGTACAATTTTGTTATTAAACAACAAGAAGGGAAACGTTGACTTGAGTCACTTTTTTGTGTGTAGATTAAATACTAGTACACTTCATGCACAACAACAACAACACAAACACCAATCACTCAGAGTCCGCGTCCAATGCATGCCATCATCATTATTACCTGTTCTTAAGGGGCAGTCCCTCTCGGCTCGGAAAGGAGGATAGCTATAGTCATGTTCTTTGGAGGGACTCGACGAGGCAGCACAGGCACACATTTCTTGTACTATTCTCCATCCAATGTCTGGCTTTAGGGAAATTGATTTAGGGCGAGTCAGGAGGAGTGGACTGGAGCAGGACTCGGAGGAGTGGACTTACTTCTTTAATGACTGCACACAGTTGCAACTCCAATCCGGCAATAAAAGAGTAAGACGGCGGTGATAGATTTGTTGTGATTCGAACCAGAAAGACAGAGACACACACAAATAATAAAAGTAAATAAGGAAAAAAGAAAGTAACAAGTCGAAAGCCTAGTTGTCAGGGAAGTAGAGCGCATCCTCAAACTCTGGTGGTTCACCCAGAAGTAGGTCATCTAACACACTACTTCCATGACCTAAGTCGCTGTCATCATCTTCCTGCTGTGCTACTTCAGGTATGGTGTAATCCGGTGGTATAAAGTGCTGATTCATTTTGATCATGGTTAACCTCTCCACGTTTTGGGGCGAGAGCCTGGTCCTTTTCACTGTTACAACGGCACCAGCAGCACTAAAAACACGCTCAGAAGAGACACTTGCGACCGGGCAAGCCAGATAGCTTATCGCCAGCCTGCTGAGCACTGGTCATTGGCCCCTTTTCCCAAACCAATACACCAATGGGTTTTGATCAATGTAGACCTCTGTTGGGTCATCCAGATAGGCCTGGACCATCCGCTCTATGCTCGGCCTCTTTTGCCTTTGCCTCAGCACTGGACCTAACAAGTCCTTGCCGTAAATACCATTCCTGTGCCGATTTTCCTGGGGCTGATGATCTTGTTCTTGCTGTTGTTGATGTTGTTCTTGGTGTTGGTGATTTTGACTGCTGTGAGCCAACCGCACTGCCCTCAGGCTCTGAAGTTGAACTTGACGCCGGCTGCCCTGCAGTACTTGTTGTGGGCTGGAGTAGCGGGCCTCTAATTCCCAGCCATTCTTTTTCTAGGCTACTGGCTTCCCCAGCTATCCAAGTTTTGTACTTGGCAACATCCACTTCTGAAAAAGGAATCAATGTGTTAGTGTTCAGTACTGCTTTGTACCGTGCATCCAGAATTGTGGCAGAAATGTAATGGTTGGATGACACAATGCTTCTTTGCACCCTTGTATTTTCAGATAAGCGAAGGGTTAAGCTCTCCACAAACTCATATGCTTCTTTTTTTTCCTCCACACCTGCGTACATTGTAGACACCCCCTTCAGCTGTTCCTGTAGCATGTGCAACAATGGGATAGCTTGGCCCATAGTACAGTCCTCCTTGCTGACTTCACATGTGAAGAGCTCGAAAGGAAGTAGCATCTCTGTCAGGCATTTAACTAGGCCCCATTGGTCCATCTCAAGGGTCATGCCTTTCACAGTAGCAACCCCTCTCTTTGCATGACATATTCATTGATTGGTCTGTACTGCTCGAACAGACGTTCAAGCATGTAATAAGTTGAGTTCCAACGTGTTGGCACCTCCTGGATGAGTGCTTTAACTGGCACTCTATGCTCACGTTGAATGATCCTCAGCTGCTTCCGGGCTTTAAAAGAATGGCTGAAATGTGTGCAGATTCTTCTGCAGGTGGTCAGTAAGTTGCTGACTCGGTCTTCTTTTTTCAAAAAGTCTTGAACAATAATGTTAATGCAGTGCGCCAAACACAGGGCCCTGAAATAGCCACCATCGTACATGGTCCTAACTATATTACTGCCATTGTCCGTGGCAACAAAACCAATGTTAAGCACTCCTGGGTGCAGCCATTCAAAGACCTTGCTGTTAAACTCTTCCAAAATGTTTGCAGCAGTATGAGATTTCTCTATGGCGAACATGGCTACAGTTGCATGTTTCCGAGTGGCATTAAAATTCTCAGCAGTGTCAACACCTGCAGATATCTTTTCTCTAACCCCCACAAAAGAGATCCAGTGTGCAGTGATGCACATGTAATCAGTGGCTTGGCAACTGGTCCACATGTCTGTTGTCAGGTGGATAGTGTGAACAGCACTCTGCTGCAAAGCTCGTCCAAGCAATTCCAGCACGTCATGATGTACTGCTGGAACAGCAACTCTGGCAAAATAGGACCAGCTGGGAACCTTCCATTTTGGGCAGATGGCTGTCACAAATTCAAGACAACCCACCCTTTCCACAAAAGAAAAAGGGAGAAGGTCCAGCGCTAACATTTTAGCCAGCTTCGTATTGTACAAACGTGCCGTTGGGTGGTTGCGTTCGTACTGCCCCTCCGACCTAAACATGCTGAGAATGGTAGCCTGGATTTTCTTCTTTTCTGGTGCCACTGATGCAGGTGACATCTTCTTGACGCCAGATGTTGTTAGGCTCAACACACGTTTTGTTACGGTACTCTCTTGCCTGGTACCCCTTGGGGTCTCAGCCTGACTCTTACTCTTGTGGCACTGCGATGTTGCTGATGCGGATCTGGCCGGTACCACTGCATTGCTGGGGACAGGGCTACTTTGTGTACCAGAGAAAATGTCTCCCTCTTGTTCACCTTCCACCGTGATCGGGTCTTCTACTCCTTCATCCCCACCAACAACAATGGGTGCAGTTTTTTGGCCGCTAAGGTGCGCCTCCCACTGGATCATGTGGTGTTTTTTCAGATGGGTTGTTTTGCCTCCGGTACCATAGTTTGTACCAAGCTTACCCCGACTAACACCTTGTCCACAAATGGAGCATATCGCAATGTTCACCTCCTTCCTGCTAACCGAAAAGAAGTCCCAAACTGGGGAGGTCAACTTTCTGGAGCTGCTGGTGCCACTTTCAATGCTGGATAAACTGGTAGGTGGGCGTGGAGTTTGACTCTCTGCAGTACCTACTTCTACTGCGGTGGTTGTGCTGGATGAAGGTCGCTGCCGGGCCTTTGCAAATGAAAATATGGAAGCTGGAGGTGGTGTTGATGTTATCTGTGTTGGTGGTATCTGTGCCACATCCCTCACAGCAATTTGAGATGGGGTAATGTCGGTCTCCACTGGGACGGGATTAATGTCCATGATGACAGGCTCATCATCATCATCCTCCTCTTCTTCTACATCTACCTCCATAACTCTAAGGATTTCTGGAACCTTCTTTTTCCTTAGCCTTGTCTCGTGGCGTTTCTCACTCTCAGACTGAGGTGGTGGCTTCCAAGTGGCGTCTAGATCATCAGAAGGGGGACTTGCAGAAGAACTCGATGGACTAACCCTCCTTTTCCTTGCTGGGGATCTGGAAGACAATGGATCTTCTGAAAGAGTGGCTTGCTCTTCTTCTTCCTCTGCAGGAAGCTCGATTTCCTGAACTGCCCCTACTTCGGGAGGAACAACTTCTATTGTGGGCGGTGGTTGCGGCTGTTGTTGTCCACTTATCTGAGTTTCCTGCGTTGATTGGGTACTACTTTGCGATAACGATAAGTCAATTTCAACATCACTGCTCATTGGCGTTGTCGTGATTAGACTGGCAGCCTCTGCGACAGACATGGGCTTGGGCCTAGGTTGGTGGGGTGGGTCCACCGATGCGGGGGTGCTGCTCCCAGCTTGCTCCCCGGACACCACTGCTTCAGGCGCAATTTTTTGTTTCCCAAAAAAGATCTTGGGTGGCACACCAGTCTTGGTAAGTGGCAGTTCCTTCTTCTCATTGGCAACATTCTTGGTACTGGAGGACCTGGTACCTTTCTTTGGGGCCATCTTCTTCAGATGTCAGCAGCACGCAGTGGCACAAGTTGAAGAGATGTCTGTGGTCACACGTCACGTGACGTTGTGCGCAGCAGGACTTCTGTTTGGCAGTACAATGGGTGATGACGCCTCCTCCTCTTTTGTGCACCTAAAGCAAAGAAGCAAGAAGAACATCAGTGAAACGTGGCATTTGTTGTTGTGGTTCAATTACTACTAGTACAAACAAATAAATATAATATATAACTTAGTTTGTGGTCACACTTGTTAGTGTTATTATTAATATTATTACATTTTATTAACTCAGTTATTAAAAAAACATAACAGTGTAGCCATTTGTGAGACTTTGACAACAAGGGCTTTCATGGTATACTGTGTACACTCAGGAAGGATAGGAAAGAAGAAGAACAAAAACAAAATTACAAATGTAATGGAACCTGTTTGCCATTGTGCATCATGTGGGATGCAGCATTCAGGGAGCTGCAGCTGGCAATGGCGATGGACGCAGTAAGCCAAGAGGAACAAAGGAAAGACATGCAGGCCTATGGCAAAATCACCACAAAATGGCCACCAGCCACAT
The DNA here is from genome assembly GCA_963921515.1 of Calotriton arnoldi. Classification (NCBI taxonomy): domain Eukaryota; kingdom Metazoa; phylum Chordata; class Amphibia; order Caudata; family Salamandridae; genus Calotriton; species Calotriton arnoldi. The sequence continues at coordinate 54,237 of CAWUFW010018324.1, forward strand.
GGTCACTCACAACAAGCAGGAGGCCTGGAAAACACTGAACTCAAGCAGGCCTATATGGCCAGACAAAGGAGGCATGCTAAACAACACAGATTTAATGCAACAATGCAAAAACGAAAATCCACAGGGCTAAAAAAGGTTTGCAAGTTACACAACAACCACACCACACACATCCAACAAAGACATTTATTTAACACACACGAAAAAAGTGAAATACCCCCAAAAAACACATTTTGCAATTCAATCCAATGCCATCCATGACCTAAATTCTGTTTAAATTCGACAGACACCACAAAAACAGTTGCTTCATGCACCCATAATGAGTAGCTCTGGGCCTATTGGTTGGAAAACCCATTGGCAGACTAGGCCACATAGTGAATCAATTCAAATCAATAATATTGCAAATGCATTAGAAAATGTAGTGAACTGTGCTGCATTGTTTTGCTGGGTAAAAGAAGAAAAAATTGCAGGCAAAACATCAACAAGGCATGGCCACCACAAAGAAACCTTGCAGGCCTAATGCAGAAGCACACTGGCTGCCTTCACAAAATGGCCGCCAGCCACATGGCCAGGCCACCACAACAACAAGAAAGGGAAGACAGACAATGCAGGCTTGTGGCAAAAGCACACTGGCTGCCTTCACAAAATGGCCGCCAGCCACATGGCCAGGCCACAACAACAAGAAGCAGTAAGTCAAGAGGAACAAAGGAAAGACATGCAGGCCTATGGCAAAAGCAGCACACTAACTACCGCCACAAAATGGCCACCAGCCAAATGGTCACTCATAACAAGCAGGAGGCCTGGAAAACAATGAACTCAAGCAGGCCTATATAGCCAGACAAAGGAGGCATGCTAAACAACACAGCTTTAATGCAACAATGCAAAAACGAAAATCCACAGGGCTAAAAAAGGTTTGCAAGTTACACAACAACCACACCACACACATCCAGCAAAGGCATTTATTTAACACACACTAAAAAAGTGAAATACCCCAAAACAAACACATTTTGCAATTCAATCCAATGCCATCCATGCCATAAATGATGTTTAAATTCAACAGACACCACAGAAACAGTTGTTTCATGCACCCATGAGTAGCTCTGGGCCTACTGGCTTAAAGGCCTATTGGCAGACTACTGGGCTAGTGAATTAAATAAATATTGCAAATTAATTTCAAAAGTTGGAGAAAATACAGTGAACTGTGCAACATGTTTCCTTTATAAAAGATGAAAAATTACTTCCAAAGAAACAACTAGGCTCCTACTGAACTACAGGCCACCCACCTCAATAAATTTTTAAAGAACAATGAAAAGTACAAAAAAAATGTAGGTGCAATGCCCCAATCAAACAAACAACACCAATTTTCCAACTTACTTGTGAAATCTCAGATTCAAAAGTCCTCAAATCCAATGATATATGATTCAGCAGCCACAAAGAGTGATCCTTCCAGCTCCAAATCCAAATGAAAAGAGAACAGGAGATGGACAAAGCACTGGGAGGAGCCAGCTGGACAAGAACAGGAAATGGGAGACTCTGGGGCACTTCCTTCCTCTTAAAAAAAAAAGTTAAAAAAGGACTCCTTGCACAAAAAAGTACAGCCAAATGTCAATCTGAGGAGTTTTTTTTAATCCAAATCATCATTTTGAGAAGATTTTGATGCGGCTCAAGAGAGATTCTTCTCCAAATTGCAAATTCTGCGTGTTCGGGATCGCGATCTTCTCAAAACATCCGCCGGAAGGCCGAAGGCGCGCCCGAATGACGTGTTCGCGATCGCACACTCTCGCGGGACCGTGCGACCGGCTACCAAATCTCGTGGTGCTCGCGAACAGATGGGAAATTTCGTCGGCGATCGCAGGCATCCCGGTAAGTCGCTCCTGCGCGCGCGAAAACACATTTTGAGAGTGCGAACACAAAACAAACTTCGCTCCGCTGCGGAGCGTGGAATTTTTTGTAACTCCGCGTTCTACGCAGAACGCAGAGTTGCCAAAAATCCGCAAACCTCGCGAGCGGAGTTTACGCCCAGGGTTAATTTTCATACTCCTATTTGACCTTCTCCCATCCTGGATACGCTCAAAGTTTTACATCAATAAAATGCTTGGAGAGAAAAAGAAAACAAAAATAATGTGCATTTTCAGGTCAGGCTGACTTTCAACAACATGAAATTGTACTTGGCGCAGCTTTCCAGGCATGCTGTTGGGAATGTTTGTGAATTGCAAAAAAATGTGAAAGGAAGTTCAAAGTGAGGTGTAAATCTCTGAGCACATTTTTATTCATTTTTAGTCAACCAGGCACCCTTTCGCTTTACTCCAGCTGGATCTCCCAGCTTGGCCACCATATTTGTGACACCTTTTAAATGTCAATTGCCAGAATGCAAAACTGTTGGATGTCGCTTTTCTTTTCTGCTTCATACTGCCTCCTTCCTTAGAGCCGCTTTACTTTTCTAATTGACTTTTTGATGCTTGCACAACACAAGGCCAAGATATTGGTGCTGTTTTATACATTTTTGTATTACTACTTTGATGTTATGTTTTCTTTTATAAAATCCTAACCCTTTATTACCTAAGGAACTGTTGTTTCTTCACCTTGCCAGAGAGATTGAAAAAGAGTTCTGACAGCCTGGCTATTTCTGAGTCTAGCCTTGATCTGATTATGGAGCATTACAGGGCATGATGATTTGTTGACTAATTAAACAGATGAACAATCAGTAAAATAATTAAAGGGTGTCCTCAGGCCAGAAGTGAACTTGACTGTCAATAAAGTAACAGCTGCAGAATATCTCCCTCTGAAAAATATGTCTCGGAGCTTAGTGGCTTTGTTTAAACAGACCTCTCGCTAAAGAAGAAATGGATTTGAGGATCAGAAGCAAATGATGCTAAATATTTAAATATTTATTCATTAGACATATTATTTATACAAAAATATAAGTGTAACAAAAGAGCACTGGAAGTCTGACTGTAAATACAAGAAGTAAAGTTATTTCAGTCTGACAACACTCCAGTGGTGTATTGCTCTGAACTTGTAAATAATATCATTAAAAATCATTGTCTAATAGATCATTTGTTTGAAGTAGGGGTACTGTGACACGGAGGATGGGACAAACTGCTTGTAGAAGATATAAATTTGGCTGGTTGGGTCTGTTTATTTCTTAGTCACATTCCACCTGGACTCCACTCTTCAGGGATTACAAAGGCCATCTTTTTCCATTCTTGCCATTGCCACTTCAGGGGCAGTATTTGAAATCAACACCTTAGTCACTGTACATACTCTTGAGAGGTCAGACAATTTACAAAGCCATTTTCAAAGGCATTTATAAAGCCATCCCAACCAGCACCCATACCTATCTTGCAGACAAGCTCACCATCTCTGGTGGTTCTGGGCACACTCCCAGCCAAGACACTATCAGCCTGCGAAGTAGGAAGTGTGAAAATAGAACAAACAAGGCAACAGGCCTTTTCCATCTATGCACCCAGGATGTGGAATAACATCCTCAAATCCATCAAGATTGCCTCAGCACTGCTCCAATTTAGGAAAGAGTTGAAGACTCACCCCTATAAAGAACACTACATCACAATGCATTATCCATCCACAACTCAAATTCCTCTCCTATTAGTCACTGACTTTAAGCTTGCTTTTGAGCATGTACAGCACTCTGCTGCCTTTTGGCTAAGTTCATTGTTAGACCTGTCATTCTTAGGGTGGTCTTCTCCCAAACCTTTTGCCTGCTTATCTCCTCTTTATGCAGATTCTATTTGTTGGCCTTAGGACTCTGAGCCCTTTACCACTGTTGACCAGTGCTAAAGTGCATGTGCTTCTCCCCTGAACAGGTAACATTGGTGTATACACTATTGGCATATTTAGTGTACTTATAAGTCAGTTGTAAAGTGGTATACCCTTATACCTAGGGCCTCTAAATTAAATGCTACTAGTGGGCCTACATCACTGATTGTAGCACCCACACAAGTAGCCTTTCAAATCTGTCTCAGGCCTGTCATTGCAGGACCTGTGTGTGCAGTTTACTTCCATTTTGACTTGGCATTTAAAACTACTTGCCAAGCCTTAAACTCCCCTTTTATTATACATAAGTCTCCCCTAAGGTAGGCCCTAGGTACCCCATAGGGCAGGGTCCTGTGTAAGTAAAAGGTAGGACATGTACTGTTAGGTTTTGCATGTACTGGTAGTGACAAATACACTACTGTGAGGCCTACTCCTCTCATAGGTTAACATTGGAAATTCCTTAAAACACATTTAAGCTGTAATTCCTGATCAGAAAGGAGTAGTTTCATCATGTTTTATATCTTTGGAATGGTAATGATAAATCCTGTTTTCTGTTTACTGATAACATTGGATTTAACATTACTATTTTAGAAATGCCACTTTTAGTGGGCATTTCTCTGCTCTTACTGCTCTGTGTGCCTGCAGCCTGTCTGCAATACACGTCTGGGGTGAGTGACAGCTACTCATTGTACATTCCCTCTAGACAGCCACAAACACAGGACGGGCAGGTGTGTCTGAGTAATCATCTGCATTCATCTTCACTCTGACAGCTCATCCTGGGCAGGAAGAGTGGGGAGCTGTCACTTACACCTGAATAAGCAGTGTCCTGTTTCCCACACCAAGGGCTGATTACCTCCTACTGATAGTCAGGAGCCAGGGCTGGGAAGAAAGGACCTATGTGCACTTCAAAGACCCTTCTTTGAAATCACACCCACTTTGTAGGCACAGCTGGGTATAAGTACTGGGACTCTGACCCTACCACGACAGTACACTACTGGACCTGTGAAGAACTCTGCCAGGAAGAAGGACAACTGTGCTGAAACAAGGACTGCCACTCTGAGGGATTGCTGCTCTGGAAGAACTGGTTTTATGCTCTGATGTGCTGCCTGTTGCTACCGTCTTCCTGCTTAGGAAAATGACTGGACCCCTCTCACTTCAACCCAGAGGGACTCCAAGGGCTTAATGGCTTACGCCCTGTTCTGAAGTCTCAGTGCCATCAAAGACTTCCTGACACCCTACAACAATACCTGGACTCTACCGTCTGTGATTCCTGCCTTGACAAGTGGTGGCAAACAAGTCCTGGGCCCTTGGAAGTGCTTGTTTCTATGCTGACCCAGCAGAATCCACAAAAGAACTAATGCATTTCCCTTCGATGCCGATGCAGCTGCTGTCCGACAACATCCCTTTGACGGACTGTGCAGCTCGATGACGATGAACTGCACAGCTAGACAACGACGCATCACCTTCATTGCCAAGGGGTCCATCGACGAAGTCTTGCTGGCTGCGTGGATCTGAACCAACGCATCGCCTCCATCCATGGGATTGACAATGACGCAACGCCTCCTCAACTCCTCGCATCGAGCCTACCCCTACCAAAGTGCCCCAGGGGTGCATAAAGTGGGTGAAAACACCCGTTGCACTCTTGGGGCGCTTGTGTAATATGGCCCCAGGTCTATCCAAATTGCAGTGTACACTTTCCCCTTTGTGATTGTTAGGCTCTCCCTGGAGTATTTCGGCTGACAAGTCATAGGATTCACCTTTATGCTTTAGAGTGGTACTTTTCCTGAGAGAGTATAAGGAGCAATTTCAAGCCGCCCGAATACCCACCCTCTATTTTCTGCTGATGCAAGGCATGAACCTAGAAACACATGCATTGGCTGCACCATAAACAGGCGTGTTGTATTGTACGGTACACATTTGTTTACTTGTTAAGGCATTGTTATAGCCACTTGCACTGCCAAAGGGAACCTTTGTGCAGAGCCATTGTTGTGCGCACACCACCTGGAGTCAGAGGCCTCACACCCAAGCATTGTCGGAAGATGCACGCGCAACAGAGGAGAGGTCTCGTGTATTAAGCACGCACAGCGCTGGTTTCATCAGTGTCGCTCTCAGGAATCTCTGTGCACAGGCCTGGTTTAAGACAGGGTATGCAGTCTGGAAGGGGCTATAGAGTGTGATTTTTACAATGCTTGCACTCCGGGGACGGGAGCGCTAACAAAGCCGAAAAAGAACTGATAAAAATAAATAAAATCACCCTTACATCAGAAAGAGTTTATGCCTGTAGAGATCTCGATGTTTTTGGCGCCTTGCTGTTGAGGGTGGAGAAACACTTCCGGGTCAGAAGGCGAATCGAAGGAAAGACCTTTACATTTCTAGGGTGGGAAGAGGCGTTGGGAAACACTACCAGGTAAAGGAAGGGTGTTTAGAGAAAAGACTCTTAAAACTCTGTACATAGCTTGCAGGCTGTGTGGTTAATCTTGGTTTATAGTGTGACAATATTGTCCATTCACAGTAGTTGTCTGAGCAACTCTTTCACCTTTCCAGTTATACATGGTATTTACACATTTTTGAATAGGAACAGCATCTCATAATGGATGTTTCGTCAATAACACTGCCACCTCCATTTTTGACTCAAGCAGGAGAATAACTTATTGAATGGTAGGAATGGTTGGATGCATTCAATAATTACCTTGAGGTATTAGACGATCAGGATTTTTGTCCAAACTGTAAAAAGTAAATTTTACTGAATGACCTGGGGAAGGAAGGTCAGCATATCTTTAAGTACTTACCTGAGATGCCACTTCAGGAAGGCCAACTTGATATGTATGTGTATAGTGAAACACAGAAGAGATTGGAGTTGAGGTAAATGCAAACATTTTCTGCTGTGGTTTGTATTTACTATGAATTACAATAATCAGAATACATTTGGGAGAATTGGTGAGGGTATGCATGCAGCATGCCCCCCCTTTGTGTTTGGTAGGCCCCCTCCTCAAGCCTAGTGATTTTTGAGTCATGGGAGCAATGCTTTGTGGTGGTACTTTACTCGAAAGCCTGTAAGAAGCATTTCAAGAATCCCCCAAACCTGCTGCCTACTCTCTGCTGATGAATGGCTGTGACCAAGAAATATGTGTCCCAAGATGCAAGCACTGGCTCTGCTAACACTGATGGTGAAGTCTCTCTACTGGTGAGTACTTGTAACTACTCCGAACTGCAACAACAAAAGATAATTTGGTATTGCAGTTTGCAGGCAGAGGGGGCCCTCTACCTATAAATTGAAAGTTTCTCACCCATTTGACTGGACTTTAACATATGCCCAGCTCCTCTGGCCAAAACACTGAGGACATAAGTACTACATGGTGCCTTACAATCCTGACCTCCTTCTTGTGGGATAATGCTATAATCAGACTGAATTACAATTCATCAATGAAAATGTGAGTCCGTGGATAAAAAAAATTAGTTAAATGAGATCCACATGACAAAAAAAACAAATTTTAACTTTGTTGGTGAATAATCAACCCAAGTTATTACAGTGTCCTTGGATAATTGATCAAAATGATTAAATGTTGAGATATATTAAGTTGCTGTTTTTTTGTTTCCATTTGCAAAAATATCATAAGTGACAAAACTGTTCCACATACAGATGGTGGTCAGAACAATTCTAAAAATTGGTTATTTCCCCTGTTGGTTTTTTAGGATACCTATTTAGGATTGTTCAACTGTCTTCTATTGTGTGCATGTATCTTTAGGCATATATAGTCTTATAATAAATGTGTAAGAGTATGTAAGTTTCAACCATACTTGTATTGTACTGTAAGCATTTATTATTTAAAAAGAAGAAATATCCCAGTAGTCAAAATATTTAGGAGACTTTAGGAAAATAGATAAATAACAAATTAAGTTACCCGTTTCTGCTGTTTTATGCAACAAGATATAGACATATAGATTGATAACAGTGAATTATGCAGGTGTTTTTCACCGTGAGATTTAGTGTGACATCAAATAGACAACAAGAGTGAAGCTCGAATTGTCTATGATGCCACTCTGAACTCTGAAGTCAAAATCATCCCTGTAATTCACTTTCACCCATCTATAACTTTATGTTAAGTATGACTTCCAAATATACATGGCCTCTCCTCCTTGACCTAACTGTGAGAAACACACACTTTAGATTGCTATCCTAAACTGGCAGCTTTGCTTTCTGCTTTCAGTTAAAGCAGACAAGCAGAAGCAGTGCCGCTCTGACAGGCCCTCTGAGAGCCCTGACAGCCTGGCGTGAAAGGCCTTTATAACATAGCAACAGTGAGTAATGACGTTTTTGTCAACTGTTGATATGTCATTGCAGTGAGTAACCAGATTTAGAATCTGGTGTAAACGAGAGCTATACATAACAAAACAATTCTTTGTGACCCAGATTTCAAATTCTTAGATATAAAACCAAACAACAAAACAATGGCAACAGACAATATAAACTCCAGCAACTGGAGACCTTTATGGCAGAATGGTGCCTGGACTTTCAGTACTCCAAGCTATTGTACATTTAACTAGCACTTGTGTTCTTTGGCCATTTAAAAAAATCAATTTAGCATTTTTAAGTAATTTGTTGCCACTACCATGTGGTACTCTAAGGTTGCTGCCTTATGGCTCCTTATGTAAGTATCAATTCTGCTTTTTGAATGTTTTTTCCTTAAGTAGATAAGTTAATCCAGTGATTCTTACTGCTATACGTAGGCTGGGTGGAAAACTACCTGGTGAATCAAGGAGTGGGTGTGTGTCAGTCTGCTCAAAAGTAGATCATTGAGTGGCTTACTTTTAGTTATGGGTGATTGAAAGTTGAAACTTCTAATACAGTGCTTTCAAAATTTGTTCTGTACGTAAATGTGCAACGATATCAGCAGCCTGTTGCTATCTCTCCATGAAACAGCATTACACAAATTGTTAAATGTTTGTTTGAACTCTGGAACAAAATATGCAGTTTCATATAGATATTTTTCAGTGCCATAAATAAGACAATACAATGTGACAGAAATGAAATGTATTTATACAATCATAGAATGGAAACCATGATAATGAATGAAATTGCAGGTAGGCTGTGCTCCTGGGGACAAAATAACAAATCCCTTATAAATTTATAAAACCATGCTCAATTTCACATTCATTTAGGTAAGGAATTCCACAATTCGAGTCCAAGACTTTAAGGACAGTTCACCCATATGATTTTTCTGGTATGGTGGTCAGATCAAGCAGTGTTACAGAGTACCGCTGTAAACCGCAAGCACATTTATGGACTTTAATCAAATGTTTCAAGTAGCTAGGGGATTGATCATATAACATTGTAGATATTAGTATTGCAGTGCTGAATTATTTCCGATAGTAAGACAATTTGGTTATAAAGCAGAGCAAAGCCCAACTACTCGCAGAAAGTGCTCTATCAGATAGGTACATTGAATCATATACTCTTGATGTGTTCTAAGCACATATATTTTTTATTCATAGGAAATAGCAAATAAACAGATTTACTTAAGTGAGAATGTCTGGCTTAGAGTATTTTTATGGAAATTGGTATAACATTTACTTAGGCTGATTTTAATTTCAGCAGACTTAAAATACAAATAGTGTTTTGAACATGCATACATATGTGGTTTCATTACAAACTACCTTTCAAAATGGTGTGATCTTGTTCTCATATTCTGATATTTTATTGGGTGTCATTAATACACCTCTTTAACATGATGAATTGTATGAGTATTCAAATGTATTGTGTATATTTTCATTTTGTTGTCAGGAGGAATATACACAGAGAAGCTTGTGAGTATTTCACAACATCTACTTTCCCACCAAAAGTAGAACATTACCACAGAAATATATTTTTCCCTGTTAAAAAAAACCCTTCCCCTGAACCATTAGGAAATATTGAGATGTTCCTTCCTTTTTCACCCTGGAAACACTCTTAGGGCCTGTTTTAGACTTTGTGGGAGAGGGTACTCTGTTGCTATGGCGATGGACTACCCTGTCCTCTAAACTGAAGTTCCTCCTGCCGCATTTAAAATTGGGCAGAACTTAGTATGTAGACGGCAGAGATACTTCTACATCTCCACTGCCTACTTCCACCTCTGATGGGCTGATGGAAAAAGGGCCAGTGGCGGTTTGTCCTTGTGTTCGCCTGAACTATTCAGAGTGGGCAAACACATGGCCAGTTTTTACTGTCTGCCACTGCCAGGTGAAACTGCAAACGACCCCCATACTGTGAGAGAAAACTCCCATGGTTAGGGGCCATTGCTGTTTTTATTTTCAAAAACAAAACCCTGCTTTGGGTTTTTGTTTTGAAAATAAAAAAAGTTGAATGTTTGATATACGGCTCTGTTAGGTTGACAGTGTTGTCTGTCAAACTTTCAATGCATTTACATGAGCTTTTACATGAGCTCAGGACCTGGGTAACATATAGTACAAAAAGAACAATGGTCCTGTCGGGGCAACTGTTTCAAATACAACTGTTTAGTAACCTTATTTATGGGTTATGAATCCCCTCAAGCACAGAGACATTTGAAGAAAGGCATGCAAAAACTGTATGCAAAGAACACACAAGAAACTGTTTGTTGCAGTATTTTTCATTTATTGAAACAATTATAAATCAAGATATTTACATAGAAAATGATGGAGGCTGCTCCATAAGTGCAAAGTGAGGGTGCTCATGCAGTTGAACAAGTGAAAGAGTGTGACAAGGTACAACAATCTCCTATGGGGCGTGGCCTGACAAAATGGCCGAGTAGCCACTTTAGAGCGGAGCTCCTGCCCCTAATCACAAAATCCTACTGAAATCCTGGCGGAACAGATAAAAGAAACGTACCCAGAGCTGCCAGAGGATATCCTGCTCTCCTGGGACTGGAGCTGAGGGGTTGTCGCCATGCAGCAGAGAAGAACAGAGTGCTGGTGGTATCAGAGCGAAGGGCGCCGTGCCTGGCCTTGGAATGGCGGTGCCTGACCGAAGTATCGAGGAGCGCGGATGTGGGGGAAGACGGCTGGAGCTTGTATCTTTCCCTCCACTACCCACCGAAACAACTGTAGGAGACAAATTGACCCGGCCCCCAAGGAGGATTGAGCAGCGGAGAATACCAGCGCCCAACCAGCAGCCAGATTGGATCGAGGTAGGTCGTGGCCCTGGGCGACGGAGGGCTGAGAACGTGAAGCCCGATGTGCGGGGAACTCACCAGCGGTGCGGGGCGAGGAGATAGGCCCTCCGACGCTGGTTGGGAGGTTGTGAATACAGAAGTACGAGCCGCGTAGCTGGTCCCGGGACCCAAGGTGGAGGAGGGGGTGAGGCCCCGAGTCAAGAGGTGGCTGGCAGTGTTGGCCCCTATGCAGCACGACTGAAAGGAATTAGAGGGCTTGGAGACGGGCGACCCAGGTCACAGAGAAGCACCCAAAACAAAGCTGAGACACAGAAGAAGCCCTTGAGAACTCAGAGATGGGGGATGCCCCGGGGGACAGGAACTGCTGGGACCCCTGAGAAAGAAAGCACTGAGGGGAATGGCACCGGGAACAGCAGACTATTTTAGATAAAAAGTGAGTGCACTTACCCTTACAAACAGACATATGAGGAAAAACAGGGGAGAAGGTCTTGAACATTAAAAACCTCATCCAGGCATACAGCTAAGAACAGACGGCACAACTAACCCCCCCTTAACTCCCACTTGGAGTGAAACAGTGAATGGGACAGGGAGGGCTTTCCCATTGATAGTCCTAGCAGGAGGGAAATTGAGGGGATGCTAGGAGGCCCCCCTCCCCAAAATATATAAAATTACGCTACATAAGGATATAAAGCGACAAGCCCATGCAGAAAGAAACAAGGGCGGTGAAGAACATAAGCTGTTGCTGGAAGATAGTCAAAAATAAGCCTTAGAGAGGCGTGCAGGCCAATAAGATCATTCAATACACAGTCCCTGGACCACCCGAACAAGTGCGAAGAGACATTGTAGACTCAGATCACCAAAGTGCTCAGGTGCGAGATAAGACAGACATACTGGAGGCTATTTGAGACTCTTGAGTGGCCTTGGAAACTGAGATGGACAGCATGGCAATGGACATCAATCACTTACGCCCTGACCTCCGCAAGGTTGCCGAAAGAGTTACAAACACGTAGGAAGAGGTAGTGACACTACGCGATGAGGTGCTGAGGCTTCGCAATACTGTGGCTACTCTCCAGGCCAGTTAACTCGCATGGAAGACAGAGTGGAAGATGCAGAGGGGAGGTCCTGAAGGAACAATCTCCGATTTATAGGTTTTCCTGAAAAGGCAGAGTTATTCCTGGAACACTGGATAGCCACAGCCTTCGCCAATCTCAGACTTTCTAAATTTTTCTCATTAGAAAGAGCGCACCGGGTGCTGGGCCCTCCTCCACGTCTGGGAGCGCCTCCCAGAGCCCTAATAGCACGCCTTTTCAACTACAGGGACAGAGACATAATCCTGCAGCACATCCGAACTCACAGCTCCCCTAAATTTGAGGATCGCTCAATCCAGATCTATCCAGACTACACTAGAAAAGTAAAAGATATCTGAAATTGATTTCTAGGGGCCCTACGTCAGATGTAGACTAACCTAGACCTGATAGATATCTGGTGGCACCGCAACCCACACAAAGGAGCCTACTTGTGCCACACTCCGGCAACAGACACACACAGTCGCCTAGACTATTGTTTTATACAGGCGACGGCCACCCATGGAGTATAGACGCACAATACCTGGCCCGGTATCTCTCAGACCACTCCCCACGACTGATTGTGTACGCTTTGCATAGGCCCACACCTAAGATACCATTATGGAGGATAAACGCAGAAGCACTCACTGACCAGGACTATAGGGCCACAGTAGAGGCAGAGTTGGTAGAAGCAGAGTTGAAACGAACTGGCAGATGGCATGCAGCAGAGTTGCAGAGTGGGACGCCGTGAAAGTGGTCCTACGGGGGGTATGCATGTCTTTAGAGGTGGGGTAAAAAGAGCCATGAAGCAATATCTACAGGCGGCACTGGACAGCACAACATCAGAAGGTGGGGGAACTATGGGACAGATTGGGCAAATATGACAGGAAAAAGAGTAGAGAGCAGTGGCACCTTGAGGGAGACAAATCTGGCCACCTACTGCAACGCCTGATCAGAACGGAAACACAACGGAGACCAGTACTTGAGATATGCGATAGAGAGGATAAAATAGTACACACACAACACGAAATTAATGCAGTATTTGCAGCACATTTGGAAGAGGTATACACAGAACTCCAGAACACCACGTGCACCTTAAGTATAGCGACCTATCTAGATGAGATAGTAATGCCCAGACTGGAACCAGAGGCCCAGGAGGCCCTCTGTGCTCCTATGACCAAAACTGAACTAATGGCGGCAATAACGAAACTGAAACCAGCAAAGTTGCCGGGCACCGATGGACTTACAGCCGAATTTTATAGGCAATACCCTGGTTTGGTCACGGATAGGCTGATGGAGGTGCTCTCGAAGGCCTGGGAGACGAAAGAATTACCGTGGACAATGCAGGAGGCACTCATAGTGGTAGTGCCCAAGCCTGGAAAGGACCCGGCATCGCCGAGCTCCTACAGGCCTCTCTCTATGCTAAATGTGGACCTCAAGCTCATCAGTCGCGTACTAGCAAACAGGTTACTGTCTCATCTCCCCCAGCTCATACATGAAGACCAGTCAGGGTTTATACCACGCAGAAACACCCTCAGAAACATTTGCAGGCTGGCCCATGTCATGCAGTCCCTAGGACCGGTAAAGGAAGACCATGCCCTGGCCTTCCTAGACATTGAGCAAGCCTTCGATTCCATGACATGGGAATACATTTGGCAGGTGCTACACATCATGGGTCTGGGCCCCCGATTTATCGAGTGGGTAAAACTACTTTACACAAACCCAATGGCTAGGGTGCACACGGGAAGATACGTATGAGAGAGCATGAACTTACAGAGAGGAACACAGCAGGGTTGCCTGCTCTCCCTGCTGCTATATGCTATAGCAATAGAGCAACTGGCGTGCCACTTAAGACAAGCGTTGACAGGGTGGGGCATAACAATAGGAGAGACGGAACACGTGGTCTCTCTATACGCAGATGATGTCCCAGCATATTTGAGCCGGCCGTCAATTTCTACTCTGGCGTTAATGAGAGCGCTGGAAAAGTTTGGGGCGGTGACGGGACTCCAATTAAGTAAATCTAAATCCCAGTTGTTCCCAGTAGGTGGACTAGGCAGACTCACACTATCTCAGCTCCCACAGGTAGAGCTCCCATGGACGACGGACAGTGTCCGATACCTGGGTATACATATCACACAAGAGGAAGACCGTTTCTGAATATGGGAAGGATTGTAAAGGGGTTGCAGGGCTCTGTCCGGTTTTGGAATCCACTGAAATTGTCCCTGATGGGTAAAGTAGCCCTGATCAAAATGGTGGTATTGCCAAGATGTCTAAACATCATGCAGGGGTCTTTTTATGAACTACCATGCAGGATATTTAAAGAACTAGATGCTCTTCAGGTAAAGCTACTCTGGAATGGGAAATGCTGCAGGGTGGGGCTGGACATAATGAAACGGCCGTGGGATAAGGGGGGACTAAAGATACCAGATTTGGAGCTATACTACCTGTCGTCGCAGCTCCAACATGCAATACACTGGCTAGACACAGATCCTAACTGGGAGAGAACCTTGCTTGCGGGAACCTGCAGAGGGCAGCCACTGGGGACTCTGCTCATGAAAGGCAGGGGACTGCAAGAATCGCTCCCCTCACTAATCAATCAATCAATCAGGTGTTTGTTAAGCGCGACTACTCACCCGTAAGGGTCTCAAGTTGCTGGGGGGTGGGGGGGTCGCAGGTTCCAGTCCATCAAGGAGGGGGTCTGTCGAAGAGCCAGGTTTTGAGGTTTCTTGCGAAGATGGGGAGCGATGTTATCTGTCTGAGGTGAAGCGGAAGGTCGTTCCAGGCTCTGGCCGCGCGGAAGGAGAAGGAGCGGCCTCCCGATCTGGTCTTTCTGGTGCGGGGGACCACGGCGTAGGAGAGCTGGGCTGATCGTAGGGTCCTTTGGGGTGCGTGGAATTTGAGTCGGCTGTTCAGGTATGCTGGTCCGGTGTCTAATACGACTAATGCCCAGGATATGGGAACGCACGGTACTGACTGTAATTAAAAAAGCAACTTATGCACCAGAATTAGATATTTCGACTGTACCCCAGTTTGCCTAGATAGCACAGACTATGTCAGTGGGGAAATGGAAAGAAGGGGGTTGTTTAATGATGTCGGATTTATACCCTGAGGGTAGGTTTATCACACTCCAGGATGCAATAGAAACATTTGCGCTGGGTGAGGGGCAATTCCTGCAGTACGCAAAACTGGTTGCCATGGCCCAACAGCTTTGGCAACCATTCCCAGAGGCCCCGGAACTTACGCATACACTAGTCAGAATGATTTCAATAGCGGGGGCGCAGGTTTGTAACCCATTTATACAGATTGCTACGGTGGATCGACAAGGTAAGCCACTTAGGGTAGAGGAGAAATGACAGATGGCTAGTGAGGAGCCTCTGACTCCAGTACATTGGGCTTGCATACATGTAGAAGTCCGTAAAGTATCAATATGTGCCCGGTTCAAACAGATACAATACAACATCATACACATGACGTACCTGTCCCCTAGACAGCTACATGCCATAAATGATGCAGCACGAGACCCACGGTGCCCCAGATGCCAATACCCAGAGGCAGACTTTGTGCATATGGTCTGGCATTGCCGCATAATAAAGGAATACTGGACAGATGTGATTGAGCAACTTAACCAAGTAACGGGATGAAAGGTCCCATTAGAGATGAGGAGTTGTATCTTGGGGCTGCTACCCAGAGACCCAAAATGTAAAACCAGCAGATGTTTCTTAGTATTGAGACTAACAGTGGCTAAAAGACAGATAGCAATACACTGGCTAGCTCTAAGAGGCCCTAGAAGAAACAAATGGGAGGTTGACCTTAAAGAATGGGCAACAGTAGAAGAGGAACATATCAGGAAAACGAGGAGAGATGGGAAACTGCCGGAGGTACTGTTAGCCTGGGGAACGATGATACAAGAATTGATAGGTCCGGCCCCAAATACACAGCAAGATCTTGATAGGCAAGCGGGGCAGGAAACAGAGGACAACCAGAGGACAAATGAATATACTAGTAACACAAGAATAGTAATGGATGAAGGGAATGTAATCCATATTGGAATAGAATGATGCTACCCAGAACTGACACCCAATGTAACACATGGAACAACGGCAAATTAGAAGCTAGTTAAGGAGGGGGGGAGTTAAGAGTTTAAGTTCACTTTATTTGGTGTATACGAAATATTACACGGGAATGCTGAAGGAAAAGTAAAGCACGGCTGGTGAGAAGCTGATAAACGGTCATCAATAATTTTACTGTATATTCTTTTTATGTATGTTAATACTGGCAGTCAACTGAAAACCAATAAAGAAATGTTTTTAAAAAAACCAATCTCCTACAGATATTCTGTTTTGCAATAGTAATTTTTTAGGTCCCGCATGTACAGGGCAAGAAGTAATTATTCTTGGTTGCCCTTAAGGGATATGGAATCAGTACAGGCAAGTAGCAGATAAGTTGTTGACGTTTCGACCCAAAGTCTTGTGGTTAATCAGAAACGTCTATGCAGGCCTTCATCAGGACGTGTAAAGGAGCAGCCTAAGTAATTAAAATATATGTTTTAGTATTTTGGCCAACATAGAGAGCTGTGAGTAAACTGGCTCGATAGAAGTAAGGAAATCGTGAGTCGTATTGTTCCTATCCACATTCATCGGGCTTTCGGCTCCAAGGTCACTTATATACTCATTCCCCCTTGTACTGCTTATACTCATTCCCTCATGTACTGCTATGTTTTCAGCCTATTCCTGAAGCTTTTTGAAGGCCTTGATGACTGCAACTTTTAACCACTTAAAGGTTGAGGTGATTGCGGTCTTACATTCCTCGTCAGTACCCCGCTATGCATCTTATAGTTTACAATATATTTGCCCTTGTTATACTTAGAGGGTATATTACACAGAAGACTACAAACAGTAGTGGCTGCTACCAGACCCAGGTAGTGGGGCGGGGGCAGGGGGTTAAGGGAGGACAAAAAAAGTTTTTTTAAAAACATCGGTGACGGCCGACCAGCCGTTGCCTCTCCTCCGGTCCTGCAGCAGGATGCAGGAAGCAGCAGGAAGCACCCGGCTCCCAGCCTCCAGTTAGCCAATCACAATGTTGCAATGCAGCGTTGTGTTTGGTCTGAGCACCGTGGATCAGCGCTAAGCCAGGGAATGGGGGCCTGGGCATGTTCTCCATGCAGGCTGTAATGCAGCCTGCATGGAGAAGATGCAAAGTGCGCATGAATGTTTGGCCGGCCCTCCTAGTCATGTGCACTTAGGAGTGGGGAAACCACTCCTCCTCTGCTCCTCTGTCGTCAGAGCAGCCCCGCCCCAAACGCAAAGCTGCAGCAGAAGGAAACATAAAATGATAACGCAAGTTGTTATCATTTTATGTTTCCTTTACTTCACTGCTGCGAAGCAGTGCGGCGATGCTCCTCCGCCTTAGCGGAGGAGTCGCCAGTGATTACAGACTCTTGAAAAGCGCTTCATCCATCACTTTCTTGAAGGAAGATTATCCAGGCACTCCCCAAGTGTTTTTTTATATGGCTTCATGCGACTCCTGGTGAGTCATGCATGGATTTTCTCAACAAATAAATGTCCAGTGGACTGGTCTGATCACTATCAAAATTCCTTTCATGTGACTTGTATTAGAACCACCACTGTTGGATATTCTAAAAGGCAGAAAAGTCGGACGAGTGCAAGTGTCTATACGTGTGATCTTGTTACCACCTTTACCCCCAGGTTCTTTGAGGACCATGACACAAATGACACTAACAAATTATTCAATTTTACTGTGACCTGGATAATTAATGATAATTGATCACTTTGCGAAAAAGGAATCAAATCAGGGAGATCTGCTTTTTATAACATCAAGGAACTGCTCAACAGGAAAAAACTACTCAGATTGCTCAAACGCTCTTGTTGCCTCAATCCTTATAAAGCTAACCTGGAACACAACACCACTCTGTGGTTACAAGATTGTACAAAAACATATTTTTCAAATAGAATATCTTAATCATTAAATCTGAAACTGAAACAGCCAACAATAGACTTAAAAAAAACTCTTTGGGATTGTTAAATCTGTCCCAGGTCCATTGCACCGTATGCATGTTGTTGAGCCCATAAATGCATATGAAGGAAAGTAGCTCTCTGCTGTAACCTCGCTGCTGCCTGTTCTGTTTGCTGTTTTATTGTTGTCCTGCTCAAGCTTGTCTATTAGGTCATTTGTGATTGTTCTCTGACAAAATATTGCGGTCAAAAATATCTGCAATAAAAACATCACCCAAAAAATTATTGAGAACACAGATATCAACTTTATATACTTTGGGGCTAATTACAATGTCGGTCGGAAGCTTTCGGAGGCTTTGCGACTGACATTGTAGGTTTAAACCCCGAATGCCGTATTACAATGACGGCGGTCGGAGTTTTAACCGGCCGGGGAATCCGACTTGGTTCCGGCGGGCTCAAGGAGCCCGTCAGCCAGTTGGAAAGGCCTCATAATCCCTTCAGGATGGCGTTTCCGCTGTCAGGTTTATGATGGCACTTTCCGACAGCAGTTCCATGTCGGCCTTTCCGACATGGAACTGCTGACGGAAAGTGCCTTGGGGGCCCCTAGCAGAGCCCCCTTCCCTCCTGGCCCTCTGGTGCCCCCATTCTCATCCCTGCACCGTATGGCAGGCACCTCACATGGTGCAGGGATGTTTCGAAACTTCTATTTTTCAATGGGAGCTTGTGCTGCGGGAGGTTTTGGCCCGCCGCACAAGCTCCCATTGGAAAATGCGGTCGCATCCAAATTAGGGTGTCGGAACTGCCAACCTATTGCCGTTCGGTTCCTTCCCTGCAATTGTGTACGCCCAACATCGTAATGAGGGCCTTGGTATGGAAAGTCAAAAATATTGACAAAACAATAGAAGACCACAATATCATCAAAAGCAAAAAGAGTAATTATAGTGATTTGTAACTATTATACACGATATAAACTAACTTAACTTTAATAAGTGACATTAAAAATATACTTGTATAAAAAATAGAAAAGTATGACCTACCAATATAAAATAAATATATATAATTTAAAATAATTGGAAAAAAGAATAAAATATTCAAACAAATCTTTTTTAAACTTGAATAAAAACATATAATAAAAAATGAATAATAGTATACACTAGTTATTAAAAAAATATCTAATGTATGTAATAATAACAAAAAGTAAACAGAACATGTACTGAAAATCAATAATAAAAATTATTTGATTAAACTTTAAAAAAAATATACACTGAAAACACTTAAAAAATAAAATAAAAGAAATTTGACTCCCACTTCAAAATGAGCAAAGTAGGGAAAGTGTTAGATTTAGGGTGGGGTCATATTTTCTATTCACACTCCAACCTGAGCAATAGTAGGGAAGGTGTTGGTCTTGGAGGGATCACATTTACTATTCCTACTCCAATGTAAGCAAAAGTATGGAAAGTGTTGAACTTTGGAGAAGTCAAATGTACTACTCCTACTCCAATCTAAATAACAGTATGGAAAATGTTGACTTTTGAAGGGGTCAAATTTACTACTCCCACTCCTAATTTTTTTAAATAAAATATTTCAATATAGACATAAATATTAATACCATGCTTAAAAACAAATTATTTGTTAACCCTCAAACAATTAAAATTGCATGTTAAAAATAAAAAAATTGTATTAGCATTAAAAAGTAACATAAAAAAAGTAAAATTATTTTATATTAAAACAGTTCCCTCTCTACTACCATAAAAACAAACACAAATTATTAGCAATAAGAAACAAGAAATATTTATATAACAATTACAATTATTAATTATTAAATAAAACAATTACTAATTAAAACAGTTAAATACATAATTAATAAACACAATTTATAAATTAAATAGACTAATCAAAAAATGCACAATTAATTAAAAATCAACAAATAAATAACAATTTTATTAATCAGTGAAGGAATTTGCATAATTAGTTATCAATCAAAAAAATGAATTACATAACAATTAATATATATTAAAAACTGTAATTTACATTTTGAGAAACTTCCCATCCTGAGACCCTACAAACCCATCAGCCACCACTAAATTAGCAATTTCTAACTAAATTTAAAAACAATTACATTTCATATAGACACATAGAACCTATACTAGAACAAATGAAATGCAAATGCAATACTAACAACTTATGATACTAAAATAAGTTATATTTATTAAACTAATGAAAAAGGATTTTTACAACTAGAATGATATTATATACATCTATAGTTTAAAAAAAACAATTTTACAGAACATAAAAGACAATATTCTCACCTACTATATTCTGTTCCTTGATATTTTTGACTTCAAAATATATTTTTCATGCCATTTGTTAACCACAAATTTTTTTCTATACTATTTTGCTGGATTACCGTCCGTGATGCACAATTCTGGCATCTGTAGTTGTGGCTGTGAAGCTGCAGTTAAAATTGGTTCAGGTTGGGTGGGCTGTCTCCGGCCCGACCCCTGCTCCTCCTGATCTGTGTGTCCTGACTCTTGTGGCTGAAGCTCAGGGCATCTGTTTGGAAAGGGAATGGGTAAACTACATTGCAAAGAGTGTGTCATTTCAGCCAGCACATTTTTACATAATAATTCATGGAGGGGTTGCTTTTGGGTGGTCCGAATTCTGCAATATATATGCCTGCAGAAGTGCAACTCGAGTCATTACTGACATGCACCTCCAAACTCAATAAAAACAACCATTACGGAGCTACAACTCCCACAATACATTTCAGCAGTGTTACAGGCCAGAGGTCAGATGTAATAGTTTCATTGATGTGTTTATGTTTCATATGATGAATGATCTTGTTTTGCGCATATACTGCTGATGCTTGCATGATGGGCATACATTGTAGATGTATGGGTTATGGAGGTAAATCATTGGCTCAAGTTGATATGTATTTTAGCTTTATGTATGACATCCTTGGCAATGCAAATATTAAAAACAATTTTTAAAAAACACACCCCTTCCTTCATCATGTCATCAACTAGTGGAATAAATCCACCATCACATAGTTTAAAATTCCTGAACCACGTGTATGTATTTTTTTCTAAATGTTGGTAACAATAAGTTTCTTTCTGATTTGTTTAAAGCTTCACAGAATAATAACACGTGTATTGTAGTGTAGCTCCTATTTCCCTAATAGGCTCTGCGCATTGGAATAATATATCCTATAGGTTTGACATAGGACTAAGGTCAGTATGTCCCTATCGAGTATATTAAACTTAATTACTTGTGCCAGCTAGCTCAGAGGCCACTAGAAACTCCTTGACAACAAGAAGGGAGTAGTTTCTGGCAGCCGCAAAACATGACCAATATGTTTCCCTTTTAGAATCAGAACGTGTCCCAGAGTCGTGGAAACACTAGATAACTATTTCACTCAGCTCAATCGTGCATGCTTAGTTTTCCTCAGAGTTACACAGAAATAATAGACGGGCGTTTTCAATAAAAGATTTATTGAACAGTCTTGTTTCTGGTGTAAGTATAATGTGCTGTTACGATCACAAGACAGTATGCGAGATAAATAATGTACAGGGTGAGCAGTAGAAATAAATAATACTGCGATAGCATTATCTTTTAGTACAAATGCTGTTACATAAATAACACAGACTAAAAATGCGAGTACTCATAAGATGCGGTGCTAAGCTAGTTCTACCCCAATGTATCTAACCTAACCTAGGTGTAGGAGAAGGTATGAAGTAGGTGAAGTATTCCTTACTATGGTATACTAAGAGTATGTTAAGTCTAGTATGCCTAGTATGCCAAGAGTCCCTCTAGGTTCTTATCAGCTCCATACCTGAAGAATGAGAGAGGTTGGAATCTCTTTGCCAGACTCGAACTCCAACACCCCGCAAGGGAAGTCAGATCACTGGAAGCTGGGCTCTCTGCGTGCAGGGAATGGCAGCGTCTTCTCAGTGCGTCAGGCTGGGATACGGGCTCCTCTGAAGTCGAGGTCTCCTCTGGTTTACAGGGGCTAGGGAAGGTATATTTATACCTGAGAGTACCTTAGGAATGTTAGCATTGATGTGAATTGGACAGCGAAAGATGTCATGAATGAACCCCTAAGGAATAATGGTTCATGCATAATAGATGAGGCCTTGAAGAAATCAATAGTCCTGGGCTAGGGAAACTCCCGCAGCCTAAGGGTCTGTTCTTCATGAACTCGTTGTGACGTTAGGGTGGACGGATGTCAGAGACCATGCCTGTATTTGGAGTGCACGGTTTAATGCCTAAATAAGGCCTGGGATTCTATGCCTATATAAGGGCAGGGCGAATTGTGCCTATATAAGGACATGATATTGGAAAGCCCGTTATGGACACCCTAAGAGGAATACAACACCCACTCCACTTTCGTGTATACGATAATACATAAATGCTAAACATTAAAAAATGCTAAACATAAAAATGGAGTACCGCATATTTCTAAAATATTTCATAAAACCATTTAAAAACGCATTTAAAAAAAAAACATATTAGAATGCAAAAAGGTACTGTACATTCGAAGCATTGCTTATTATTTCAGGCATAAAATTCGAAAATAAATGCAATTGGAATGAAATAAGCAGTAATATTTACATGTGACACAAAATGATCTATAAGTTGTTTAAAAAAAAAAAATCAAAGTCATTTTCTTGTCATGAAAATTAAATTAACTGTTTTTTAGACACATAAGATGACTAAATGTCTTTGGAAGGACCGCCAAGTCTGTACTATAAGGCTAGTTCTACTTTAAGCAGATTGAAGTTCCATTTTCCTTTGAAAAAATGGGGAAAAGTTCAATTTTTGGTAGAGTTCCAAGTTTATGAAAAATGAAGGCCAAATTGTTGCTGTATTTCTGGAACACTGTATGCTGAATCAGAGTCAGTTTACGGGTCTGGTGTAAACATTAGATCATCTATTTCTATAGACAAAACATCATCCACTGTAGTTGGTGTGAGTTGGTACACCTCGTGAAGCAGGTTAATCGCACAGAGATGTGAAGCATTGCTTTCAATTGTCGCAATGTTCGCGTCCGTTGTTACCTGTGTGCCTGTAGTTCTTTCTCGTACCTCAGCAGCTGCCGGAAGCGTCTGTGAGATCTCAATGAATGCTGTAATCAGGATAGGAAGCCGCTGGGGACAACACATAGCATGGGCCGTTATCTGGTCCAGCAGAGTATCGACGTTGGCGCATCCGATGAAAATGTTAGACAGGTGTCCAACACGCATTCTACACCGCATAGCAGGCATCGTAGAACAGGTAAGATGCAATCTTGCCAGATTGGTCTAAAGGACAGGAACCATGTGGTATTACGGTCCCGTAGACGATTTATGTCCAAAAGCTGTACTATTTGCTCACGGCACTTTCGTTCAAGGAGAGCTTTCTCCATGTCGCTCGGAGTGATGCCGGCGAATTGGCTGGCCATAGCGCAATAGCAGGAAGAGAAATAGAATTCCGGCAACAAGTGCTAGAATTAATGGTATGCCACCAAACACCGAATGTGCAAAATTCGGGATGATTCCGAGTATTGCCTGGAAAGGTGCTAGCAGACCAGAGCAGATGCCCTTAAATACATGTACAATTCCTGTTGTATCAGACATGTTGAAAATTCGTCCTATCATTTCCACGAAATGTATAGGGCAGTTTGTACGTATTAAAGTCTGTATCTCAGCCGAAGTCCTTGCAATTTGCAGATCATAGGTTTCTTTGGCCGAGGTCAAAGGCACTGTTTGTTGTAAAAGCATGGCTTTCATTCTGCTTAAAGTATCAAATCTTATAAAAGAGACGTTCAGCGAAGGCCATAGAGGCGACTCCCTGACTGTGTCTATTGGGGCAAACAATACTTGCATACAGCAAGTGACCCTGGAGTTGAACGTTACTAGATATGGGATGCCTGGCAGCATGCCACAGCAACTCTGATCATTCAACATGAGGTAACTCCCATTAGAAAGTTGTCCAAACGTTGGATTAATCACAGCAGCTGGTGTACCCTGCTGATGGCAAGACAAATTCGCCACTACAAGCCCCGTGCAAGGAAATGTCCTGACATACAAGTGAACCGCTTAGTGCACGTTTACAGTTTTTACCGCTTAAAAACACTTCACGATCCCCGCTCCAACATCTATATGTATACGGTAAAGCCCAAGATGTCTTAATGTATTCCTTACCCAACCTTTCATATTTGCCTGCTTGCATTTGTCTGAGGCAATACTGAAACTGAAAAGTAGTCACAGGTAGTGTAATTTTGCCATGAATAAGCCATTCTGTAGCTGGTTTTTCTGCCACTGTGAATGGTAATTTTTCCAGTTTTTCAATGCTCAGCACTGTATACTTTGCTCCTCTTTGTGCCATTTCGATCTGTTTATCAGTTAGATTGTATTCTGCAAACAGAGCCGTTGTGTTGATGAAACGCCAAGGCACATAGCCCGCTCGCAATGATTGCAGCGTCCAGCATAATAACATAATAGAACGTAATTGAGATTGGCCTTGTTGTAACATCGCCAAATCTTGTTCTAGAATGTCGATAGCAGAGGATACAATGCCATCCAATGAATATATTCTGGAGGACAAAGTTGTTAACCCATTGTCGACCACAGAGAGTGTTTTCTCTAAATTAATACGATCAAGTTCACGTATTCGTTCTGCGGCCTCTATCTGTGATACCTGCCAAGCTTCATTATAAGCAGCATAAATACCGGCATATATGAAACGTTTTTGACGCGGTTTTCTTGGTCCAAGCAAGAAATCCCTAAGATCTGCGTCTTTTGCAAGTAAGGATAAGTGTTGTTTTACATCCTGTAGTGTAGATGTATGCAGCCAATAGAGGCATAATTTCCCTAAACTGTATGTTGTTACTACCCCCGGATGTTGTCTTTGGACGTATCTTGGGTCTGGCCTATGAATGGTAAAACCCTGAGTTTTATTCAGGAATCTTTCATGACAGTTATTCGTGTCTGTGGGCCAGATCAACCATTTTTTCCAATCAGGATTAGATCTGTTGAGTTGTAGTATATTGTCTACTGTCACCACTGCCTGTGTTTCATTATTTTTTGCAGGAGTTGGTACAGAAGGTGTGTTCATCTCTTTTATCTTGGCTAATCCAAAGACAAGATGTTTGTTGGATAGTTTCATTCAAAAACATTATTTGTTCAGGGATGATGCAGGCTCTAAATAAAGCTTCTATCCCCTGTACTTGCCATTCTTTAGTACCCCACAACGTTTTTGTGTCTATTGTGTCTTTCCAAAAGTCGAAACCCTGTCTAGACAGTTGGGTATTAAATATTGCAGAATAAATCTGTTTTGTACTTGTTAACATAATTTTCAGTCCTGTTTTGTTTACATTTTTATAGTAAAACATTTCTGGATCAGATGTATTGTAACCTGAAAAATATGGAAATTTACTGGCAAATGTTTTTGAACTACCTTTAGGTGGTGTAGGACAATGTTCCCATTGGTTAAACATAAACACATTTCTTGGATATGCAGATTTATGCAAATAATGATGACCATAGTGGTTATAACAATACAGTTGTTCATAGTCTGATGAACCCTCTAAATATTCATTTTTAGAAAATGCAGCAGATTTTTCTAGGTCAAACATAATGTCAGTCACAGTTTCAAAGTCCCAATCATCAGAATAGGTACTGGACGTGATTAGATCACTTAGTGAAATTTTAAACAAATGTGGAATGTTCAATTCTTCCGTCGGACCGAATATATCAAAATCTGTTTTGTCCCACACTATACCATCGTGTATAGGAACAGCTGTGATGTTCACTGATGACAAGTCTCTTGCTTCACGATGGGAAGATTTGTGAGGTTTCAAAAGTACGTTTACGTCTTTTCCTTCAGTGTTCACATGGATGTATCTGCCACTTATAAGCACGCTTATAGTTATTACCAAAGCTAGCCAGAGCAGGAAAACATAAAGTCCAGATGTAATCCAGAGTTCAATCCATGGAGAAACCAAATAAATCTTTTTCAGAGAGTGAAGAAAGTCTTGCATTTGCTGCTTGAACTTCAATGACACTGGCGTCGTTTCAGGTTCACTCGGATCTTCTGAGAACGTATCAAAGTTAATGAAGTAGCCAGAAGCAGTTCTGTCAATTGTTGGAATTGCATCAGGATTTGTAGAAATCACTGGAACCAGTTCATCACTTGTTACGTTGGTGTAGACAGGTGTATTTGGACGAACTGTTACTTGTTCTTCAAGAGGGATGATTTCCATAGCATTGTTGCATAGTCCTCCATCTGTTTCAGCTGAAGTCTCGATTGTTATCAGTCTTTCAGTATGAACCTCTTGGATAGTAGCAAGAGGAGTGCGTTTGCTACTAGGTCGGAGTCCACGAGGCCTACTATTTAGTATTGGCCACACACTGTGGTTTGATCAGGTCGATGGACACAAATCTTTTCTCCTTTCTTCCAGCAAGGGGCGGCAGTAGTACTGTTCTTGTTCCTTGAACTGCTAGGACAGGTACTGGTTGTCTGTAAGAAGGTCCAAATTCCTTCTTGTCCGCAATTTTTTCTCTGACTAGATCCCCAACTTTTGGAATCCGGACAGGCCTTGCTGGGACAGCCGGTTGATCCCCAGTGGTGGTTGACTGTAGGAATACGTTGCTTTGTTTGGTTCTTAATTTGTTTAAGTCCTGTAAAACAGCCAAACGATCTTTGATATCAAAGGGTTTATTTTCCACCACTGTGCCTACGTTTTCTAAGTCTGGTACCCACATTCTTGTCCCAAATAGGACCTCATATGGAGTGAGCCCCCTAGAGAACTTCTTGGCAGGTTGTTTAGCGCATGTTGAACTCCACTAATGTGTTTGACCCACCCGTCACCCGAACCTAATACTCTAGCTGTTATAGACTGCTTTATGTCCCGGTTTTTCCTTTCCACAACCGAATTTCCCTCAGGATGGAATGGAGAGGAGTACCGCAATGCAACGCCCAGACCGGCCATGGCGTCTTTGTAAGCCCTAGAGCTAAACGCAGGACCCTGGTCAGAATGTAGCGTGCCTATTGCGTATATGCCGATAAAGACTCTCAAATCTTTTATAACAGTTTGAGCGTCAGCTGAGCGCTGAGGCCATAACCATAGGAACCTAGATTCAGTATTTGCGGGAATGCCTTTGTCCAGTAGGACGCAGGCGCGTAGATAGTCGAATGCTGTCTAACAGTGGTGTCTGTACTGGGCTGCCGCATTCGCAGCATGGTGTCTGATGGCTCTTTCGCTGTAATTTACAGTCTAAGCAGTTGTTGATGAATATGTGAATTTCTGTATTCATTCCAGGCCACCAGTACATCTCTTTTAACGTCAAAATTGTTTTAGAGATCCCTTGATGTGACAGACCCTCCCCCAAATGTGTTTCATAAATCAAGGCTGCTCTACGTTCCATGTTTGGAATTACCCTATCCCCCACTCCAGGGATTCGAGCAAAAGGAACGTTGTTCGCATCAATTACATAAGAGTACTTGAGTGGAAACTTTTTTGGTAACGCTGCACTGCTGCCTTTGCTTGATGCATTGACAGCCAACATTATCTCACCGTCTATTTTTGTTTTTGAACGAGTGATCGCAGCTACGGAAGCCGTTTGCACAGCCCCCTTTGCGGCTTCGTCAGCCAATGAATTCCCTGCAACGTGAACGCCATCACGTTGATGACTCAGTGTGTGGATCACGTGAGCCTTTGGTAGTTCGTTTTTCAACTGAACTACTTGTTCCCAAAGCATTTTATGCTTTATTGTGCCACCTTTCGCATCTCTGAAACCATTTTCAAGCCAGTTTTGTATATATTCATTATACGACTGCACACAATAAAAGGAATCGCACACGATTAGTGTGGGGAATTTTCGATCTGTACTTTCAAGTGCCAGTTTGAATGCTTGTAGTTCAGCTCGCTGAGCTGTACAATCTCCTAGAGTCTGCGTTTTTGTGACCATAGGTCTGAAGATGCCATTTCGCATGCGACCTTTAACGATAGCACACGCTGCACTGTAAGCTTGCTTACCCCCTATTGCGGGTTGTGCGGATCCGTCAGTGTAAATTATGAATTCGTACTGATCGAGAGGCAGAATTTCAGTAGGCAGGGGACATTCATGTTCATACTGCAGGAATGCTTGTGTTTTTAAATCTGGATCAAAAACATATTCAACATCTGTTGCAGCAAGAGAATTAACCCATTGTATCCATCTCGGATGTAATGCTTTAGCATTTGGAATGCTTGCTTTTGTAACCGCTTCTAAAGCAGGTACTGGGGTTACGACAATAATGCGTTTCCCTTGGGCTAAGGCTCTTTCTTTTGCTACAGCGGTTTGAACTGCTGTTAGAATTTTTTAAGTAGAACTGAAGCGCATTTCCGCTTGTGTGTACAAGTGTGATTTATACGCTATTGGTATTTTTTCACCCTCATTGAAAGTTAAGTAGGTGAATCCGCATTGACCCGAAATTATTCGGATCACCAAATTGCGTTCACATACGCGTGTTTGTAAGTGATTTGTTGCTAACATGTTAGCCTGGAGTGAACGCAAAATTTCTGTGTGTTCCTGTGTCCAGTTTTTGATTGAAAAATCAGGTTTGATTAATGCGTAGAGAGGTTTAACCCTTTCTGCGTAGTTTAGAATGTATGTTCTTCCAAAATTTAAGAAACCCAGGATGGACTGTAAGTTTTTTAGCGTTTTTGGAGGTTGGAGCAGCGCACACTTTTCTAAAAAGTTAGCTGCCAAGCTCTTGCCTTCACTTGAAAGCTCATATCCTAGAAATAGGACATTGAGATGGGCAATTCTGGACTTCTTAAAGTTGAATTGGTAACCCTCAGAGGCGAATCCCAGTGTAATGGTGCTCACCCTGTTCAAGTGTTTTTCCAGGTCATCGTCTGTCAGATAAATGTCATCGACATAGGACAATGCCTCATTGTCATAAATTTGTAGTAACTCCATTACCCTCGCTGAGAATAAACCTGGGCTATTCTTGAACCCTTGTGGGAGTCGACAAAAGTGACGCTGGGTCCCCATTATGGAGAATGCTGTTAAGTACCTGCTTTCAGGTGCTATGTTTTGACAAAAGAAACCATTTGAGATGTCTAATGTTGTTTTATATTTTTACGCACAATGTTATTCATTAATGCTGTGCTATGTGCATTTAGCACTTCAAAAGTTTTAGAACAAGTGTTTAGGTGTCTGTAATCCAAAACTAGACGATATGTTTTGTCTGGTTTGGAGACAGGAAACAAAGGATTGTTCATTGAGGAGGTGCATGTTTCAATCACCCCTTGGTATTCAAGTTGATCTAAGATCTCCCTGACCTGTTTTTTAGCTTCTTGCTTTATTGGGTACTGCCGTTGTGCAGTTGGTTCATGTTTCAGATGTATTTTATGGTGAGGTTAATCCTCATCCCATCCTACATGATTTTTATATAATGCTGGGGCCTGGGCCACTGCCCATTTCCTGGCATATGTATATTTTAGATGTATAGGAATATGGTTGGAGAAGGCAGGCATAATAATGTCCTCGCCGTGTGGGCACCCCTTGCAAATTGTGGTGGCCAGTCTTTTTCTGCTAGAAGTATGTCATAGCCCTTTGATAGTCTTTCCCAAAAAAGTGCTTTCACCTGTCTAGGTTTGTCTCCCTCCATCCGGAGTGTTATTTCAAATAACCTTTGTGGAGGACTAACCCTGGTGTCTACAGTCTCAACTGTGATGTACTCATTCAAGTCCACTATCTCCAGAAGTTCCCTCAGGTTCTGGCGAACTATTGTGACTTCTGCTGCACTGTCCAGCATGGTCTGAGCCCATTCTCCGTTCTTGAGTTGTGTTCTCAGTATTCTCGGCATGTCTAATCTTTAGACCTGCTACTTTCTTTTTGGAGAATTGAGGTTTTGCTTTAGTTTTTGGAGCGTGTTTGTCGTCTTTCGATGTCACGCGTTCTTCTCTGTGTTCCGTCCATCCTCTTCTTTCCGAAGTCTGTGGTGAGATCTGAAAGGGACGAGAGGAACGTGTATCAGTATCATGATACCTTTCAGGTTTTCTCAAATTATCCCTATTCCTGAGGTTATACCTCCTTTCAGAGGGCTCCTTTTGAGGAGACCTACCTCGGGATTGAGAACGTTTCTCATTTGATTTTTGTTTAGTAGACTCCCACCTCTTTTTAGAAGATGTAGGAGTTTGTTTTATTGAGTCCTTCTCAGGACTTTCAGATAGTTTTGGCTTCAGTGGTCTTCCACCCAAACTATCTCTGCCTAATTCTGCATAAGATTGTTCTATAATTCTGGGTAGCTCAGTTTGATGTTCTGTAACATCGAATTCCCTCAATTTTTGGCGGATCGCCACTGCTGCTGCCTCTCCTTTAATATTAGATAATATTATTGTTGAGACCTGGTCGAAATCTTTCAGTAATTTCATACCTAAATTTAGAGCAGGCTCTGCCCCGTATTCGTTTTGAATTTGTTTTAGGACATCAGGTATTACCGCAATTGATGGAATACCATGTGTTTTAGTATAGATGGCAGCAAAGACTGAGCCCCAAGTGGTGCAGTCTTCCAGTTGTGGTGTGATCCCCATTGGTAAACTGATTGTTAGGATTCTGTGTTTCTCATGCGGGCTGGTATTTGGAAATACTGCTTCGATTTGAGTAATTTTTTGAGCTATCCAAAACGGAATTTGCTCACGTTTTGTGGGCATCTTACCCATGACTGAGTTGAGAGTCTGTGGTGTAATTTTTAGTGTATTCCCCTGTTGGGGAGTTGGATTTGGATATGTCAATGGTGGTCGGACTGTAAAAGTCTGTATGACATATTGGACTAATTGTCTGTAAATTTTTATTAACTCTTTTATTTGAGTATGTAATTCCTCATCTGTCATTATATCCAGTTCAGGATGAGGTGTGTAGCCGGCTAAAATCGGCCATGTTGCTCCTGGTTTACCTAGTGGACCGAGCCTGGTAATGTTTTTGTGATGTTTTAGGGTGCCTTTAAACCAGAGCTGATGCTCTTGGTATGTTAATGGAATTCCAAAATACTCGAAAGGAATGTATTCCTATGGTAGATCATCTTCTTTGTAGAAGTGAAATGTTTGTGATGTTGGATTGCATTCAGGAAGTAGTACCCATGAATAGAATACCTCTGTCTGAAATGATTCATGTGCCTCTATCACGAAAACTGCTCTACCTCCTCTTGGCGATAGGCCATGTTTTATAAGTTTTAGAGTTATGGCTCTTCTTAAGTTTTGAGGGATGTGTACAGCACCCTCCTCAGTTTCATTTAAACCTGTAAGGTTAAAAACTGCTGCTTGGGCTGGATCAGCCGCAGCTCCACCGTTTTCGGTGTTATTGTCTCCGTCAGGCATTTTGTTTTTTGAAAAATGTAGAACAAGTTTCAAGGAAACAAAGATAAGGTGCACAATATTTTGGAACACTGTATCCTTCAACGTTGAGCAAACCAAACAGCTAATATATAGGGTACTGCCCTATGTAGCCGTGGTGGATACTTAACCCTGCCCACTCCAGACGTCTTTTAGAGTATATGGGTAGGGGTCTATGAGAGAAAATAGCACGGCTGAGTTACTCAGTATCTAACGTTGAATTACCGCCTTACCAAACCGTTGGGCGCCATGTAGTGTAGCTCCTATTTCCCTAATAGGCTCTGCGCATTGGAATAATATATCCTATAGGTTTCACATAGGACTAAGGTCAGTATGTCCCTATCGAGTATATTAAACTTAATTACTTGTGCCAGCTAGCTCAGAGGCCACTAGAAACTCCTTGACAACAAGAAGGGAGTAGTTTCTGGCAGCCGCAAAACATGACCAATATGTTTCCTTTTAGAATCAGAACGTGTCCCAGAGTCGTGGAAACACTAGATAACTATTTCACTCAGCTCAATCGTGCATGCTTAGTTTTCCTCAGAGTTACACAGAAATAATAGACGGGCGTTTTCAATAAAAGATTTATTGAACAGTCTTGTTTCTGGTGTAAGTATAATGTGCTGTTACGATCACAAGACAGTATGCGAGATAAATAATGTACAGGGTGAGCAGTAGAAATAAATAATACTGCGATAGCATTATCTTTTAGTACAAATGCTGTTACATAAATAACACAGACTAAAAATGCGAGTACTCATACGATGCGGTGCTAAGCTAGTTCTACCCCAATGTACCTAACCTAACCTAGGTGTAGGACAAGGTATGAAGTAGGTGAAGTATTCCTTACTATGGTATACTAAGAGTATGTTAAGTCTAGTATGCCTAGTATGCCAAGAGTCCCTCTAGGTTCTTATCAGCT
The DNA here is from genome assembly GCA_963921515.1 of Calotriton arnoldi. Lineage (NCBI taxonomy): Eukaryota > Metazoa > Chordata > Amphibia > Caudata > Salamandridae > Calotriton > Calotriton arnoldi. The sequence continues at coordinate 86,456 of CAWUFW010018324.1, forward strand.
CCATACCTGAAGAATGAGAGAGGTTGGAATCTCTTTGCCAGACTCGAACTCCAACACCCCGCAAGGGAAGTCAGATCACTGGAAGCTGGAAGCTGGGCTCTCTGCGTGCAGGGAATGGCAGCGTCTTCTCAGTGCGTCAGGCCGGGATACGGGCTCCTCTGAAGTCGAGGTCTCCTCTGGTTTACAGGGGCTAGGGAAGGTATATTTATACCTGAGAGTACCTTAGGAATGTTAGCATTGACGTGAATTGGACAGCGAAAGACGTCATGAATGAACCCCTAAGGAATAATGGTTCATGCATAATAGATGAGGCCTTGAAGAAATCAATAGTCCTGGGCTAGGGAAACTCCCGCAGCCTAAGGGTCTGTTCTTCATGAACTCGTTGTGACGTTAGGGTGGACGGATGTCAGAGACCATGCCTGTATTTGGAGTGCACGGTTTAATGCCTAAATAAGGCCTGGGATTCTATGCCTATATAAGGGCAGGGCGAATTGTGCCTATATAAGGACCTGATATTGGAAAGCCCGTTATGGACACCCTAAGAGGAATACAACAGTATCAGGGACCAGTCTATAGCCAGACACAATGGATGCATTAAATCTACAACTAGTTGATTTTTCCAAACACTTCTTATCACGTATAATGGTGATTATCTTTATTGAACATTTAAGTATAATTGGAGGCTCACCCAGGTTGATGACTTTTCTATCTGTTCATACTTTATGCGACCTACACAGGAGTCACTGGCTATCTTTTATCTGCATGCTTCCATCTTTGTTGACTCGATGTAGATATAATTTCCTCTCTGAATATACTAAGGGCCTGATTATGAGTTTGGCGGTGTGGGAGAGTGTCGCCACGCCACCGCCCATCTTCCACACCACCAAATGGGACCGCCGCCCGCCTGCCAGATTACGAGTAATTTCGTGGTCTGGTGGGAGGGCAGCGTGGCGGTCCCGTGTCAGTGCAGTACAAAGGCTCATATGTGAGCCTTGGAACTGCACCACCTCGGGACCGCCAATGCTTGTTCCTGCATGGCATGCACTGTGTAGTCCATGCCATGCAGGAACGGGGTGCATGCACACAGGGGAGCACAACATGGGCCCCCATGCACAGGGGCAGGAGGGGGCCCTGTAGGGCCCCCTTTGTTTCCTCACCGCCAGGAGTTTCATGGCGTGAGAACAGCCATGAGACCGCTGGCTGTGAGGCACCTCGTAATATGCTTGGCAGTGCCGCAGCAGTACCACCAAACATATTACACACTCAAGACCGCCACTCCACCGGCAGGGATCGCGGATTCCTGGTGGTTGCAGCGGTTCTCTGGAGGTCCAACTGCCGTATTCGTAACACGGCAGTCGGCTTGCTGGTGCGATGGTCCGTGACCGCCACAGCACCTCCACCGTGAGTTTGACCTTCCCATGGACTATTAACTCGTAATTAGGCCCTAAGTCTCTCAACAACCATATTGAAATAACTAGCCCACAATCCATTTAAATTTTATCCAAATACTCCCCAACCATAAATCTTTGTGTCTTCTTTCGTATTTTGATAGAGTGCACAAATTATATAACTCTTGCATAATATTTGATTACTCATCTGGCAAAGTTATAGGGCCTGATTACGAGTCTGGCGGTCCTTGAGCGGGCCGCCATGCCAGCGCCCCGTTCCAGGACCACCAAACTTGACCGCTAGCCACCCGCCAGATTGCGAGCGGTCCTTTGGCGTTCCCACGGGAGGCACCACAATGGGAACACCAAAGCCTGTTCCTGCACGGCATTGACTGTAAAATCCATGCCATGTAGGAAAGGGGATAACTGCACACAGGGGGCACAAAGTGTACCCCCTGCAGGCACCCCTTGGCCTTGTAGGGCCCCCTTTGTTTCCTCACCGCCACAGTTTTTATGGCTGCCTCACCGCCATGAAGACTGTGGCAGTGATGAAACTCATGATATGCTTGGTGACAGTGCCACAGCGGCACCGACAAGCATGTTACAGACTCAATACCTCCACAACACTGCCAGTGATCTCTGATCCCTGGCGGTATCAGCAGTCCCTTGGCGGTCCGACAACCCAACTTGTACTAGGGCAGTCGGACCATCGGTGTGGCGGTGCCCGCACCACCACTGTGACTACAGTGGTCCATTGAACTGTTGTAGTCCTAATTAGTCTTAATGCAAATCCAAGTGACTCCTTCGAAATACCAGTTTTTCCAAATGTTGATTTCCACCTGATGGAATGTATACAAAAGCTTGCATCTACCTTGGACAAGATCTGAGCTACAACTGTAGCTTTACCTATATCAGAATAAACTTAATGTTTAAATTACATTGTATTGGTATAGAAGACTGATAAACTATAACTAGTGGCATCTTATCCAACTACTAGACAAAATTATTGTTCTTGTTTTCGTCTTTCTAAATATCATCACTTCGGTTTTACCTATACTAATCTTTAAAATATTGGATGTTCAGTGTAAACTAAACATAGCCAAAGAAGTTTGAAAGCCTATTGGCGTAAATTTAACAATATGATGTCATCTACATAAAATAATCTTTGTAGAGCCTCTTGATGCTTGATCAGGTGGAATGCAACTTGCCTGATCAAGCATTGTTGGTGCATGAACCATATATATTACAAATAATAGTGCAGCTTATATACAGCCCTGCCTTCTCCCATTTAGCATAATTATTTTTTGCAAACAATGATACATTTTCCCCAAATTGGATCCTAGCCCGCAAGTCTTTATGCAACTCTATTAGTGATAATGATGGAACAAGGACTCCCAAACCAGCATCTTTCTCCACACTGTTTACTTTACACTAAATCAAATGTTTTAATCACACCCATATAGACTACATAAAGGGGCATTCTTTTATGTAAAATATTTTTTCCTCCAACATTTTCAGTAACAAACATCCATCTATCATGGAGTCATCATTTCTTAACCCAGTTTGGCCCTGGCATGAAGGTGGTGTTGGTTGTGAAACTGTGTCAATTTGTAGTGAATCTTGTTGAACCTGGCCCTTTTTGCAGGGTTATCCCCAAACGTTTGCCTTCTTCCTCCTATTTTTTCTGACCTGTTTTTGTTGTCTCCAAGACTTTGGGCACTTTACTAAATGCTAATCAATGCTAAAGTGCATATGCTGTCTGTGTAAATTGTACTGGTGATTGTTTTATCCATGATTGGCATATTTGATTTACTGGTAAGTCCCTAGTAAAGTGCACTCTGTGTTACCAGGGCCTGTAATTCAAATGCTACTAGTGGGCCTGCAGCACTGGTTGTGCAACCTACATGAGTAGCCCTGTAGACCTATCTCAGGCCTTCCATTGCAGTGTCTGCCACTGCAGTTTTAAACTGCCATGTCGACCTGGAAAGTGCACCCACTTGCCAGGCCCAAACCTTCCCTTTTACTACATGTAAGGCACCCCTAAGTTAGGCCCAAGGTAGCCCCATGGGCAGGGTACAGTATATGTGAAAGGTAGGACATGTACTGGTGTGTTTTACATGTCCTGATAATGAAATACTGCCAATTTCATTTTTCACTAGTTCAAGGACGAGCTCTCCTATAGGTTATCATTGGAGCTGCCTTGTAGCATTTTACAAGTATAACTTTCAATTGGGAAAAGCTAGAGATTTGGAGTTTGTGCTCTCTGAGTTCAGAATTAAAAAAAAAACTTTTAGAAAAGGTGTTTTTTAAATTGTGTGTTTCAAAATGCCACTTTTAGAACATGGGCATTTTCTTGCTATACCATCCTGTGCCTCTGGCTGGCTGTGGAATCAACATCTGGTTTAGACTGACAGCTCAGTTGTTTGCACATTCACTCTAGAAAGTCACATGAAGGGAGCTGAGGTGTGCCCTGCATACCCAGATTGCCCATCACCAGGCTGATGGGCCTTCCTGAGCTAGAGTGGTGCAAAGAGTTGTCTCTGACACCTGAATAGAGCTGTGCCTGGCCTCTCACAATGCTGTCTCTAACCCCCTGGAGTGTGTCTGGAGCCAAGACAGTGCAAGGCAGAACATGTGCACTACAAAGACTAGCCTCTGAAGTATGCCCACTTCAAAAGGGGTAAAAGTATTGAACCTAAAACCCCAGTCTTTTAGAACACTTCTGGATTGAGGACTCTGCCAAGAAGAAGAGCTGAAGAGCTGTCAGGAGGAGCACTGCCCCTTTGCTGTGTGTTGCTTTGTTGGGTTGGCCTGCAGTTGCTGCTTCTATCTGTGCATAGTGAATAAACTGGACTTTACTTTTGAATCCTGCTTTTCCAAGGTTCTTCAAGGGCTTGTTTGTGCTTGCCTCCTGTTGGAAGTCACAGGAGCATCAAAGCCTTCACCTGCAGCATCCCTGAGCTCCACTGCTGGAAGTTCTGACCTGCCAGAAATGCCAGTTATATTTCTGGGCCCTTGGAGGTGGTTTCTGCTGCAAAATTCTGCAAAATTGATGCATCACCCTTCCAGTGCCTGTTTTTCCGACGCAGCACTGCCATATGGGAGAATATTCCACGCACTGCGTGGCCGAAGAAATTGATGCAGTGCCTGTTCATGGCTCAAAGAACCGCCACAGACCGAGTCCCAGGATGCTTGTTTCCGGTCCAGGGAAGACCTGGCTTGGCAGTTCGGGCTGGACTGTTCCCATGAGGCACAGGGTCAAGACTGATTTGCATATAGCTGGGTCTGAACTGGGGTGGCGAAGTGAGCTAAAGAACTATGATGGATTCAACCCAGATCTGTGACTGGGGATGAGTGTCTGAAAAGTTTCAGCGCTCCGTCCATCGTCTCCTTGTGTTTGCTTTGTTCGCCCTAAGTTGGCAAGGTATGCCCAGACGTGGGTCCCTTACTCACTTTGCCACTGGATTCAAGCTAGCCTGGCTGATGAGGGGTGTTACCCCGAAACCGGTCCCAGGATGCTTGTTTCCGGTCCAGGGAAGACCTGGCTTGGCAGTTCGGGCTGGACTGTTCCCATGAGGCACAGGGTCAAGACTGATTTGCATATAGCTGGGTCTCAACTGGGGTGACGAAGTGAGCTAAAGAACGATGATGGATTCAACCCAGATCTGTGACTGGGGGTGAGCTTCTGAAAAGTTTCAGCGCTCTGGCCATCGTCTCCTTGTGTTTGCTATGACAATTGGTTTATCCATGATTGGTATATACTGTTCACCTATAAGTCCCTAGTAAAGCGGTTTAATATATACGCAGCGCCTGTAAACCAAATGCTATTAGTGGGCCTACAGCACTGATTGTGCCACTCAGAGAAGTAATTTTTCAAACCTGATTCAGGGCTGCCACTGCAGGGCCTGAGGGTGCAGTTTACTGCCACCTCGACTTGGCACTTCCAACTACTTGTCAAGCCTTAAACTCCCCTTTCATTACATATCAGTCACCCCTATGGTATGCCCTAGGTAGCCCTAAGGGCAGGGTGCTGTGTAAGTAAAAGGTAGGGCATGTACCATTTTGTTTTACATGTCCTGGTAATAACAACCACGCAAGTACTTTTTCACTACTGTGAGGCCTCCTCCTCTCATAGGTTAACATTGGGAATTCCTTAAATAACCTCTTTAATTGTAATTCCTGATTGCAGAGGAGTAGCTGCTTTATGTTTTATATCATTGGATTGGTAATGGCAAATCCTCTTTAGTGGTAAAGTTGGATCTGGTATTACTAATCTAGAAATGCCACTTTCAGAAAGTGAACATTTCTCTGCTCTTAGCTCTCTTGTGTGCCTTACAGCCTGTCTACAATACCGGGCTAGGGTGAGGTGACAGCTACATGTTGTGCATTCCCTCTAGACAGCCACAAGTACAGGGCACTCCGCTGCATCTGCATTCATCTGCAAATTGATGGGTCTTCTTGGGCAAGAGGGATGGGAGGAACTGAAATGTACACCTGAATAGGTAGTGGCCTGGCCTCACTCAAAACACCGATTTACTCCTCAAAGATAGGCTGGCAGACAGAGCTGGGCTGAAAGGAGACTTGTGCACCAAAACGTCTTTGCCTTGTAGTCACATCCACTTTAAGGACACATTTGGGTATAAGTATTGGGTCTATGACCACCCACCCCCTCAATAGTTCACTTTGGGTGTTATATTCCATATAGGTACCCTATATAGGCGCAGGTAACATTGCAACCTTTCACCTACATCCGTCCCTATATTACATACATAACGGTTCTTAGGCACTGACCTTTTACCTAGATATGACACTGCATTCAGAACTCGGGTTTTTCCCTGGTTCGATTCTCATACATTATGTATGAGGCTTCTTGGAAGCACAGCAGGACTAACAGTAGGATTACCATCTCCTGTATAATATCTCTGTATAAAGTTCAGGCCCAACGTCATCCTTTAGGCCGACATAGTAAGACAGCAAGGTAGGACCCCTGGGGAGTCCTATGCTATATATACAACACATCTTGCTTAGGAAGATAGAGGAGACTGTGACTTCCCGGCTGACACACTGACCAGAGACGCTGAGGTTCCTGCATGCAGACGCTCCAGCTAGCAGTGGTCTAACATCCCTCGCGAGGTGTCCAACTCGAGACCAGGACGGGGTCCCATATTCTCTAACTCTCAGGTAATGGGGTGGACTAGATCCTAGAGGGATTCTTGGCATAACACCTACACAGATGCTAGGTACATTTAGGTACATCTAGTTAGGGAGGCATCGTAGGAGTACGCACTTTTTATCATGTATTATATGTACTTGTATATATTCATGATTTCTGCAAAATGGTAGAACTCTACCATCCCTTTACTTTTGTAGTATTGCTAATCATATATCTCTGCTACTGTCTAATGGTTGTTGCAACTCATCTATTCTACACTAGAATAACAACTGTTCAATAAATACTTATTGAAACGCCCAGACTGTTTATTCTGTGTATCTCTCTGAGACAAACTAAGTGAGCACGAGTGACTGAGCGAAAGGTAGTAAATTGTTTCCACGATTTTGAGGGATCAGGGTTGTCATGTTCTGAGGTTGCCAAGAACTATTCTCTCCCCGATAAGAGGAGACTCTAGTGGCACTGTGAGCTAGCTAATACAGACAGGCTAACGTATCCGGTGGGGGTGCACGGAATCCGTCCGCCACCAAACCCACAGTTTATGTTATCCAAACGCGCAGATCCTGTATAGGTAATATAGGAACTACACGACATGGGGTCCTAAGGAGACTCTGCCAACAACAGGAGCTGTGCTACAGGAGGGTGTGCCACTTTATGAACTGCTTTGAGGGGTTGGCCTGCTTATTGCTGGGCCACATGGAGCGACTGCCATTTTGCTACCTGCTCTGCTGTGTTGACCTGCTACCTCTGACCTGGGCGGTGAAAAGAACTGGACCTGTTCTCTACAGCCTTTTTCAGCCTAAGTGGCTCCAATTGCTTGTTGGCTTGCCCCCTGTTCAGGAAATCTCAGGACCATCAAAGATTTCATTCGCACAAACGACCGCTGCTAGGCTCTGCTAATCTGGAGTCTGACTCTGCATAACTTGCCCTCAACAAGTCCTGGGACTTCGCAGAGCATTAGCAGGCACTTTTGGGCATTCACACGCACCAGCGTGGTGCACCGATCAAGAACTGTCGTGTCTGCCTGCTCGAGCACAGATCATCATGTTTGTCGACTTCACCGAGTCGCAGCGTCCGAAGGCAGGCCAGCATGACCCGGCACACTCCGCACACATCAAGGAAAGACAGGCATCTGCCCTCCGTGATTCCAATCACTGCATCATATCCAACAAGGGGAGATTCTAGCAATGCGGGTCCTGATCCCGAGGCTGACGGCACTGCTGCAATCCTCTGGGAAAGGTACTGTGCACTCCGGGACTTATGAGATCCCTGCCGCCCGCCAGCACTCTGTCGGGCGGCCCTGAACGGAGCGAGTAGATCAGTCTCCCACAAACTTAACGTTGCGTTTTAATTATGATAACTTTGGAGGCATTGCTTTGCACTGACCCTGGGAGAAAGTCTGTTCCCGATCCACAGCATGGATCGCTGTCAGTTCCCCAGCGTAACCGTACAGAACCCACTGAAAGCACAAGGGCTCTTTCAGCATTGTAGATTCTTGAAGTATTCGTAACTTGAGATGCTTTAGTTGGATTCTTATCGTTTTTATCTTGTTCTGAAGAATAAAAGAGATACTATTTTCATACCTCATTGTGGAGTCTTTTTTGTGATGTTTTCACTGTGTTACTGTATCCATGTATGCACAACTGCTTTACACATTGCCTCTTATGTTAAACCTGATTGCTCTGTGCCAAGCTACCAGAGAGTGAGCTTGGGCTGATTTAATTGTGTGACTGACCTACCCTGACTAGAATTGCGGTTCCTACTTGGACAGGGTGCATACCGCTGCCAACTAGAAACACAGGGGCTAATTTACAAGCCCCTTACGCACCTGGTGCGTCCATTTGTAATATGGAAAAAAGTGACATACTGGAGGCACAAGGGGCTTGTAAATAAGCCCTGTGGTTTCTAACAGTGCTTCTTTCTGTACTCTCCTAATGTCTTAGATTAAATATGCAAGCCATCCAACTTAAACCGCTCCAAGAATATCATAGTTTGAAGTCAGAGGCAAATTTAAAATAAACAAAGGAGGGCAACTGTGTTTAAAATTGAGATCATCAAGCAATGTTTTCCTGCACAATTTGTTTCAAAATGCACAACAAGGATAAAATGTGTGGTATTCTTTTTTGAGATGTTATCACAAGGAAATACATCACTAAAATTGTTCCCTTAACAATTTAATTTTTTAAACCAGTCCAGTTAATGAGAATGTAGAGGAAGATGAGCCAAACTAAGATGGGCTGTCAGAAACAGTTAAAGTACTGATTAGTGACATATATTTAGCCTCATTTGGTGTCACAGCCAGGTCATTGAACTGATAAATTCATCACTAATTTTGCAATACTAGCTTTGATATACAGAATTTGGTAGGAGATTAACATTGCTTTAAATTGCATTATATTTCCTGTGTGAGGGTTGCCTGTGATTGCCACATATGAAGGACAACACCGCTAAAGGACAACAGAAATGCGATCCATAATATAATCAATTCCCAACTTAATCAATTATGAAAGTTGGTGTAGGTAAGAGAAGCTGAATTAAATTCAGATAGAACTTAGCTTCTTTCTCTATGTGGAATAGTTCTTTTAGTATAGAATATCAACAGGGCCGTTTCTAGGTGTTTTGCCGCCCTAGGCGAGAATTGAAAAATGCCGCCCCCTCCCTTTTACTACCATCACTCTCTCCCCCTGTCATCACGGCTGAACTTCACTTTTGCTTTTCTGCTTTCCGGCTGATCCGAGCAGGAAATCCAGCCAAACGGAGCACAGAAGACACAAACATGACCTAATATTGGGAGAGGATGTGGCCTAACGGGCTAGGGCGGTCGATCTCAAATCTGGGGAGCCGGGTTCCAGTCTCGGCAATGACGCTCAACATCCTGTGATCCTGGGCAAATCACTTAATGCCCCCGTGCCCACTGCCCAGCAAAAAATGGAAGTGTCCTTGTATAACGTAACTGGTGCTCATGTAAAACGCTCTGATATCGCGCTATATAAATCTCCGGGGAAAAACCTTGCTATATAATAATAGAAACACGAAATAACACACCACTCGCATGAAAATGAAATATCAGTACAACACAAAACACAGCAGGTATAGAACATTCAACCATCAATTCCTCTATAGGATGCACCTCAATAATTCATTCCAGCAACACTTTTGCTCGCTCTAAGTCAGGTGCGCTCGCTCGCTCTAGGTCAGGTGCATTTGATTAGCATGACCTCTGCCTCGTAAACTGCAGGCTAGCTAAGAGCTTCAATGAATGGCAGGGCGTCTCGTTACAATTTTAGGCCTCACTGTTGCCAACACTGCTCAGAGAACACCACAAAACCCACGTAACTCCCGCTTTCCTTGCAACTAGTTCACATGTGATCCCATTGAAAGAGATGGTCTTCAAGTGAGTGAGAAAGCCTTTTGGTGAGTGAGATGCCAGATATGGCCTTCTAGTGATTTAGATGGCCTCCCTTTGAAAGAGACAACCTTCAAGTGAGTGAGATGGACCACACATTATTAAAATAGGCTTCTATTATAGAAGAAGACCTTCCATTGAATGAGATGTGTTGAGCAGTAGTAGTCCTTTTAAGCAGTTGGACGTTCTTTAATAGGATTTTCTCCCTCTGAGTTGAACATACTACCAGTGATTGAAATGCCTATCCGCGGAAGGAGACTGCCGTCCCCTTGAGACTGCTTGCCAACGAGGCATGGGAAGTCAGCGAGAGACGTGACCTTCCTCGGAATTCCTTGTAAAGAGTGAGTTTCATGTGGTGGTTTATAATGGTTTCTGTTAGGAAAATTCAGATCGAGTATGTTTAAGTTGACCTTGAATGAGCCGGCCCTGCCTGCACGCACTTCAAACCCCCCTTGGCTCCAGACACGACCGCTCAACTTACTGCTTACTTAGCCAGGTTAGAATTAACTGACCAGGCCTTTAGCCCCCTATATTTTTATTTATATCTACCTGCCGCAGCCGACCCGGATCCCACCCCGGCCTCCCCCGGTACCTGATGGGCCTGCAGGCCGAGACGGGAACTCTCTGCCTCTTGCCGGCCTGCCTCTTGCCGGCCGCGCGCACACACGGCCCCCGCCCGTGGCGCCGAACGTGATGTCACGTGACGTCACGTCAGTCGAATTGAAGGTGCTACGCTACCGCTACCCAATCAATGCGCGCTTTCGTTTCGAGCCTAGGTCGACGGAAGGCCGTTCAAGGGTATTCGGATTCCCGGCCATCAAACAGCAGAACTCATGTTTTTTGCCACAGCTGCCGGCCGCCCTCCCCCTTTTGCCGCCCTAGAAACGGCCCTGAATATCAAGCCATAGGATGTTTCCTTTAAAATTGTTATTGTAAGGTCAAGTGACTTGATCCAATGCATGCACCCAACCTAATAACCTGCACCATTAAATTGTACTGGGCAAAGACATGCGTACCTTCCACCCCATTCTACATAAATTGTAAACCTAAATAAGTTAAATTGTTCATTAAAGTGGCTAACAAAGTACATAGATAAACCTTTAATTTCTGTAAGCAGACCTCAGGAAGATTAACTTTAATTTAGCTAGGTATATTTTCAAATCCCTATCACCCTTCTAGGCCACAGATGTATATCTGACGGCACACCGATCACAATGGCCGGTTTTGGACTATCAATATTCTAGTCTCATAATCACATCTGAAAATGATATTGGTTGGTAAAATATAAGATCCATCCTATCTACTTTTTAGAAAAAGAGATTATGATTATCCTATTTTCTTATGATTTAATAGCAGAGATTATTAATATGCACATTACATTATGTAAAACTGGAAAAAACAATGCTTCAAAAACAGGTAAGATGATTGAACAATTTAAGTGAGTGCAGTGTCCTTGTTCACCTTGCTGTCCCAGGTGATATGAAGAGTCATCAATGGTATGACACTTCAGAAACATGAAACATACTCATAGACATGGGTTGCAAATCCAATTTGTACAGTGATCTTCAAACCACGTTTAATTAGTCTAACCAATAGCTTTCTTTTATTCAGACAAAAGCCATTAAATTACAAAATTTGAACACTTCCTGACAGTTTGAATAAATCATGAAACAAAAGGGATCGTTACCAATACAGGGGATTCTTTACAACTGTAAAGCTGAACTTCTTTGCCTTATAAAGCTTCATTGCCAATAGATGTTTTGCCCATAATGCAGACAATTCGAATAGCAGCTATTACTGAACCATATCACAGGTATTTGTAGGAGACTGTTGCCCTGGCTCCCTGACTTAATAGTTTGATAAGTGAATGAATGACTAACAGTCATAGTGAGGTTACCACGAGTCAATATCAGAAGTGTTTTCAAGTTGGGTCTTGCACTCCACCAACGGTTCTGAAAACTCACAAGGGTTTCAATAACAGAAAAGTAGTAAAAACCTAAAATGGACTCCAGGCTTGAACTGAGGCTGTGAAGAAGCATATCCTCTTTTCTACTACAGTTCGATCAGTTTTACAACTGGCCAGTCTTACATGAACTGTCTGTCACCATGGTGTGTATCAACTAAGTTAATGTCCCCATATGTTGGCCTTAAGGGCAGCCAACAGTTGACTATTTGAAATATTCTGAAGAAGACCCCGGAATAGACAGTTCTAAATAGCTCAGTTTCACTGGAGAAGACATGTCTTTGTGGCAAGGCAGATAAAAGCTTAACCAATGTGGCCAAGGCATGTAGAATTCCTTTAAAAATGCGCTGCAAACTTATTACCTCTCCTCGGCAAATATAGCCCTGGTTGCATAATCTCTGAGCAAACTACTCTCGTTTTGCAGCATGCCTCAGTTTTTAAGGAGTGAACACATCTTTCTCGTCCACAGTGCTCTTTATAGTTTGGGATACAGAACATCATAGGGCCTGATTACGAGTTTGGCAGTGCCGGAGTGGATCACCATACCGGCGGGCCATTCCTACAACGCCAAACCCGTGCGCGCACTGCCCACCAGATTATGATGTTTTTTAGTCACTGGCCGGTGGTTCTTTGGCGGTGCTCATGAAATAGGCACCGCAGCGGGAATGCCAAAGACAGTACCTGCCCGACATGGACTGGTGCAGTACATGCTGTGCAGGTTCTGGAGTGCATGCACCCAGCCCCCCTGCATGCCCACCATGGCCCACTGCCATGGTTTTCATGGAGGAGGAAACGCCATGAAAACCGTGACGGAGAGGAAACTCATAATATGCTTGGCGGGACCGCAGCGGTACCGTCAAGCATATTGCAGCCTCATGACCGCCTCACCACCACCAGGGATCTCGGATCCCTGGTGGTTGCTGCGGTGCAATGGCTGTTTGACGGCCCTAGTTGTAATAGGAAAGTTGGACAGCCAGTGCGGGAGTGGCTGGACCACCACTGCCATGCCCTGCGAGTCGGGCGGTCCTTGGACCACCAGACTCGTAATCAGGCCCATATATTTTTTTTTTAACAGTTTTATATAGCGCGAACTTGACTTGAATCGGATATCAGAGCGCTTTACATAGCACCAGTTGCATTACACGAGGACACATTCATTTTGTTAGGCACAGGGAGATTAAGTGATTTACCCAGAATCACAGGATGTTCAGCGTCATTGCCGAGACTCGAACCCAGTTCCCAGATTCAAGGTCGACCGCCCTAGCCGTTAGGCCAACTCCTCTCCCCAATTACTTAATGCATACATCCTGGTAATCGGGGTCCTTTGAACAGTGCTTGGAATCTCACTCTGACGCAATAACATCACAACCACAATAAGCTTGTGAGCCATACTCTTGTAGATTTATTTACAGAATGCTGAATGACTGATGAATGAAAAAGATATTGTATAATGCTCTGGTGACCTCAAAGGATTTACTGTTTGCTCTGACCATAGCAAGAAATATGCACCATAATTGATATAAAACCTAGAGCAGTGTAAACAAAAACTAATTTGGGAAAAAGCACAAAAACATTGTAACTCGAATACTGGTCCTTTCAGCACACAATCACACAAGCGATGTAACTTTTCTGTATTATTTCTCCGTGCATGGGATGGGACACCTACTCTCTCCCAGGTGGTTCATTAATCAGAAGTATATCATACTTAGAATGGGGCAGACACATTATAGGTAGTTAGGATGTAATGAGCAGATGCAAAAATAAGTGCAGCCCGCCCATTCCACACACCCAGGATCCATGTCTAAGCTCTGGCCAAGATAACAAGCAGGTGTCTACCTGAGCTCATGACAGTTACTAGATAGTCCTCACGAGTAAACAGTTGCAGCTGACTAAGTTGGCTTGCAAATTCTCGCATCTCAGGTGCCAGGGTGCAATGTGTCGAAGTCTGAGCGAAGGGCACATCTGGTATGTTAAGTTAGCATCAGCAAGGAAATGTGGCTGTAGCACATTACAGTTGTACTGAAACAGGGCACTGAACTTAAACCTTTCAAATTGTGCTTGGAAGGATCAGGCCCTCCATGGGTGGCCCAAAACCCGCTCATGGTAGGGCCTTTGTTCTTATATCTCTATAAAGGTCTGACACTCTGGATACCTCCATACTTTACGTTCATATCACAGCAGAGGCTGTAATTCATTGCGGCCTCAAAATCATGATGAATAAAAATGGAATGATTATAAGGGAAAGTAAAAAAACAGGAGAACCCTGAATTAGCTATGCACAAATCACCTGGCAAATATATATGTGAACTAATCTAAGCAACATACCCTACGTAATGAGAACAATCCTTACAGGTCAATATCTACATGTTGCTTCATTATGTTGATGATATTTTTTGTGTTTGGGGTGTCTCGTTAGAACAGCTGCATAAGTTTGTTCCTAGCTCAATGCACAGGATCCTTATTTGACTTTCACGTGGCCCCAAAGTCGATTAAAGGTGTCTTTTCTGGATCTAAGCATTAGACATGTGAATGTAAAGTTGGGCTCCTAAGTGCTGCATAGTGTATAGAACCCCTACTGATAGGAGCTACTTGTTACACTTCAGCTCCTTTAACCCAAAAGATCTGACAGAATTTTCCTGGCAGATAATACTTTATTATACACTGTCTGAAAGAGGCTGTCCAAAAATACTATCAGACGTGTCCACAAGAGGGCTATAGATACCACCATGTGGAGACCTAGAGACTAAACCAAACTCGCCAAACAATACAGTATTACCGCATGGCACCCCCTGAAGAACAAAATAAAGAAAACTGGGGGAAAACACTGGAGATTATTAGTACTGGGTCCTCATTCTATACCAATGTCACGCTTTGCTATTAAAAGATCAAAAAATCTGAGAAACTCTGGTCTCCTAAGCCCTAAACAAAACATGCATTTGTAATGCAATAGGTCTCGCATTTACGAGAGTTTCGTAAATGCGACACCTATTGCATTACAAAGATAGTTTGTAAAAACGCCCATGCGGCGCTTTAACTTTAATATCAGTCGTGCACCTTTGTTTAGACGAGCTGTGTCTAAAGAAAGGGGCGTGGACGCCATTAAAGTGAAAGCGCGGCTTGGGGCGCTTTTACAAAAAAAAACATTTGTTTGTCAACTTGACAAACAAAGGCTTTTTTGTAAAGCGCTCATGCCGCGCTTTCACTTTAATGGCGACCACTTCCCTTTCCTTAGACTCGGCTCGTTTAAGGAAAGGTGCGCGGCAGACAATAAAGTGTAAGTGCGGCATGGGGCAATTTAAAAAAAAATTAAATAAATAGTTTTAAAAAAAACATGCGCCCACGTTTGGCGCAGCAAGTAAAGCAAAGGTACGGCCGCCACTAACAGCGTGGCATGCCGTGCTATGTAAAAAAATAATAACGCTGTTGCGAGAGAGCGTGTCCTGTGTGCAACAGCAGGCTTGCGAAAACCATTAAACGAAATAGTGCTCGGAGGCTGTAATTACAGCCTAGTGAGCAACAACACATGTAAATGGGGGTGTCCTCATGGATGGTTACAAATGAAGACAAGGCGGTACTAAGGACGGACTAACAAGCCTATTTACAAATCAGAAGCTAGCATTTACGAAGGTCAATGACACTAGCCAATGACAAATATGGGCGGGGCTTCAAGTGCATACTCCAAAACAACATGCCTCACAGAGCAGCGCATGCGCTGCCCAGGCTCGACCTAAAAAGGGTTCTATAGACATGTGGGACCAAACGAAGTGTGACTACATCGATTAGTTCGAAAAATTACAAGGCACAGACCCAGACATAATATTCCAGTTGTAATTCAAGTCAACCATTGGTTGTCATTCCTTTGTAGTCTTACACACATAAGGATGGCAATGCTTATGCTGAAGCTGGGAGTGCAGGAACATGCCTGCACTTTTAAACAACAAACAACGACAACAAATCTTGTCAGCCGCTTTCAAAACTTAACCATAAGAGCACGGATTTTACTTGGACCTTTTGCGTTTCTTTACATTTTTTGAATATTAGTCAATTTATAATTGTTTATCATTCAGCAATTTAAGTCACTGTATTAACTTTCAAAGTTTCAGTTCCCTGCTCACCGGTTTCAACTGCCTATACATTTTGGTCACGTAGATGAATGTTTCTCTTTAGAAGCCATGATTCTAATCATCCGGGGAAAACAGCGGAACTGCTCTCCACGTAAGTCAATATTTTCTCTCTCATCCTCTGTGAGACAATACAAGTGAACAAGCTGTGATATGGATTTGATTAAGAATACCAGCATTTCTGGGCGCTTTCACTTGACCCACCAAAGTGGGCGGCTGCGTTCCCAGGAGCTTTGCGGCCTTCAGTTATGCATTCTCTGCTGCAGAATCAGAAACCTTTAAAGGGACTGCTCAGAATGAGAGGGCCGTATCAAATAACAACACAATTGAAACTTAACAGGGAGCAACAACACAACCGCAATACAACACAACAAAATCACATTGCAATAATGCAGCGCGAAGCACAGCAGCCCAAAATACCACTGAACACATTACAATCACAACAAAATAACACACAGTAAATGTGCCCAAATCTTCCCATCACGCATTATGCCTCCAGAATTCAGTTTTTATAATATAGTGATAAAAAAACTGTTTGGAGCAAGTAATCTCTGAATTTACCACAGAGAACAGGAAATAGCCCCTGTCAAAAATATTTTTCGAGTTGGAAATCAAAAAATGATTCTTTGTGGCTTTGTGTTTTGCTCTGATATATATTTAGCATCCCAAGTTCATACAGACTATTGAGGGAAGCACGTGCAAGGCAGCTGGAAATGTTTGCAGTTTTTATTATCCAGATAGATTCCCAATAAGTCTCACTGATATGTACACCTTCTTTTTACTAAAAAAATGCAAGCATCAATGGTGGAATCAGCGGGGAAACTCAGCCTGCTCAATCATCCTGGAAGATTGATAGTTAACTTGTGCAATTTTTTATGCAGAATGCCGCATTTAATGAGTGTATGAATCCGTATACATTTATCCCTCACAACATTCGCATTCTCTGTAATCGTTTGGCAAGACATAACATTCGATGATACTATCAAGTGACGATATCAAGCCTTAGAGAGCTAGGTGCTCATATTATTAGGTCTTTGTGTGAAGGAGGTAAATGTGTATATCTACAGAAGCGTGTATTGGGTGGAAGAATGGGGGGGCATATTATCAAGGGCCGGTGATAAATATCGCAAAGCGCGCTTAGCGCTTGCATATTTATCGCCGGCTATCTCTGGAATTTATCGCCCGGTTACCACGTTATTAACAACGCGCATCGCCGAGGCGATAAAAATGTCAGAGATAGCGTGGATATCGGGGAAAACGGCGATATCCTAGATGATAGGGCCTGTGGTCTTAGCCACAGAATCCACCCCCCATGTTAAGTATGCCTTAGTCAGGAATTTAACAGACGTTAAATTCCTGCGTTAAGGCATACTTAACGCGATTAAAATAATCGCTTCCCCGCATTGTAAATATCGCGAAGCTGCCTTCGCGATATTTACCCATGTTGTTTCCACAGACACGCCTACTTTGCATCTCATTATCGATGCGAAGTCAGGCGTGCTGGAAACGGGAGCAAAATCAGCAAAACACGCGATAGCGTGTCTTTGCTGATAAGGCGATATAATTATCGCCGCTTTTCGGCCGAAAACGGCCGCAAAAGCGGCGATAATTGTTTATCGCCGCCTTGTTAATATGCCCCGGGGTTTCTTAAAATGATAGCGTAGAACTGTTAATGTAGCACGTTGCGTTACAACCTGGAGCAGTATTAAAATCCATCGGTGTAAAATGAGTGTTAGCACCAAAAATATGCAAATATCGTTTATGCGGTGCAAATATGTTTCACAGACGTGTGCGGATGTTATGCAGGCTACACAGATTAGGGCCCACAATTATACATTTAACTGCAGTTGCATCAACATAGGGGAGGGTATTTTTGATGGTTTTGTGCCGTGCTTAATTTGAGCTGGTGGTTGCATTTGGGGCTCGCCCGCAATTATTAGTGGGGACCGGCACTTATTTTTCCGTATCAGACTTTTATACAGAGCAAGAGGGAAAACACACAAGGGGGAAAATAGAAGGAAGAAAAAAGGTGGAAAACTGTGATAAAAGGAGAAAGTGAGGATGAAAAGGGACCTGAAAGAGAGGGTTAAAGAGTGAGGGAGTGTCTGGTGGTGTAGGAAAGAGGCACGAGGTGGAATAAAGACTATGCTGTCTTGGTATTCGGCACCCATACATTCGATAGTGCCAGCCGTGGGATTCTAAACAAAACTTTCTGCACCTGCACTTATTATATTACAAATTAAGCACTGGTTGTGAGCGATATTACATGCCTACTTTCCCCGATTTCTGAAAAGACCCACTAAGCAAAAAAAAAAATCCTGACGGTACACAATTGATTTGCTTTAACCAGGTATTTGTAATAAAATTTGAAACCTCTAAATCTGACACAATATTGTCAGAAGCCCAGGGCCCAGAAATCAGATATACATCTAATAAACAGCTCTCTGCAGATTTGATTACGGGCATGCTCAGGGAGTTGCAAGCAAACCTCTCACTGGAGTGTCAAGCTTACACACAATTCATGTAAAGCATCTCTGCGTGCAGTGTTCTTTTGCAATATAAATACTTTAATTTTATTTTGTATATCTTTTTCTTTTCAATTCAATAGAGTAGTAATTATATTCTGAGATGGATCAGGGCAATATTCCAGCACTTTTGAGGATCCCAAAGGTTCTTTTTCATATTAAGGGATAGAGAGTGAGGTACAAAAAGGGTGAATATAATTGGCTGTGCAGGGCTGTGGATAGATAAGGCTCCCTTTTTCCATGCAAAAGTCCCATTGCTTGTGATTAGGGGTGGGCACAAAATGCAGCCTAAAAGCAAAGTGTATGAAAACCTTCCCTTTTAAGTCTTGTCTGTAGACAGCCATATGTCTTTTGATGAAGACCTCTTGCCTACAACACTGTATACATCGGGCCTCATTTATAAGGCCATTGCGCCGCCGGTGCGTCACTTTCTTTAATGCACCAGCGGTGCATTGTGCCTGCCCTTATTTACATGGCCACGTAAAGTCACCCGGCATGTCTTTTCATGGCCTTGTAAATATGGGCCCCTTTCACGCATTACTCTGCGTGAAAGGGGCATTCCATGGGTGTTGCTGTGGGTGTTCACACGCAACATCGATGGAATCCGACACATTCACAGATTTACAAAGTTTTGTAAAGCTGGTAATGCGTCAGAATCGTACACCTCCCCAGCGGTGCATGCATAGAAAGAGGAAAATGCCATCAATGATTGCTTTTGTGCAGGAAGGTGTCCCTCCTTGCACAAAAACAATCATCCCCACTAAGTAGGCACCATTAAAACATGAAGAAAGGGTGCCTGCGCTGGTTCATGGCAACCAATTGTGCTCCAGCGCTAAGGAAAGCACACGGATGCGTCGTATTGTTGTTAATACAACGCATCCCTGCGCTTTCCAAATGACGCAGCACGACGCAGCTAAATGGCACTGCGTCATTTTTTTTGCAATCGATGCGCATAGAGTTTTCTTTGGGTCAGCACCTTGCTCAAAAGTGGATGGCGTCCTTGTCTATGTCAGTTCCCTGCTCCTTATATAATGGCTTTTTTCCCTATTCTTGTGTTTATACCACTGTTGGATCATTTCTTTGTTACATTCTATGTGATTGGATGACTTGTATCTTTGTACTGCTGATTTGTATTTTGTATTTTCAGCACTTATTTACAGTATATTGGTTTCTTTACTGTCTTCCCAATCCCGTAGCCTCTACTTCTTTTTTACTACTTAGTAAATATGCATTTTTTTCTTGTCCCGAGGACCCAGTAGCTGAACGCTTCCATCAAACAAATTGCTTTTCGCCATTTGCTCCTATGCCCTCAACTTCCCTCTTGCTTCCCATTTTTCAACATTTTTTAACTTATTTTTGTGAGGGCCTGGCAGTTGCATATACCACTTGGTCATCTTGTTTGTCCTCAGAATCCCTTGCATACTTTTTAATTTTTTAATTTAATATTTTAAAATGGCTGTTCACCATGTTAAAACGGTAAATTGAGACTTAACTTAAAAAAAACTCCAAGATGAGCTCAAGTGCATGCTTTCTCAAGCATGACAGTCACTTTGAAAATATTTTTTTTGCACTTTGGAAAAAAGCTCTCCAAGCTGTCTTCTTGTGCTTCTCAACAGATGGGCGGGCAAACTTGGAATAACTTTGACCATAAACTATACCAAAACCAGCAAATTTTCTCTACGCCAGAAGGGTTGTGCTTGCATTTAAAAGGCAAAACCTTCTGCCTTTGCCAAAGTTTTTTATACCTGCTTTTGAAGGGATCCTTGGTTTGTAAACCTCTAAAATCCACTCTGCAGTCATGCCAAAAAAAAGAAAACCACAGTTATGCAGGATGCCCATGGGAGTCCCAAAATACAAAGAACATGTATTGAGAAGCTGATCACACAGAGTTGGAATATATGTATCATCACTCATTTTTTTTACAACTGTACATGGAGAAAGGGTGGCAGTGAGTAGAAGATGCGTGGGGAAGAGAGGTGGGATGGGGGGCACGGTGCGACCTGCAGACGGGGGAGAGCAGGGTTGGTGGCAGGTAGAGCTGCTGGGGAGGCAGAAGTAAATGAAGAGTGGACTTGGCAGGAGAGTGGAGGCTGACAGTGAGAAGACGGGAGAGACGAGAGGAAGACTGGCGCAGTGGAGGAGAGGTAAGCACGCAAAGGCAGAGGAACAGAGAGGAAAGAGTGAGAGAGAGAAACAGAGAAGGGGAGCGAATCAGGTACACATTTGCGGAGAGAGAGCAAAGAGGAGGAAGGAAACAGGGGTAGAGGAGGGACAGGAGTGGGGAATATGGGCTGGAAATGGAAGGGAGCAGAAATAAAGGGTGAGACGGGGCAGAACAGATGGTAGCATTGGCGAAACGAAAGAAAAGAGCAGGGTCGAAGTACGAGACCCAGAGAGAGAGCAGAACAGGAACGGGCAATATGCAGATCGAGCACCGCATTGGACCCATCCACTCATCAAACGAGCCTGCACTCTCCAAGACAAGTGGGCCTGTGCGTTCCAAGTCCCCCGCACCAAGCAGCGGGGACAAACTCCACTGATATTCATGAATCCAGTCTAGAGGACGAACCCTGGTGGAATCCAGCATGGGGGAGGGCAAGCTATTCACTAGCACAGAAGAGCCACTCACAGACACAAACTCACACTTACACAGTTGTGCCTCACCTTCCACATACATCTGAATGTCACCAGCTGCAGGCTCCATGTGAGCTGTGACAAGGGCCTGTTCTAGAAAACAGCCACTCTTATGTTGTTTTACATTGTGTGCCTCCCGCCTGCTCGCCACTTTCTAATTTCTATGCAGTTTCTCCACTTTTCAGCCACTTTAAAGAGAGGAGTGAATAGGATGCTGAGAATGAGGCGCTGTAAAAGAATAGCAATCAGTCATATAAGGCATATATGGAGCAGTTGTGGTGACTGGGATGTGATTGTCCTGTTTCTAGGGAAGTGGTTCACGTCTTCTTGCTGTTGACTAGTTTAAAACCTTGATCAAGGGAGGGGAACAGTTCACCAATTTGTGCACACCTAGTCTAAGTGAATGTGGCACCATCATTGCCGGGTGTAAATGCAGTCAGTGGATTCAGCTTTGAGTTTGCCTTTGCAACATGTGTTTGCACAGCCAAACATCTGATAAACAGCACAACTTATATATACTGTCACACAACGCTTAAGTGCTGTACCTTCGATGAGTTGTTACAACAAAGGGCCCAAAAGGACCACTCACCTGTCCATCCACAAAACACACACCGCCAAGATGCCTTCACAGTCAGACAAAAGTAAACCAATAGCAGCCATCATAATTCTGATCTGCGAAAAAATCTAGACTCGACTGGAAATGCAGACTCGGGGCTGCTGAGAGTGCCATGAAGCTAAATAAACAATCTAGCGCTCTGCTCAAGGGTTCATAACATAATCTGTGACAATATATAACAAGGTACTTGCTGCCACTGGCTAACACAGAGTGGATGTTTACAACAACACAGCCCCAAGGAAAACCTGTCAATTGCGGATCCATTTAGTTCAGAACCCACAGCTCCACCAGTCAAAGAGCAGATGTCACAGCCACCCAACAAAAGATTTTAACAAAAAACTCCACCAAGTGAAGAATGTCTCGGGGCTCAATAGTACCTGACTAGACAGTCTTTAACACCAATGGAAGGTGACAAAAGACGATCAGACTACAGGCCTTATTGACTCAACCCATTAAGGAAGCAGGCTTAATAGTCGAGGGAGGCGCCGGTGTCCTTGAGGCAGAGTGAATTCTCAGGCCTGTCTGTCACAGGCAGAGCAGAGTGGATATGTTTCCCCTGACACAAAAACAACTTGTGGAAGCTAAAGGAGCCACCGAGCCAGAGCATTTACTGCAAATCTGGATACCTTTCCCTCCAGATCTGAAAAAAATTGTTTATTTCTCTCTTTCTCTTGTGCTCCAGTCGCTCTCTCTCCCTCTCTTGCGATCTACAGCTGAACACGCATTTTATAAAGATCGTATGATAGTTATTTGCTGCACTCAACTAGCTGAGCAGTGTTTAAAAGTCTTCTCACCTCAGAGCTGGCAGGCTTTATGGGGCACATGTATGAACAAACCGTTTTGCGAGTCCTAATAGCGATTTTTAGCGAATCGCTATTAAGGACTCACAAATTGGAATGTATGTAAGAATCTCAAAAATAATTGTGATTCCGTAGTATTCCTTAATTGCGAGTCGCAAATTGCGATTCGCAAATATGTTTTAAAATATCGTTAATGCTAAGCCTGCTTACTGCACATAGGACCCGTGACAAAATGTGGTTGCTATCATCCACAACCAACATGCATAATGCCGCCCCTGGCGCTGTGCATGAGGGGAAAGCATCACGTAACTCTCTAAGAAACATAACCAATCACTGTGTGACTTGATAATAAAGCTACTGTGATTGGTTATGTTCTTTAACCATCCAGCCCCCCACACTGCCTCCAAGAGCTGGACTACGGGGACAAGCTAACCTCACCACAACCAATCCAGAGTTTGCTCTCATGCAGCTTCAAGTAAAAGAAGCCTGAGAGCAATGTCAGAATTGGTGTGAGTAGGTGAGCCAAGCTCTCCAGCGGCGACTGGAGCCCTGTGCTGTGTAACCCAGACTACCTAAACAAGTGATGATTAGAGAGGTCCAAGGTGCACATGTCCAGATTGGACACAGTCAGAATCCTGTCCGACCCCACATGCACACTGGACCTCAGCCTGATGCCATTGCCAATCATCAGGATTGGTCCCGTCTTGGCCTCACCCCTGACGAACAAACACACCAGCCAGGCCGAGCCCAGTCCTTTAAGGAGTCCGGACTTGGGGAATTTTAAAATGATATTCTTGTGGCTGCACTCAATAGGGGGTCAGTGCCCCTACGCTCCCGAGGAGAAATCGTCCTAAATTGAGAACATGGGACCTAGTCCAAGGATACATTTTGTAGTATGTTCCATAGTACGACAAAATGCACTAAAAAAGCTATTCACAAATCTAGGTGCATAGCTTACACCTCCGCCTCTTCTATACCTATATGTGCGGAGATATCTGCCTCGACTGCGAAGTCTTCGCACATATAGGTACATGTTTTAGTAGTAAATGTGGGAAGAACACAGGGTAGTAGCTGGAAAATGGGGAATACTTATGAATGAAGGTCAGGGATTAGGGGAAGGATATGGAGAGCTTAAGGAGGGTCAGGAAGGGGTTTAGGGAGAAACATCAACCCACCCACAAAAAAGTAAGTCCATAGTTATTCACAAACTGCCCAAAAAGGGCCCCATAAAACCAGTAAAGTGCTCTCTTTCAGAGCTGAACTAAGTCTAGCACTACACATGTCCAACCACTTGTATTGCAACACCATGCCATACAAAATAATAGCGGTAGGAACTTAAAACACCATAAGAAAAAATGTTGAATTACAAGAAATTGTTTAAAATAATTACAAATATAAATACATGTGATTCATTGTTAAAAATAATGTACTATAAAAATATAACATATGTTGAGGTAATTTTTAAATAAGTTCATAACTTTTTCGCATTTAAAAATTAATGTCACAATAAATGCTATTAAAATATAATTTGATTACTTTTAATAAATTCTATATAGCATTTTTAATAATCATTAAAACACAATACAATTTTAATTTTTCACTTTAGGTTGGAATTTATTGTTTAATTTAAACTACAGAAAATAAATGTAATTTAATTTATTATATTTACATGAATTAAATAGTAATTCAAAATTAAGTTACTAGCACCGTAGTATTTTCTATTTAGTTCTGTATTTAAAATTAACTTAGAAACTTAATGTACATTAATATTTAGCATGACAATAATTTGTTATATTTTTTTGAGTTCAATAAACGCTTAACATTTTCCATATACTTTACCATAGGGAGACTCTGTAGTCAGACCGAAACTCAGCGCAGGCAAGTCAATGAAGAGTGGTCTATTCTGGAACACAGGTAGCAGCCTTACTGTATAGGAATGCTGTTAACTGCCTTTCACTGTGCAGCAAGTCAAGAGAAATAATGAAACTCTTACCCCCAAGTTTCTAGCAGCCCTTTCCCAAAATGATGAATCTGGAAAGACAATAGAGAATTAAAGCATGGGCAGCTGCCCTCATTAAGTGCAGTAGTGTGCATAACGCAAGCATACTGAATGGGCCACTAAAGCATAAGCTTTTTTCCAAGGAGAAATCCAGATTTTTTAGAGAAAAACTTTCAGGTCCCAATAGCTTCTTTTATAAAGAAAAACTATCAGACTATTTAAAGAGGTGCTCTGTTCTCAGAATGTCGTATTGCAGCATGATGTGTCATTGCTGCTCAGCTGTTCCCATTTTTCACCCTACTGATACCCAGATGGACTGGAACCATCAAATAATGTTTTGCCAGGGGACTTGTTAAAATGAATAAAAAATAATAGCTCACAGAGAAGGGTCTTATTGGAGTGTTTGCCACCATCCAATGTACTCCTCCACACAATCTATCTCACATAAATGTACAAGGATGGTAACTACAAAGAGAAACACGACAGAAAGGAGAAAAAAGGTGAACTCAAAAGCACTGCTGTGTTAAGACGAGAACCCTCACTCACCCTAGGGTCCCCTCTTCACACTGGGACCGCAAGGTCCTCAGTGTGGGCTACAACACTCCCGTAGAAGAGGAGCGGGGGGGTTTGTCATCCAAGCTATGAGTTTCCTCTATCGTATAGGGGAGAGAGGGGCAGAGTGCAAAACAAAAACTAATGTGTGAGTTTAAAACTACCTCTTGGTAGGTGAGGACAACTTTTATTCTGGTACCCCCAATGGATAGACTTAAAAACAAGCTTAGTGAGATAGGGATATGGATATTACCATATCCTATAATCTGGTCAACATGTTTCTGCCTATATAGACCAAGAGGTTCATGGCATTCCTCAGGACCAAAACTATAAGTCACTCTGTTTTAAAGGAAATTGAAAAATGAAACCATACTTTCACTGGTATGGGGCACAATCGTGGTACCGACATCTAGTACGGTCCATAAGATGCTGTGAAGACACAAACAAAAACAAATCAAAACATAGTATACAATAACAGTCCTCCCTTTCTTCACCACACCAGTGTCCATCACCAACACTGCAAACCAAATGTGACGCAGTTGTTTGTCAATAACCAACTACATCGATCCTTATCATTTGTAACCTATAAGATAGGCACCACCTTCATCAGTCCCTTTATGGCAGGTTGGAGCTATAAGGGTATACAAAAGGTGGTAGCAAGAGTCATATAGGTACAACTACACAGTTCCTTACTTTCTTCTAACACACCAATTATGGTCAACTCACGCAAAACCTCTAATAGATAGAGGAATGGGGCCATATCTTAATCAAGCATGTCAGTGTATGTATAGGAAGTTATATATATCGAACTCCCAAGATAACTTGCCCAGGAGACTTGAAACCCATAGTCTCTAAGCCTCATTGAGTGAGACAATAGACAAATTCCCAACAATCTCTTCTTCTTTTATATCTATTACTCATATCCAGTTTGCTAGCAATATATGCAGTGGGAAAGTAAATGAAAAAAAAAAGCTGGTACTTTCTTCAAAACCATTTAGAAGAGAATGTCGTAGCATCTACTAGATCGTATTTGAAACACAACATTCGTTATATTATGTTAATGAGGTAAGACCAGCATGAGTTACATTCTGGCAATGTATTGAGAGAGGGTACATGTTCGCTCCTCTATCCGTAAGGAATGGTCGTGTCTATTAGGTCGGCAAACGAGAAACAAAGTGTATCTCCGAAAACTCCACAAAATCGTTTCAGAATCAATGCTATAAAAAAACTTTTTCATTTCAACAACAGCCCAGCTTAAAAAGAATACATGGATATCGTCGCAAGGGAACACCCAACGTTGTTCCATTAGGTGTAAGAAATCCAACACCAAACTAACCAGACACTTCCTTGAGGTAGGCCATACTGAGGATGATCTGACCTGGGTGATACTGGATAAACCTAACTATGATACACAAATGGACCCTCCAGATAAGATTCTTTTCCAGAGGGAACAACGTTGGGTGTTCCAAATAGGTAGTCATAAGAGGGGACTTAATGATGATATTGCTTGGTGTTCCCTATGAATTGATCATGAAAGAAGACACCTTGCGACAATATCCATGTATTCTTTTTAAGCTGGGCTGACGTTGAAATTAAAAAGTTTTTTTATAACATTGATTCTGAAACGATTTTGTGGAGTTTTCGGAGATACACTTTGTTTCTCGTTTGCCGACCCAATAGACACGACCATTCCTTTACGGATAGGTGGAGCGAACATGTACCCCCTCTCTCAATACATTGCCAGGAATGTAACTCATGCTGGTCTTACCCTCTTTAACATAATTTAACGAATGTTGTGTTTTGAAATACGATCTAGTAGATGCTACGACATTCTCTTCCAAATGGTTTTGAAGAAAGTACCAGCTTTTTTCCATTCACTTTTTTTCCATTCACTTTCCCACTACATATATTGCTAGCAAACCGGATATGAGAAATAGACATAAAAGAAGAAGAGATCGTTGGGAATTTGTCTATTGTCTCACTCAATGAGGCTTAGAGACTATGGGTTTCAGGTCTCCTGGGCAAGTTAACTTGGGAGTTCGATATATATAATTTCCTATACATACACTTACATGCTTGATTAAGATATGGCCCCTTTCCTCTTTCTATTAGAGGTTTTGTGTGAGTTGACCATAATTGGTGTGTCAGAAGAAAGTAAGGAACTGTGTAGTTGTACCTATATGACTCTTGCTACCACCTTTTGTATACCCTTATAGCTCCAACCTGCCATGAAGGGACTGATGAAGGTGGTGCTTATCTCATAGGTTACAAATGGTGAGGATCGATGTAGTTGGTTATTGACAAACAACTGCGTCACATTTGGTTTGCAGTGTTGGTGATGGACACTGGTCTGGTGAAGAAAAGGGAGGACTGTTATTGCATACTGTGTTTTGATTTGTTTTTGTTTGTGTCTTCACAGCATCTCATGGACCGTGCTAAATGTCAGTGCCACAATTGTGCCCCATACCAGTGAAAGTATGGTTTTATTTTTCAATTTCCTTTAAAGCAAAGGTACTTATAGTTTTGGTCCTGAGGAATGCAATGAACCTATTGGTCTATATAGGCAGAAACATGTTGACCAGATTATAGGATATGTTAATACCAGAATAAAAATTGTCCTCACCCACCAAGACATAGGTTTAAACTCACACATTAGTTTTTGTTTTGCACTCGGCCCCTCTCTCCCCTATACGATAGAGGAAACTCATAGCTTGGATGACAAAAACAAAACCTGCTCCTCTCCTCTCCTATGGGAGAGTTGTAGCCCACACTGGGGACCTTGCGGTGCCAGTGTGAAGAGGAAAGCCTATGATGAAACATGTCACCCTAGGGTGAGTGAGGGTTCTCATCTTAACACAGCAGTGCTTTTGAGTTCACCATTTTTCTCCGTTCTGTCGTGTTTCTCTTTGTAGTTACCATCCTTGTACATTTATGTGAGATAGACTTGTTAAAATGGACAGCTCAGGGACCTAAGAGGAAAGCGATAATTGCCATGTTACAAAAGAATAGTGATAACGTACACAAATTCATCTTCAGGATAGGACTAATTTGCATAGGAAATGTACAGCGACATCACATGGAGACATACTGCAGCAAGTTTTGTCACAGGAAGTGCAGCCATTACCCTTTGAAATTCCTGCACTGAAAATGGGCCTATACAAACCTTTACGTTTTATGAAGGTACATCTATCTCTGCGATATATGTATTTGTAACTAAAATCCACATTTAAGTATAATTTGCTAGTCCAAATACTTGGGCATTATATGAATCTACATTTACAACATTTTATAGAGCACACCTACCGTCATTTCAAATAATTTCTGGGCACTTTTCTACTAGGGGATGCTTGCATGCAGAAAGATTTAATCATTTGCACAGATGAATTGAAAAACAACTGGACATACCTGATAATCAAATATGTATTCAGAAAGGTAGAGGTTACTGTGGTAGCTGTGTGTTCATCATCCTCAGCGAAAGCTGTGTGCTCAACTTTAGTGGAATATCATACATGTCATGCAGAATGTGGAGATGCCAAATGTAATGGTGAGGGCAGAAGCTGCGAGGTGATGCTAGGAGAAGTTTGGATGAGATCTTTCTCCACTAATAAACAACTTACACTTCTTACGCCTCTACACTAGTTTTCATCGTGATCCTTGATCTTACATGGCAATGGGACAGGATGAGGAAGATCTTAACACATACCCTGCTTAAGAGGCTGAATCACAGGGTGATAAAAGATCCAGTTCATATGTGTACCTTCTCTACAGTCGGGTCAGGTCAGATTGACTTTTCCATTATTTTTTTTATGTGACCCAGTGTTCTATGTGTTGTTAGTGTTTACTAGTCAACAGCTTTTTGGTCACCTTAACGAATGACTTGGTGTGTGACACGTGATGTGTGAGAGCCTCTTTCATAACAATTAATTTCAGAGTGACTACTACAGACAGTGAGGGACCTCTCACTTGCGCTCTGCCCTGTTATTCATATTCTCTGCCCTGTGTGAAGTGACTTTGATATAAGGACTGCCCAGGATTAAGTTTGTCGCAAACTAAAGCTTTGTGGGACATTTGGTATGCACTCTGTCACACTTCGTTTTTGCTCCTAGACACCCAATTCACTCACAGAGTTAGAGAAGATATGTTTTTGTACCATATGCAGTCAGCCGTGCTTTGTTTTTGCTCCTAGCCACCGAATTCGCACACAGAGTTAGAGAGAATATATTTTTGTACCCTATGCGCCCCACCGCGCTTCGTTT
Organism: Calotriton arnoldi; assembly: GCA_963921515.1. Lineage (NCBI taxonomy): Eukaryota > Metazoa > Chordata > Amphibia > Caudata > Salamandridae > Calotriton > Calotriton arnoldi. The sequence goes on from CAWUFW010018324.1 coordinate 115,886, forward strand.
TCGCTCCTAGCCACCCACGTCATGCACAGAGTGAGAGAAGGTGTGTTTTGTACCTTATTTTATTTAGTCGGAGACCATTGGCTTAAAGTTTCAAGTGCATTTTAAACCGTTTGTTCAATGGCGTCACTGGAATGCACAGATGCAACTTGCTTCACATAACGTAGGAAGTGACAGCACGTAAGGAGCTGCGTGCCGCCATCTTGTTTGCTGGAACGCACAGTGGCTCTCAGCTTCACACAACGTATAATGTAGCAGCTCGCTGATGTCTGCGTGCCGCCATCTTGAAGGGAAGAAAACGACACCGCTACTATACTCAGATTTAGGCTTGCCGTCGGTCCGTGATGACTTTTGGAGCATTAAGTACCAGATACTTGTTGGGTTTACTTTGCTCTTTGCTGAGTTGCTACCTTTCACGGAAAAACAATACATTTTCCTGTATTTAAGGCACAAACCAAGGGTGGACTGTGCCCTCTATTATTTTTAGAGTTGGTCACCCATCCTTCTTAGCTCAAAGCCCAGAGAGAATTGAAAAGTATTAGCTTATTGTCCCCTGAGTCATTCTTGTATAAGCTTCCAAATGTGGCCTTAACTCCCCACCAGCAGTATGCTCCTTATCCCAGTGAGTGGCCCAGGAGGGAATCCTCTTTGTGGTTCTTCACTATAGAGAGAACTTCCCTCCCTTTACAACATCGTCACTTTTTGAGGTGCCAGAATTCTCAGCTGTTGTTAGAAGCACATTTGTGCTTCGACAGTTTAAATAAACATCAACAGGATCATCAGCTTTAACTCCAAATATATCCGTGAAGTTGTCTTAATGATTGTTATCACAGAGTCATTTGTAAGATCAGTCTAAGCTGCTATTAACAAAAATAAAATCAGAATGTTTCTATGTGTAACTACGTTTGCTTTTATGTTCTATTTCCTGTAGGGCATTTGCAATTAGAAAGCAGCTTTCGACCAGTAATAGAGCATTTATTTCTATCTATCCCATGCACTTAATGAGTGAATTAGTTTACTTAATGACTAAAACATGATTATATGTACCATGTACCATTGTACTATGTAATGTTTTAATTAAGAAATTGTGTTTGACAACATAAGAGTTAGACATATAAGTGCTTATAACCTAGGAAGACATAACTCCCTAAAGTAACTGTGAGATCAAGGAACCAAATGAACACCAGTGTAGGGGTGTAAGAAGTATAAGTTCTTTATTAGTGGAAAAAGATCTCATCCAACCATCGCCTAGCATCACCTCGCAGCTTCTGCCATCACCATTTCATTTGACATCCCCACATTCTGCATGACATGTATAACATTCCACTAAAGTTGAGCACACAGCTTTCATTGAAGATGAGCACACAGCTACCTCACACCTCCTTCCCTTAACAAAACAAAATAAAAAAAACATGTGAACAACTATTAGAAACTATTCTCCAATACCAGAGATTAGAAGTATTTTGTTATATATCAAACCACTTAACAAAGAGAAGCATTACAGTCCAGCACGACTAAAATACTTTGCATGTAAATACAAATTATACCAGAAATAGTGGAAAAGAAATGTTACATTTTGGTAAATATTATTTCACATAATCCTTCAAATAGTTTGGAATTTGTAGATTTCTGTTAGATTAGCCTATGCTACAACACTTCTCCCATATTCTGGCATTTGCACGTCTACTAGACTTCATTATTACACCATTTTTTCCAGCTTCTTCCTTTTCCTTGTAAGGTTTATCATTAGCAAAATTTCATCTCCCTTTGTACAGCACAACTCTTTTAAGATTCCAGATATGATGGTCCTGAGGTCTGATAGCATTATCAAATGTTTTTATGACCTGAATGAGTTTGGAGAATCTCACACTATCGCTCCTTCCTACCGGACCTTTCATCATAACCCAGTCACCCACCAATACTTTTGTTTTCTTTACAGCCAATCTTATAGCAAAATATTCTTTCCTATTCTTAATCTTCTCCTCTTTTCTCACACACCAGTCCTCCCTTACTACTGTTCTTTCTCAAGCCAAACTAATAATCATTGACCCACGAAGGTCCCATAGCAGTGTTAGGGTCCCTTCCCCTAAAAACTTCCAATGGGGTTTTACCTGTCATGCTATGAGGTGATATTCTGTAGAGTTCTACTCTCCTTTTCACTTCATCCCTCCAATTTAACTAATTGTATTTGGCCAACGTTATAGTTTCTTTAAGTAACTCTATTTAGTCTCTCAATTCGTCTCAGAGTGATAGAGAGCACAATTCTTGTGTTTTATCCCTCTTGACTCTAGAAACTCTTCCATTTCCCTGGAAACCAGATGAACACCATTATCAGTGAGTAATATTTCAGGAAACCCTTCTCTTCCCATGAGTTCCCCCAAGGAATTTTGCCACATGTCTAGACTCTATTCCTTTTGTGAAACAAATCTTGGACCACCTAGAAAACATTGTTTTCACCAGGGTGGCTGCTCCAGAAAACGTGATTTGCCTAAGGATTTTCCTTTAAATGTACTAAGACCATCACTCATCTAAGTGGTATACTTCATCGCCAGGCCCATCCCTCACTGTGGTAATCTGAAGGTTTCTACGGTGTACTCTCCCTGGAGTTTTTGTAAAAGGGTTGTGACCTAAACAAGGATAAAAATATGTAGTTTTTTTATTGACCCCCCCAATTGCATTGATAAAAGTAAATACACTAAATGAATCTATGCCATGCAGACCCTTAGTGATCTGTCAGTATGTTTCTGCCTCTTATTTATGGTCAGAATTTGTCTAGGGCATTCAGCACAGCCAAGCCCCTACCTATCTACCTCATGTCCTGCAGTCAGAATAAGTCATTCATGTGGAGGTCTGGATGGAGAGATATACACACACACATACAACTTTTTTAGAGGAGATGAGAATGATCTACATGGATCAACGGACCCCAAAAGGACAAGGCAGAGGAAGAAGAAGGGGCAGAGGCAGGGGCCAATTAAAAGAAAAACCAGAATTTGTGGGAAGAAAACAATATCCTCTCTGCAACCGGAAACAACAATTAACCAAGCAGGGCTGAACACAAAAATTTTGTAGTTCATCTTTCCAGATACACACTTATGAAAGATGAACTAATGAGGCTTAATAAAGGTCTAACATTTTGCCCAGAGATCCACTTTAACTATGTGGAGACCCAAATAGACACATACAAATTCATAAGAAAGCTTAAATTAAAAAAATTATTTGCCACAAAACAAAACACTGGCAAACATTCAACTAAATCACAATCAAGTGAGGATACAGTAGATATCAACATTGACCAAATTTCAGAACTAAAAATATTGTTTGAATTAATTCATGATCCGGAACATGATGACACGACAGAAATGGAGATCCTAAATAAATTCAGGAACGGGTCGCTCTGAGGCACCACAAGGCACCACAAGGCTGCTTTGAGGAGCGTTTTTAAAAACACTGTTGTGTTGTGCACTGTATGACCAAGTTGTGGGGGCCTGGGATGAGTTAAATGCAGCTCCTGGTACTTTTTGGCCAGAATTTTGGATGCACCGTGCACCTGCTTGAGTTAGCGGTGCACATTCCAGGTGTTTGGCCATACTTTAGATTCAGGTAGGGGTCGTCCTGAGGCACTGCTATGCTGCTTTGAGGAATGCTTTTTAAAACAAATATCACTGTTGTATTGTGCACTGTATGACCAAGCTGTAGGGACCAGGGGCCTATTGATTTTTTATCAAAATAAATATTTTCAGAAGCCTTTAAGCATGAGTTAAGTGCGCCTTCTGGTACTTTTTGGTGGCCATTTTGGATGCGCTGTGCTTCCACATGAGTTAGGGGTGTGGCTTCCACAAGCTCGGCCCTACTTAGAACAGCCATGCACCACGCCTAAGGCAAACCCGTCTGCGCCCATCGATGCCCGTACGGGCCCAGGGTCCAGGAACCCTCCATTTCACCAGCAGGTGAGTTAGCAGGGAGAGAATTCTATTTCTTTAAAATCAACTGCCGGTCCCTCCCTTAACACCAAGAGCATATTCTCAACTTCTTATGGGATAACAATCCTGATGCCCTGTTTTTAACTGAAACCCGGTTGCATGATGCATCCTCACCTGACATTATCGCCTCATTGCCCTCAAATTATGGCATCATTAGAAAGGACCGGCAGGGGAGGACTGAAGGTGGGATTGCAATAATTTTAAAGAATAAATACCAGTGTGAAGTTCAGGACTTATCCATTCCTGACTGTGAAGCTATGTTGTTCTCATTATATCTTACTAAAAGACTCACCGGTTCCAGAGCTCTGAAATAACAGCTGCTGAGACAGGTGGGGAACTGGTGTTCAACAGTTCCCGACCTATCTTGAGATGTGCTAACATTTTATTATTGGGAAATTTCAACATCCACCTGGAAGCTCCCACTAGCAACCTGGCAAAGGCGTTCATAGAGGAGTTAAGTATGTTACACTTTGGTCTCATTAACTCAATACCTACTCATGAGGCTGGTCACCTTCTCAATCCTATCTTTTCTAATATTAAGGATCTTACCTCATATACACCTCTGCCATTGTCATGGACAGACAACTAGGCTGTGCCATTTTCGTTTAGGATTCAAGCCCCCCATGTACAAGCCCAATCACTTCCTGGTGTGAATCCAGAATCTTGCCGAAATTAGATGCCCTGGCTTTGAACGCACAACTGCATCGCACTATGCCAGATTTGACACAAACTGTAGACCGAGATCAGCCCTTAGTTGAGCACTGGCTTATGAATGCCCTGGAGGTAACTCTCCCAATCCGTCATGGTCATCACGGAGAATCCATCCTCCCGCTGTATGGTTCACTGAAGCACTTTGGTTAGAGTAAAAAAGATCTAAGGGCTTAGAAAGAGAGTAGAGAAAATCCTATGAAGAGGACCATAAAGCAAAGTATAAATTAGCTTTAGAACAGTATCATGGTCGTTGTAAGGCATCCATTGTAGCTTTTTACTCAGACAAAATTGCTAATGCTCAAAATTGTCCAAAGACATTAATAATAATGTGGTTATGGATTTATCAGAACCTAGCAAAGTTTCTTCAGCAAAATCAGTGCAAATAATTGGCACATTTCTTCGTAAAAAAGGTGACAGATATCCAGCTTCATTGCAACCAAGGCTGTTGAGCAGACTATGGATATCTCCATTAGCACCAGCATTTGGGATCCTATCGCAAGTAGGGAAGACGGCTCACTACTCCTACTGATGCTCCTAAATTGGAGGTATTGTTCCTTCTACATATCCCTCAGGTCCTGACTCTATTGAGTTCAATTAAATCAGGCTCTCCTCTGGATCTGCTTCCTCCATCCAAACTTAATCTTTTGGACCCAGACCTACTTCGAATAGTATAGTTTAAATCTTTATTGCGTGATTAATTAAAATCATTGCAATCAAAACTTCTTTACATTATGCAGTATCCAGAAACTGTACCACAAGAATTATTTTAAAGTTACCAATTCAGCCGTAGTTACGTCACAAAGCCAGATCAATTCACCATACATTGAGCATATAAAGTAAGATATAAAATCAGTCAAGCATGGGGTTCATCATGCATAGCTAATTACATTAGTAGCACATATAAAAATACATCAAAAATTACTATAACAGGATATTGCACTTATTGGAGTTCAAAATGCCAACATTCAATAATTAATAATTACAACATATAAATAAAAAATAAAAAATGCGATAAAAATACATAAATAGTTTCTATAACAAGTTATTGCACACTTTGCATTTTAAAGTGCCAACGTGCAATATTTAATAATTCCATTGTATAAAAACAATAATTAAGTTCATCAATAATTACTGTACCAGGGCTTATATTATCTCAATCCTAAATATTACTCTGGCAACCAACAAAGTAGCAAAATATATATATATATAAAAACAAAAGCTCATAGGTTCCAGGGAAATAAATACGATACATCTCAAATTTGCAATGTTAAACATTTTTCGGCTGCATTTAAAATTTTTATTAGCTGGCATAGCAACGGGAACGATTCACCAGATAGTGACCTAAGTAGTGCCTGGCGAGCTGATCTGACCACCATCCTCAAGAATAGTGGCTTCAAAAGAGAACGTCGGGTGTTAATCAATTTAGGACACACACACACTATATGTACCAATGACTCTTGTGGCCAACCACATAGTCTACAATTAGATTCTGGCCACTGCTGAATCCATGACTGCGTGCCCTCTTTTGTGGGATTTATTCCCAATCGTAATTTTAAAAAAGTATTTTTTATTTTTGCTGAAAAATAAGCAGTCAAACATGGCTGGGTATGTAAAAATTGGTATGAGGTTATCACATACAATGCATGATTTTTCCCCGCTAATGCATTTTTGTCCAGCTTTAGGGATTCAGCTTTGATCCATTTTTTTAAAATTAGCTTATAGTTGGGCATTATCAAGTCTTGCAGTGCTACTTGCAGACCAATGTCCTTTAAGGATGTTAAAATATGAGATCTCCATTTTACAGCATAATCAGACTTATCTATTTCTATCCAGCAGATGTTCCCTAGGGATGCAGGAGCTGATGAAAACATAGAATACATACATTTCAAAAATGCTCCTTCTGATACCAAGCACTGTCTCTGGAGCCCAAACTCTAATCTTAGTCCTGCTTGGCAGACTGATCTGGGAACCCCAAAGGTTGCTTTGAAGGCCTTAACTACCAATAGATCCAGGAGCTTCGCATCTTTCCCTCTGGTAATGGGTGAGCCATATTGGAGGGTTGGCTGTAACTTGGCTTTCATGACTGTAAGAATATAGTCATATGATTGACAATTCAATTATTTTTTAAGACATTTAAAAGCATAGATTGAAATCACAGTTTTAGCCCTTAGATCTTTAAAATGGTATCTAAAGGAAACTCTATCATCAAACACCACCCCTAAATATCTATATGTTTTAACAACTTCAATTGGGCCTGCTCTGGCCCGCCATGTATTGAACTTCTGCTTTACAGATCCAATTTTCATAATTTTAGTTTTTTAACATTCAGTTCAAGGCCATTTATTTGTATGTAATCTTCAAAGGCAATTATAAGTCTTTGGAGGCCAATTGGAGTGTGGCTCAGGAGGATAGTATCATCAGCATATTGAAGGTAGCTGATTTGCACTCCTCCCAATCTTGGGGCATGAACATTAATAGAATCAAGATGCTGAGAAAGATCTGATAGAAATAAATTAAAAGGCAAGGGGCAAGAACACAGCCTTGCTTTAGGCCATTATTTGTTCTGATTTTCCTTGATAAGGAACTACCATCACCCAACCTGACTTGAACCCAGGTATCCGTATACAAATGGATAATAGCCTCCAATAGTTTCCCTGGGATACCCCACCCAAGCAGTTTTTTCCATAACAAATTTTGAGGTACTGAGTCGAAAACTGCCTTTAAATCAATAAAAGCAATATATAAGTTTTGTTTTTTCAAGACAGCTCGCTCAGCAAGTAGGGTGAGTGCAAGCAGGTTGGTGGTGGTAGACTGGCCCTTCCGAAAACCAGTTTGGTTAAATGGATTAATACTCTCCTGTGTTGCCCACTTTTCCAATTCTTTCAACAAGATGGAGGCAAAGACTTTTGCATCAACATCAGTCAATGCAATTAGACGATAATTAGAGGGATTATCTACCGAACCGCTTTTGTAAATAGGCTGCAATATGCTACCTTGCCATGATGCTGGAACAATTTCCAATGTCAATACTTCATTGAACAATTTACACAATATTCCAGCCCACATATCAACATTGGCACGGAACAGGGCAGTAGGCAGCCCATTAGGGCCAGGAGCACCATTTGCACAAAGCCCTTGTAACAAAGTCGATATTAAATTACAATTTATGCGTTCTAATAGTAGTTGATCTACTCAACTCTTCACTATGTGAGGGATCAATCCCGCCAGCTTGGAAACATGCTATGGTTCTACTACTTCTAAAGAAGACTAACCTTGATCCCATCAACTGTGCAAATTTTAGACTGATTTCAATGCTGCCCACATTCTCAAAAATTCTGGAGAAGCACATGAACTCACAGCTAACCACCTTCGTTCAAGACCAACATTTCCTCCATCTTTCGGAGTCGGGCTTTAGGGCAGGGCACAGTACTGAATCCACCCTCCTAGGAGTCACGGAACATCTGAGATAACTCCTGTATGAGGGCTGTACAGCCGCACTGATTCTGTTTGATCTCATGCGGCCTTCGGCACTGTGTCCCACACCATCCTCCTGGAAAGGCTGGTAACACTGGGGCTGCAGGGCAAGGCCTTGGCCTGGATGAAGTTGTTCCTGGACTGTCATGCATTCCAGGTGTTTTCAGCCTGTGCTACATCAGAGTCTTGTGCCCTTACCTCTGATGTCCCCTAGAGCCCAGCCCTAAGCCTGATGCTCTTCCACATATATGTAAGCCCTCTAGCCAACATTGTAGAATGCTGCAGGATAACTCTGTTCTCTTACACAGATGACACGCAAACCATTTTCTCACTATCATTGGCTCAGGGATACAGAAATTGAGCATTAAACCTATGCGTGAGCAGGAGGTTTACCTGGATGCGGAACAACGCAGTCAAGCTTAATGTGGAAAAGTCAGAGGTTATGGTTCTTTGAAAAAATCCCCGGTTATAGGGCCCTCAGCTTTGACCGGAAACACTTCAAGCCCTTTTGGTATTGTCATCCAAGTTAAAGAACTTTGGCTTCTGGTAGGATTAGAAGCTATAAATGACGCCACAGGTAGCCAACGTGGTTTCCACATGCTTTGCGGTGCTAAGATGGGTTAAAAAGATAATTGGCATAATACCACCACCTGCTCAGAAAATAGTGGTTCAAGCCTTGATCCTCTCTAGAATCGACTATGGAAACACCTTATACCTGGGTACTGAAAGGGCAGATATCTGGCAGCTACAGGTGGTTCAGAATGCCATGGCTAGGTTGCTCTATCACTTGCCAAAATGTTCATCAGCATCAAACCTTTTCCACGATCTCCACTGGCAGCCTGTGGATAAGCGAATATGATTTAAAGCCTTGTGCTATATGCACAATCCCAGATCCAGGACAGGCCCAAAATTCATCCAAGATCTGGTAGTGCCATACCAGCCTCTGCGCATGCCCCAATCTGTCAATCAGTCCCTCTGTAAAGTGCTTACAATCCATCCGGTGTGCACCCGAGGCTGTTCCTTTGCTTATTTAGGCCCAAAGCTATGAAATGCCCTCCCGGAGGCCTTGCGAAGCTGTACCTCTCTCACAGTGTTCCAGAAAGACCTGGTTGTGCTAACATGGGGGCTGATCAGTCCTATTTGTTCTAGCACTGGGAAACACTATGGGGTAGCTGCTCAATTTATAAGACACAATAATAATAATATAAGCTGCAATAATAATAATTAAGAATTGATACCAACAGATACCAACACAGTGATCTCAAGCCAAAGTCAACGTTCTGTCATACACTATCTCCAGACAACAAAATAGACTCTTTTCATGAACATGTCACTGCAGATTTTGAAGAATTATTAAATCGGCGGCAATCAGAAAGGGAAGAAAATGTAAGTGCTAATGAGAAACTGGCCTTTAAACATCTGATGGTGAATGATTAAACAAAATCAAACCAGCGGACAAGGATGGCAATGTGGTAGTACTAATTACAGAGGATTATGTCAAAGAAGCCATGCAACAACTGAATGACGAAACGAGTTACATCAAATTAGATCATAACCCCATAAATAAAATGATAACAGAATTACTAACATATTTGAAAATATCTAATAAATGATGATGAATACAATAGTGACATTCCCAATAATACCAACAATTTACTTTCTTCCCAAAATACATAAGACATTTGACTGTCCCCCGGGGAGACCCATAGTCTCAGCATGTAACTCATTATATGAAAAGATGTCTATATATGTGGACCAATACTTGGCAACAATAGTTAAAACATTGAGTTTATATATGAGAGACACAGGTGACTTTCTCTGAATCCTTACTAACACAACTTGGATTATCTGTTAGTAACAATCGAGGTAGTCGCCTTGTATACCTCCATTCAACATACTGTGGGTTTTCAGGCATGCGCCAATTTTTTAAAACAGAGGAATATAGGTGAACTTCACCAATCTCAACAAATGCTACTTCATATGATAGAATTATGTCTAAACAACAATGTTTTTCTTTTTAATCAAACACTATTTCAACAAAAATGCAGAACTGCCATGGGCATTTTCTTCTCCCCAAGTCACGTGAATCTTACAATGGGATGGTGAGAGAAGGAAATAGCTTGGGGATAACACAATGACCGATACTAAGATAAAATCATTCTATGGTCAAGATTCCTTGATGATCTTTTTATCATATGGCATGAATTTATAGAATACTATAACATCCTAAACAAGAATGATATTGGTTTCAAATTTACATAATTTTCCTGATATCACTGTGTACATAAAAGATAATATGATTGAAACCACGGCATACAGACAACCTACCTCCATCAACAGTGTTTTTCATAGTGACAACTTTCATACACAACCACTAATAAAAAGAATTCCATATGGAGAAATACTGAGAATGAGAAGAATTTGCTCTAATGATACAGATTTAGCCAAAGAATGTAATACAGTATCCAAACAATTTCTTAATAGAGGGGACAAATGGAAAGATGTCAAAAAAGGTCTAGAAAGGATAAAAAACAAAACACGAATGGAAACCCTAAATCCTAAAAAACAACTAAATTCAAATAATAGTCCCACAAGACTGATAATAGATTGCAGCAAAGAAAGCTCAGATATTGTCAGAATTTTCAAAAGACATTGGGATCTAATCAAAAATTATCTAGATATTTGTAAGATAGTTGGTGACAAAACAGAAAAAGCATCAACAATGAAAGACATGTTGGTAAAAAGTCACTTCTTACAAACACACAAGAAAAATTGATTAGATCATTCTCAAAAAGGATTTGTGAAATGCCACAGTTGCAAAGCATGTAAAACTGGAAAAAATAGGACCAAAATTGTTGATGCCAACATCAAACCCACATTTATAAAACATTCGAGTAACTTGCCAATCAAAATTTGTAGTCTATATAATAGAATGTTAAAGTGGGTTACAATGCATAGGAAGCACCACATGTGCATTGAAGAAACACATTTTGGAACATATCAGAGCAGTACAGACAGAAGACATAAGGTTTGCTGTGGTAGAACATCAATTAAACCATCAAGAAAGCAACTGGAAAGCATTAACATACTATACATTTATATAGTAACTGAACATGATAGAGGTGGTGACAAAATAAAAAAACTGAGACAATTGGAATCACTTTACATCATTAAACTCAAAACCAAACAACCTACAGGATTAAACAACGATGAGGAACTAGATGTACTCCTATAAACTTAGAAACAACCTGAGATTAACCCACATGTCTGAGGAATTATTTAATTAACACAAGAATTAAGTAATGTTATGAGACAATAAATTTATACACCTACTAACACTTGAATGCTATCTCTGTATACCCCTTCAAGAGCATTATCATTTAAAATAACATCATCATAATGTTGTAAGACATCCCATTGGAATTTATGGCCTCTGAGGCCTTGATTGTTTATCATGAACATGGTTCTAAAATATTTTTTCAGAACAACATGGAACTCTCATCATTGTGAACTTCTGTAAGAATAACATCCATTAATGCAGATAACCCACAACTAAATGTATTACTTTAAATCAACAATGGCCTGATTCTAATTTCAAGAAATTATGAGTCTATATTGTTATTTTATTTTGAAATCTTAAAACTCACGTTTGTTTATAAATATTTGTGTCCAATGAACTTCCATTCCCAGAATGCTGCATTGTAGGAAACATGGGCTATACTTATATATAATGAACATAAACAAAGGGCTCACTACTGTGAAAAAGACCATGGGGTCAAAATGTTTAGGTGAAGCTGTCATGAAGCTAATAAAAACTACAAATATCTTACTTCCTTTTTTGGGGGTGAGTTTTATATAGCGCGAACTTGACCTGAATGTATAAGAACGCTTTACATGAGCACCAGTTGTTACAGACAGACACATTCAATTTTGTTAGGCACGGGGAGATTGGGTGATTTGTCCAGAATCACAGGATGCTGAGCGTCCCTGCCGAGACTCAAGCCCGGTTTCCCAGCTCCGAGATCGACCGCTCTAGCCGTTAGGCCACATTTTCTTCTTTGTAATTGGATATACTGGGAAGATATGGTCTTCCTTCCTCGCCTGCACTAGCTGCCAGAGCTTGCCTCCTGCACACCGTCTATATATACATACACACACTTTCAGGGTTAGAGTGTTGCATAAATTATGCAAAAAAGAAGCCAAGCACTCTGGGTATTTCCCAAGTTTAGGTGGAGAGCAGCTTCTGCACAGAGCACCCTAGAACACCAGAGACACTGTGAATCTGCTCACCTCAAATATCTGTTTTTCTAGCAAAGTGTTTTAAGTATAGGATTAGCACAGTGCCATCCACGCCGAGCTGTAAAATGAAAAAATCCTTTTATCACTCCAGGCACAGTATTACAGGTTTGGATTGGTAAAATCTGACAATCTGAAAATCGGACACGTGTTTCGCATGATAGCAAAACATGTGTTAGGGTTTGCTTTTATTCATTCCAGGCTGGCTTGGATAGTATTTTACCAATCCAAAGCTGTAATAGTGCCTGGAGTGGCGGAGGCCGGGCGACCCACCCTCCTCCATTTGTTTATGGCCGAACCCCGGGGGATGGGGTTCCCTGGGGCCGAAATCAGCCTGTGGAGGGGGCCACACGGTCCACCTCCCCTATCGAATTATGGCCGGGCCCTGGGGCTAGGGGTTCCCCGGGGCCAAATTCAAATTCGGACTTGCCACTAACACACCCACTCACAGACCAATTTACCCACTCTAAGACAACTCAGACTCATGCACCCACTCACAGATCCACTCAGAGACTCATGCACCCGCTCACAGACTCAGTCAGAGTCTCACGCACCTACTCACAGAACCAATCTGACACTCACTCATAGACCTACTTAGACACTCATGCATCCACTCACAGATCCACTCAGAGACTCGCACATCCACTCACAGACCCACTCAGACACTCATGCACCCACTCAGGCACTCATGCACTCACTCACAGACCCAGTTAGACATTCACTCACCCACTCACACACCTAGTGAGAAACTTATGCAGGTACACCCAGACCAACTCAGACACTCACACACTCAATCGCATACCCACTGAGACACTCTTGCACTCACTCACACACTCATTTTTAAAGGTTACAGTAAGGAAACAGCATTTAAAAACCTTAGAAATTCACTGAAAAAAACAAAGGTTACAGGGATGTTATAGTTAGGAAATAGAATTTAAAAAACCTTAGAAATTTGCTGAAAAACCAAAGGTTACAGGGACGTTATAGTTAGGCTCATATTTCGCTCACACAAAACCAGTGAAATTAAGCCGTTATAGTTACCTGAGCTAACTATAACTTACGCCCCGCAGAGCACTTTTTATGACCTTACATATTACATCATTCAGGACCCAAGGACTGAGATCTAAGTCCTGTAAAAGCTACCACAGCATATTCTCTGTTGTGGTCAGCCAATCAGGATCTGACTATCCACTTTGAATTGTCCAATTTGTAGTTTTTTTTAATGTAAAGTAATATTATATAGGTGCTATAATATAATTATATATGTATATTTATTATATTAACACACGTAAAGCCAACCCCTGCTTACCACGCATGCGGCCAGGCCCTACAGCCTACCCCTTAGAGGAAAAGAAGACCACGCCGCTCATGGCCTTTGGGTGTGTGCTGCGTGTGATTGGCCACAGGGCACTCAGTCATTGCAAACAACCCCCTGCAGGCAGCCAGCTCCCTGCTGGGCGGTGGTCACATCGCCCCCGTTCCCAAGCCACTATTTACCTGGGACCCCATCCCCTGGGGCCAAAAAAAATGATATTACAGGAGTGGGCACATTGCCCCCCATCTGAGCCCAACTGGGACCCGAGACCCCATTCTCGGGGCCATACACTAGTTATAGAGGAGGGATCCCATGGCTCCCCTCCCAGAGCCTTAAGAGGCCCTTACAACAAGATGCCCCGGAGCCAAACATATTTATATTAGGGAAAGGGGGCACATGCCCCCTCCTGGAGCCCAAATGAGCACTAGGGACCCTGTCCCCAGGACCATATATGAACTACATGGGAGGGGGCGCGTGGCCACCGTTACGAGCCCTAAGAGGCCCCAGGGACTCCATACCCCACAGCCAAAAACAATTATTTTAGGGGAGGGGGAATGTGACCGCCCTTCACATGCCCAAATTGGCCCAGGGCTACCATCCCCAGTGGCCAAAACCAGGTTTTTTGAGAGGAGAGTTGTGTAGCCCCCTCCCTGAGCCCAAATGGGCCCCAGGGACCCCATCCCCCGAGGCCAAAGAATAATAACAGGGGAGAGGAGCACATGGCCCTCTTCCCGAGCCTTAAGAGGCCCCGGGACTCCATCCCCCATGGCCCAAAACAGTTATTTTAAGGGAGGGGTGTGTGGCCCCCGGGATTCCTTGCCCTTGGGCCAACCACTAATAATATAGGAGGGGGGTATGTGGGCTCCCTCCATGGCCCCCATCCCTAGCCTTTTGTGGCCCGTGGGACCCCAACCCCCAGAGTCAAATTCTATTATTAAGGAGAGTAGTGCGTGCACCCCCGAGCCTTATTAGGCCCCAAGGACCCCATCCCCCAGTGCCAGATGCAATAAAAAAGCAGAAGGGGCCCACACACCCCCCACACCGAACCTTCTTTGGGCCCGAGTACCCCTTCCCCAGAGGCAAGGGGTGGGTGACCAGGTGCCCAACCGAGGACCCACAAACCTCAAGTTGGGGAAGAGCTTCCACAGCCCCAGCCGGCTCCCTGCATTGTGCAGGAAAGAGCAATGCTCCCACCCACAGGGAGGAGCTGTTTATGCTTGCTCCCTGTGGGCAGGAGTAATATCTGTTCCCCTGCGTGCAGGAGCATTGGCAGGGAAACAGAAGTTCTCCCACCTGGCGCAAGTACATTTAAATCTCCCACTGGCTGGGAGCAGACATGCCTTTCCTCCTCATGCTGCTGCAAGCAGGGAGGCATGTTGCTCCTATCTGGCGGGAGATTTAAAAATGTTCCCGCCAGGCTGGAGCAAACATATATTTCCCTGGGAAACTACTCTGTCCCAGGGGTAGGCTCCCCATGACAGAGTAAGTGAATCGGCCCGAGGTTTTGGTCTATGAGTTCTTTTATGTGTGGCTGCCTACCAAAGTTAGGTTTGGCTCCGGGGATTGGGTCGTCAGGGCCTTTTGAGGCTTGTGGTGGACTTGGGTCCCCTCCCTTTAATTAATATACCGGGCACCCTGGAGGAAGTCCCTAAGGTTCAAAATAGGCTTTGAGAGGAGGCCCTACACACACCCCCCTCGCCATTTTTGTTTTCTTTTTTGTGGCTGCAATCCAGCTGGAGTCCACAGATTTGTGGCAAAAACACCAGATTTTCTCTCTGGACCCCCCACAGATACTAGGGGGGCAGGCTATCTTTACTTATTATTATTTTTTTTTTTAATTGCAGAATAAGGGACTACGTCTCCAATTCCTGTAATGGCTGCCAGCAACTTTTTATTAATAACCAATCAGAGCCCCCATTACTGAGGAAGTCTGACTCCCATGGGAGTTAATTGGCCCGAGGATAAAAGAACTCCCTGGGCCAATCAGAAGGCTCTATTTTTTTAAACTGGGTTTGAGGGACTCTTGCAACAGTCATTCAAACCCAACCAACCAGATATCAGCCAGGCTAGCTTGAATCCAGTGGCACAGTGAGCCCAGGGCCCACATCTGGGCATACCCTTCCCACTTAGGGCAACAGACACAGAAAGAACAATTGATGTTGTAACACAAACATGTGTTTGTACAGGGATCGGATCTCAGACCTGAACTCGCAATGAGGGCCTAATTGTGAAAGATGAAATGACTGATTTAATCACAGTGAAGGGTAATTACTCTGGGGCACCTTCCTTTCCATCACTGTGTTGCTACAAACAGAGATCACACCATATGCAAATCAGCCTTTGTCTGCCACAAGTGGAATTGGCAGCTTGAACTTTTAGGGCATGTCAATTTTTGATGGCAACACACCCACAGACATGTTTCAGCTGTGTTCCTCATCCAAACACTGAGCTGTACAGACCTGGCCCTATAACCACACTCAGGCATTCACCCCTAGCCTCTAGACATTGGAGATAGAAACACTATTTCATCCAAGGAAGCCTGTTGTTTAATATAAGCTCGATTTCTGAATTGCTAGGTTGCTAAACAGGAAGAAAACAGCTTCTATTCAGACAATCAAATAAATGTGATTAACAGACATTCCTCACTCCTACCACAAATTGATCTTTCGATGAAAAGTCCAGATTTTGTCATTTAATATTTAATAAATGTAATTATTGACTTAGGTGTGAAGGCAATGTCGAAATTCAATTATTGATTCAAGTGTGAAAGAGATACATGTGACTTTCAAAATGTGAAAAGAACATCTAATTTTTATTTCCACATTTAAATATGTAATACTGAATATTAGAGTTTCTGATTTCATATAGTCCTCAATTAGTCAGAGTCTGTAACAAAACGCTAGTTAACACAGCATGATCTCAAAGCATTACAACCATGTAACACTTGCTTTTCATGTAACCCTGACTTCAAGTTGATGAGTCTGAAATATAGATTGTAACAGCATTATGAATGCATAGCTTGTTAAAGCAATTTCTCCATTGTCCTATTTGTGTCTCATCATTGCTTGACAGACTTCAGTGTGACTCCAGAAGCATGTTTACTTGTTAAGAGATAGGAAGTTTGCATATAATATTTGTTTTGGCTAGGGTCTTAGTTCGGGGTACAATGCATATGTTAAACAAACAACTTTCAGATTTGTGAGTGTGTGTGTATGTGGGGAGGTGTGGGCACACATGGGCTAGCCAGTAAGGGGTGGTCTGATGGGTGTAATCGCCCATTTACACCTACGGTTGTAGAACTCTCGATCCGGCCCTGGAGTTGTAAATCGAGCATACCTTTAGATAATCCCTATGGATAAAGCTGTGGTCATCTCACATTATTTCAAGATAAAGCCCTTTTCAAACACAATTGTTTTGGATATTTAAGTGTCAACATTAGCACATTTGCTTTTTTGTTTTCACTAGTTAGAGCATTGCTAGATTATACAAATTCAACAATGTCCTTTTAATGTACAGCATAAAGTATTTTATTCCTTATAACACATGGTCACACGATCATCCTTCCCTCAAACAGCTTACATGCTTTGAGTCTTTCCTTTTCATGTTCATTGCAAACAAGGACAGTAATATCAGAATCTGGGGGATGAAGTTAAACTCACCAAAAAGCAGTTAGTGATTTTTGCACAAATATATTGCGAACAGTTTAATGTGAGTTACATTTAAAAAAATACTGTATTTCAGAATACGTGGAAACATGCAGAGATTCTTCTTTCCTGCAATGACATAAAGCGTGGCAAAAAAAAAATGTTGCCATAAACATCTCCTTTCTGCTAATCACTTCTTTTTTTTAGGAAAAGATATCAAAAGAAGGAAAAGCCAATTCCCCTATTCCTTTTTTAAATTGCAGTTGTAGTTATGCTCTGTGACCTACCTTTCACCAGGCCAGCTGGCTCTGGTAGAAGGCATGTGAATTTACAAGTCAGCTGAAATAATATATTACATTTGAGCAGCTATGTTATTTATTTATGACAGGTGACTACGGATGCCAAAATTTGCCTGCAACCGAAAAACTTGAGACAGGTTTTTATACAGGGATTCCAGTCTCCCACATGTTTTAACATTTCATTGTCCTGACCTTCTAGCCATTATATTGTTCCAGCTCTTCTTATGTTTCTACAACAACTGTAGGTCTTGATCTAATCTAAGGAGCTGGATAGCAGTCATTGAAAGGAACTAGATATTCAGATGAATGTCCTAGCCATAACTGGGAAAAATCCCTATTTCCTATTGCCTGGAATAGACTGGTGGAGAGTTGAAGGAAGGCGTAGCTTTCTTATTACTTCAGGTATTATTACATCAATACAGAATGAATTAATGAAATTTGCTTTATTCGGTTTTCATTTTTTGAATTTACAAAACCATAAAAGCACAATAACACAGTAAACATTACACCATTTCCAATACAACCAATTTAAAATCATTTGTTAAAAAGGAAATCAGAATAGATTTTATCATTTTCATACTTCACGATAATCATAAAAAATGTCATTTCTCAATATAAATCACAGTTATTAAAAACAACTAGTTAAAATCAATTTTTTACATTCAAAGTCGTTTCCTATACTTGATTACACTTTTCAAAAAGAGAGCAATGTTTCTTGTATGGCATTCATTATCTAAAAACTGCAGTGCAAAATAAGCTGGGCGACATTGCCTCAAGCCCCAGATTCTTAAAATCGGTAGGATCCATCTCTTTCTTAGATCTGAATAATATTTACAACATAAAACAACATGAATTGTCGATTGAGATGAAGATCCATCGCATGGGCAATTTACTAGATTTTTTGACCAGTCATTTGTCGTGGGAAAAGATACTGCTCGATAAAAGACATCTAGGGCCCGATTCTGATGCGGGTTGGAAAAGCTTCCCGACCGAGGGCCTGATTCTGATGCGGTTAGGAAGGCCTCCTAACGGCATTTGCTCCTTCCAAATCGGATCGGGAACGTGTCTTCCCGTCCGAGGGCCCAATTCTGATGCGGTTAGGAACAAATGTTCCCATTGAAGTCAATGGGAGTTCAACCAAATCGTATCTGGAAGCATCCGGATGCATCCTACTCCGCAGGTCGGACTTTCCCGATCCGAGTGGGTCGGACACCATTTCCCAACCGATTCGGTCGGGAAGCTTTTCCAACCCGGATCAGAATCGGCCCCCTAGTCTGAAACGTGTGAGAACAAATCTATCGTACCCAGTTATATAATAAGTTAAATATGGTTGCATTGCAGTAGAAGATAAAATCATCTGGTTTGTTTGTACTGTTGGTTTGAGAACCTCACTCACGTATCTAATTTCTGCCAAATGAGACATACAACGTTTTTTAAAAACTTTCCTGGGGATTGAACACATTGTTTGGGGATTAAGAAAAAATTCAGGTTGTCCCAAATCCATCATAAAATCTTTAATATACTTCAGCCACCTAATAGCTAGGGCTTGCTCTAAATTGAGGGTATCACTTGGGACCTTTTGATTAAAAGTCATTTTTGTTGAGGTCCAAATTTGATGCCACAATAAAACTGGTTGCATCCTTATTATATCTGTAATATAATGTATCCCCAGCTCAGTGTGGCAAATATAAGTTGATGTTGAACTAGGGACAGCCAATAAATAACGAAGAAACGCATTTTCCACTTTCTGTATTTCAGACACATTGCAGTATCCCCAGATCCCAGCCCCGTATATTACTGCACTAATACACTTGGCTTGATAAATCTTAATCAATTCCATAGGGGGCCTCTTTCCCAGCTTCTGTGAAAAATTTACCAGAGCAGTCGTAGTTCTCATAAACAGAAGCTTCCTGGCCTTTATGGCCTGTTGCCACGTGCCCTTATTGTCTATGAGAATACCTAAGTATGGATATGTCTTTGTGTTTTCAACTTTCTTTTTCTCAATAAAAATGGTCCTTTGATTTCTATCTGCCCTCCCACAATTCATTATATAAGTTTTAGTGACGTTAATTTTTAGGTCAAGGTTTTTCATATATTCACTGTATTTGTTGAGGACCCGTTGTAACCCCAGTGGTGTTTCTGCCATTATCACTGCATCGTCTGCATAAAGTAGGGCGGGTATAGGTCGTTTATGTACCTGCGGTAAGTCCTGACACCCCTCGAGCATAACTCCTTCCAGACTGTTGGTATACAATGTAAACAAGAAGGGTGCCAGGACACACCCTGTCTAACCCCCTCTCCACAGGAAATGATTCTGTGTATTCCCCATTTGGTCCATACCTTACCCTAGCTCTTGCATTCGAATACAATTCTCTTATGATTTGGATTAAGGGGAGGTCAACCCCCATTAATTCGAGGATCTTCCACAATTTATTGTGGCATACACAGTCAAATGCTGTGGAGAGGTCTACGAATGCTAGGTACAATTTTCCTTTTTTCACTTTAGTATATTTTCCCATTAATATTGTTAAATTAAGGCCCTGTTCTATTGTTCCTAGGCCTTCCCTAAAGCCAAATTGTAGGTCCGATATTATGCTGTTATCTTCGGCCCATTGCTGTAGACGATTTAATATAATACGGCCTGCCACTTTTCCCACCGAATCAAGCAGAGAAATCGGACGATAACATGTTGTGTTCTGTCTGTCTCCTTTTTTAAAAATTGGTACCATTAGTGACTCAGACCAAGTTCCCAAAAGACCAACTTTACATGAGGCTGCGAGGACTTGTTTTATTAAAGTGCCCCTTAGTTCTAAGTTTTGTTTAAATATATCTACGGGTAACCCGTCTGGGCCCGGGGCCTTTCCGCCTTTACTAGCTTTCAAAGCAGATTGCACCTCTTCTAATGTAAAGTCTAGATCAATTGGGAAATCTTGTGCTAAAGGACTAGTAGGAACAGAACAAACAGTTACGTCATTATCCTCCTTTATCTTGGTATACATTTTGGAGAAGTGATCTACCCACTGTCCTTCATCAATTGCAATTTCTAATGTTGGAGTCTCTTCGGGTCTCAAGAACGGAGAATTGACCACACGCCAAAAGGCGGTGCTATCCCTTTCTATACTTGCCTTGTGTAGATCAGCCCAGATATTCCTTTTTACTTCACTTTTTCGTGTTTTCAGTGCTTGGTTATATACCTTCCTACACCGCCTTATTTCCACTCCATCCCTTTCCTTTTTATGTAGTGCGTGCTTTAAACTAGTATAGGCTACTGTACATTTGTTATCAAACCACCCATTTGTCTTCTTTTTCCCCTTTTTTATTTCACGTTTTAGTGTCTTCCTGATTGTTTCTGTTATCTGAACATATGACCTCAATATTTCTTCACACGGTATGCTCTCATCAAGACAACTCAGAATTTGCTCCAGACTATTCTCTACCACTACTTTGGTAGTTACAAATGGTTCTACCTGTGCCTACTTTAGAGAGTAGCCATTTAATTTGTTTATTACCAAATCCTGTATCGGTTGTATTCCCCTTGGATGGGCTCCCTGTATTTTTGTAGAAACCAATAGATCCACGCTTAGGGGAAAATGATCACTTAGAACGTTCTTATGCGTTTTAAAACTTAAAAGCCTGGACACAAATCTGTTTGGAATTGTTATAAAATCAA
Source organism: Calotriton arnoldi (assembly GCA_963921515.1). Lineage (NCBI taxonomy): Eukaryota > Metazoa > Chordata > Amphibia > Caudata > Salamandridae > Calotriton > Calotriton arnoldi. The sequence goes on from CAWUFW010018324.1 coordinate 137,275, forward strand.
TAATCGTGCTCAGCCCTCTCCCATGAAAAGTCTGAGTAAATGGGATCGGTGGCGAACACAATACATTTGCAAACCCCATATCCATAAAAAATTAAATCTCATTTAAGACATCGCCGTGTGCACTATGTGTAAAATGAGGAAGGTTACAATCTTTTTCGTCTGTTAGACCACATACTACATCATCACTGTGTGGACACAAGGCGGTATTAAAATCACCCCCAGACAAGTATTGCATTCTCCCTATTATCATTCTGAATGTTCTGCATAGCACTTCTAAGCTGCTTTAAAATATCTATTAAGTATTCCTTCTGGGCATTATTATAAAAGTTAATCAAAACTACAGAGTCTCGCTTATCTATGTTCATACTCACTATTTGGTAGTTAGGTTCTGAAACAGTAAACGATATTTTATTTAATACATATATACACAGGCCTCCCTTTGGTCTCCCACTTGCTGATGGTACAGCTACTGTGTTAAAGGTCTTATATCCTTCTAAGTGCATTTCTTTCAGAGACCATGTTTCTTGTAAGCAAAGGATATCAAATTTACTCACAAACTTGAACCAGAATTGATTTTCTATTTTGGAGCGTAGACCAGCTACGTTCCAATAGAGTATCGTAATACTGCTTTTATTTCCTCTTGGCTGAATTTGATTATCAATATGTGAAGTTTTGGAAGAATTAGGGAGCAACAGCCTATCCTGTTCTGCACTTAACATAGGTTCCAGCACTTCCATGTTATTTGTATAATTTAGTCTATATGCTTCACTCTGGTTATGCGGACTTCCTCCTTCAAGTGGGGCAGCACTATAAGCGATCGCATTGATCCTTTCTAAATCTCGAATATTCTGGGGGAAAAGGGTAACAGAGGAATCTCGTTCAGGTATGGCAACACTGTTGTTAGTCACACTTATCCTATCTAGTTCTTGAATATTGTGGGGGAGGAGGGTAGCGGTGGTATCTATAGGAAGGATGTTCAGTCAATCTATCTCCTCTAAAGAGGACAGCGGTGCAAAGCGATTTCTCACCGGAATATTATGTGCATACTCAATTCTTGGTTCATTTACCCAATCTGTATCTCTCCTCTCCATCACATTTAGAGGTTTATAAAAATAACCTAAGGGCAGGATATTAATGTCAGCCATGGATAACGGCACATTTCCTCCCTTCCATAAGATCTTATTGACTAGGTCAGGGGTTTTGAACGTTAGTACCACACAATCGCCGGACAGGGTCTTTCGGTCCTTTCCTACCCATTTTACCCTCCTGGCCATTTTAAACTCCATAAAGAGTTGCTCAGTTAGGCCAACCTTTGTACCTAACCAGTGAAGAGCTTTATTTCTTAGGGTTTCCCAAGACTCAACTTCCTCAGATCTTATCTTTGGTGTATTAGCAAGTATTATCGTGTATGGGGTACACGCCGGTGGTAGATCTAGGTATAGAGGCTCAATTGGTATACCTTTTATATGCAAGATTTCCTTTTGTTGGTGGAAGGGAGTCAGGTTGGAGGTGTAATTTTTCGTTGTAGCTGCCCTATTGACTTCCCTATTACCCTTTTTTTGTATAGCACTCCACTGGTGGTCAGTTTGGTTTACTTGATTAACTGAGGGGGTAGACGTGGGCAAAGAATAGTCCCCTTGGTGGCTATTGCTCGTATTGGATATTACCCCTTCTTCGGCTTGATGAGGCTGACCATGTTCATGTTGCATCCTACGGCCCCCTCCTAAAACAGCCTTACCATCTACCCTTTCTTCCTGTTTGTTAAGTGGATGTTTATTTGAGTCTATTCTATCTAGGAGGCCTGTTACATCAATACAGAATATAATGGGTCTCCAAGACATAGCACTGAGATATTAGAGCCAATACTATCACTCCCGCAATGCAACCAACAAACCCGAATTGTATTTGGCAAAACTATTATTCTCACTGTGTATGTGAGGGACTATAAGGTGTATAATATATACTTGACTTACATTGACCAGTTGAAAATAATTGGAATCTTTGACAGAGTTATCTCACTCCTCTAACGGTGCATTGTTTCAGAATGCAGCATTTCTGGATTTTGTTTGGGATTAATTACAAAGAGCTTTGTTGCTGGAACACCCCAATTCTGAATCAGATTTTCAACCATCTGACAACATTTCTATCAATATACCTAATAAAACTGGTCTACCCAATTGTTCTATACTACTGTGCATGTTATTTTGATATGAGGCATATCTCATATGTTCCCAGCCATTTCTGAATTGCTGCCATTTCCTATCCAATTGCTTCAAGTAAGAAATTCAAAAAGGTCTTGCCCATCCCAATCCAGAACGAGCTGGAGAGGAGATCAGTTCACTTAGAAGGAGGAAGATATCCAAAAGTTTGTCAATGACTCAAGCAATCTACTGTGCACTTTACGCTCAAGCAGAGTATGAAGGCCACTCACTACTGTAAAACCAACCTGAAGGCATTATTGATCAAGGAGAAACCATCTATAAAGAGCACAGAATGCCTACCCCCAGGAAACTGTGGCGAGAGAGTTTATGTCTCACAGACTGGATGAACCCTTTACTCGCTCCTGATCCTGGACAGAATTCTGTGTAAACTGGGTTGTTTGATGTTCAGATGCATTACCAAGCTTGCCCTTATGTATTTTGCCAATAGGAACTCTGTTTACTGCACATTCAGTGATCTAAGAAGTCAGGATAAGAGCTGTCTGGTTATTTACATGTCAAACTCAAATTGACAAGTGGAAGTGCAATATCCGTGTTGGCTCAAGTTTTTTTGAACTCCACAATACCAGACAAGGTATATGTCCTCTTCGCCCCATACAAAAAAGCTTTCAAAACACACCTCTGAAAGGTAATGTCCTAGTAAGACCTACATCGGGAACTCTTACAATACTGTATGCATTATAAATGCACTGAATCAATAAATGAGTCACAACAGCCTGTGAAAGTGAGGAAACATATGAGGCAATGTTTAATAGACTAACCTTTAATGGCTATCAGAAAATGATAAATCATAATTTTCATGTAACAATGTACTGCTATGTTGTGAGTAAATATCTGCTCCAGAGAATGAAATGTCCAGTTTTGTCAAGTATCCAAGATCATTCTTGTATGCTGGAGTTTCTGGTGGCATACACATTCTGAACTATCTAAACTGATAGAAACAAATAGCCACACTTTACTCTTATGAGCCAAATCACACACTTGTTCTAGGATTAAAATTACCTTACTCCCACCTAATGTGTGGTTTACTTATGTGTTTCCAAGAAAAAGATATGCTAACTCAAGTTAAAAAGCTTTGTGACTCACAAAACAATTTTGTGGTGAGTAAGCATGGCTTACTATTGGATGCACATGAATAAATCACACCTAGGATAAGAAACAGCTACTTTTAGAAAAAGTTTTGTGACTCAAGCGTGATTTCTTCAGGAGTAATCCAAATCTTAACCATCGCTTTGTGAAACAGGTTCTAAGTACTATCTGCTACAAACTGAAAATCTCTCTCAAACTGTCCCTTCATGCTGACTAAGTCCTCTCACTTGTACCTGGAACAATTCTTCATAAAGTGGGACCTAGATGAATGTAGCCAATGAACAAGTGCCCTAATTGCTGCAAAAAGCTTAAGGTCAAGGAGGCACTCTCACACAGAGGGAGAATTCCACATCATCAAGACTCATAAAGCAAGTGTGCATTCTAGGACAATAGCAAAATTTACTTTGAGTTATATGTGAATGTTTTAGTTCTCTTGCATTTATGAAGAACACTTACTCCAATTCCACCCATTTAAAACCTTTTAAGAAAATATAACAAAATCAGGGTTTGTTTGCTTTTTAGGATAACTCACATTCTTGCTATTTTGTGCTGTCTATTATCTTTCTTTTATCTGTCTTTCCTGATCATTTATAACCTCTATGTAAATTACAGTACTAGTAAGCAGTTATAGAAAATATATTTTGAAATTATGCATAAACCAAGGACATGATATACACATATTTTATTTCTAGTTATTAAAAATAATTTTCTTTATTTGTATTCATTCATCCCAAAGTATAAGGTGCAAATATCAAAACTTAAAATATTGTGCTCAGACTAGTTTTACCTCTCCACCTCTTTGTGCTGCTATAAAGGCGGTTTCTGTAGTCTGGTTTTCCATACTGTAAGAAATTGGATATCAATTGGAGTGGTGACTACCCACCTAAACAAATAATCACTACCCTTGTTAGACTTAACTTAGGGCACTGTGTAAAGTTTTATGCAGTACCAAAACAGTAATAAAGTTGAAATGCAAAACAGTAAAAATCCCAGACTAAATTATAAAAATAGAGTGAAATTTTCACAAAATGACACCAAAAATCCAATAAGGGGAACCGGAAATATGAATTTTTAAAATTTGAATGTTACATTTCCTTAGTAATTATTAAAAATCTTACTTCACCATTGAATGGAATTTTTGAGAACTTTTAAACATGGTTGTTTAATTATTTTTCTAGCTAGTCCCATTCCCGCGATACAGTATTTAGATTTTTCATTTGCACTCTGATTTTCTACATATGACATTTAGGCATGCTACAGTTTAACATAGCTTTTGGGTGCTAGTCACTGTAAGGACATGTTCACTTTACATTTCTACATGTACTACTGTAAAATACCATGCACCCTGCTGTGTGGCTGAAAAGGCCTACATTGTGGTGATTTATCAATATTTAAAAGTGAGGTTTTGACCTGTCAATCACGTTTATTTCACAGGTCGAATTGCAGTGTTTAAATAGCCCCAGTCAAACTGTGAATTGGGCCGTTTGTGACCACAAAAATGCCTTGGAAATCTAGCTCTTAGTTTTGTGTCCCTCGCTTACTTATAAAATATTTAAGATATTTCACTATCATGTTGGTGAGAGCATGCAGGTGCGTGATTTAAAACCTCTCAATTGATGTATCTTTTTAAGGTGACTGAGAAACAAAGAGAGCTACCAATAACAAAACAATTCAATTTTTTTGAAGCCCATTTGGCCACACAGTAAAGGACCAAGATGATTGAAGTTAAGGAATTTTATGTCCAACTATTAGTCAATCCAATATATATGCATTTCAGGAGAATATTAAAAAGATACAAGATTACAGCTGGAAAACCGAAATATCGCAGTCGGTTCAATCTCAATAGGATAAGATACAAATTAATCACAGCCACAGTAATACAGAAACTGAGAATTAGAAATAGGATTTCCTTAAGGAAACTCTGATTCTCCTAAACATGAATAAGTCCTAAAGTCATGTAATCCAGGTTCTAAGTTTAGAATAGGTATGGTTCGTAGAAAGGTCTCAAAGAAATTTGAAAGTGCGAGATGGTGCCAGCAAAGCGAAGACTACAGTAGAAATTTCCAGAATTGGAATAAGTGTTTAGCGTAAAGCTTCACACTTGAAAGGATACAGAGAGGTCTATCCCCCTCAAGGTCAAAGGAAATCTGCCCTAACTTCTAACAGTGAACACTAATTTTTATTAAAATAAACAGAAACTTCAGCAACAGTAGTATCAAACCACCAGGAAGCAATTGTTTCTCTTCTTGTGTTGTGCATTTGCAACATTACCCTACTTTCCCGTCCCACAGAACTTGCATAGTTACTGCAACCTTGAGCATTCCCTGTTCCTGATACATGATGAATTGGAGACTTCATCTGCTCATTAGGTCGTCACGTTCTTGCAAAGATTTCTCTTCTTAGGCTTTACTATCAAAAACTAATACAGACAGAGAACGCACCTGCAAAAGAAAGAACATGCTGACCAAGGAAAGTACATTTCAAATCACAAGGCCTTTAGTAAGGCTAATTTTACCTAAACATTTAAATGTGCACTTCAAATACATGGTTATACTTGTGCACATACAACTCAAGAACAAATTCATATGTCTTCATGTTAAACTGAACATTAGCGCACACTTTTATAAAACTCTTGTTTCTACTGTAAATACATGTCATTAATGCGTTTATATGTTCACACGTTATTATTATTAAGGCACAGAGTAAATATAGTGTCACATGTAGGGTACATAAGGGCATTTTGTGAGGTGTAAGGGTGGAGTCTAAATTGCGCTACTCCAATCCCTCCTCTGATGGCGATGTTAGTCATCAGAATAACACAAATATGAATCCTTATCAGGTGGAATCAAGTCAAAGCCTTGAAGTTTTCAACAACTTTTGTACAATGTTTTCCAGGTGTTTCATGTCATCATAAAATCTATACTGACTCTCCTCCAATTCCACATCCTTTCTCTTTCTTTTTAATCCCTTCCTCTCTTTTACCACTCTTTTTGGTTTCATTTACTTGTACCCCTTAAAGATTAAAAACAGAGATATTGCACAAAGGGCAATTATCACAAGGGGTCTTAAAATGGAACCCAGGGGCCCATTAGTCCGCCCGCCATCGTAATGACCCTCTAAGTATTCCACTTCCAAGATTTCCAAACCAATGGCCTACTGCAGCAAATCCATTGTCAACTTCTTCCCAAGTACCTGTAGTTTTAACTCCTTCAAATCTCCTTTCTGATCAGTAATGTTCCTCATGTATTTCTTTATGTCGTCACTCTTGACAGGAATATAGGTACATCATTGCTGGACCTTGAACATCTTGCTGACTATTCTCTGTTTAGCAAGAAGGGTGTCTAGCACAAGATGGTTCTGCAGAACCATGGATCTCATAGCTACCATTTCAGTATCTACAGCCAATAAGGAATGTCTGTGCTTGTGGCGAATTTATCTAGTTTGGTGGACAACTTTCTGACCTTGAGACATACAAGATAACACCTACAGATGGAATCATTGAAACAAAAATGTCTCCCACAATTCCAGCACCACTACTACCTCGTTTAGTTCTAGTTTTTGTTTTCCACACAGGATCATTCAATGTTTGTTGTTTTCCCAAAGATATATTTTTGGGAAAACTACACCTAAATAACATTTACAATACCATCCCTTGGGCAATTTGAAGTAGGCATGCTCCCCACAAACAAAATAGACTTCAGGAATAACGGGATCCTGTCCTCCCAAGAACAGAAACTAATCTCCTAAATACTCAAGCACATGATCACATCTACTTTTACCCATGAACATAGGGATATAGGTCGATTTATCTATTCACACACACAATTTCCATTTATGTTGCCAATCTAGAAGTAGCGCAGTCATAACTCTTAAGTCTCAATGTTTCGCTTCTTCCATATCCCACTGTCCTTTATATTTCTGATCCCATCCTGTTTTTCCCCTTTCATCTATTGCTCTATTCCTGTCTTCTGTAAAATCCAATAACGTCAACCTCAGTTATGGACCATGTCAAATTGTTTCTATGAGCATAAGCTGTGTCCTTTGTTATTTTGAGTCACAGAAGACTGTTAACTGTATCCATTCTCTTAGCATGATAATGTCTTTTCAAATACTTGAGCAAAGGAACTTCAGAAAGTCCCATATCATAATAATATTGGAAATGTCCCTTTCCATAAAACAAACTTAATAGAAGGCTACGCATGACACCATACATAAGATAAATATGGTGATAGGTATTTCCATCTGCCGCTGACGCAGGTAACTGCGTACAGACATAACAGTCCCCTGCATCCATAGTATCAACATATTCATAAAACAACTTAAAATAGGCATTTGAAGAATAATCTCCTCTAAATGCATCTACATGCAAAGCCTTATAATCTAGTGCGTGCAAACTATGTTCTGTAGGAATCGGGGTCTTAGAGGAAACACTATGCTTTAGCTCAACTACTGTAGAAAATGTAGGTGAAGTTAATCTTACAAGAAGAACAATTAGTATGACAACAATGAAAAACAACACCCCTACTAATATATATCTACATCTATGTCTGTTATTAGATTCTATTACTTCTCTAGAACCAGAATGTTAAGCAGAATTTAGCAGCAAATACATTTCTTCTGTGCTCTTCTACTTATGCAGATGACAAACAAAGTCCATAAATCATGTTATGAAGTTATTTACAAAGTCTTCATGAGTCTTCATTAGCCCTACTCCGTTTTCTTCTAAAATGACACCCTTACGCTCCTACAGTAGCCTCGGACTAGATAATCTTCTTAATTCTTTTAACAAAGTCTGTTCAATTGTCTCTATTCAAAACGCATCTCAAAGTTCAGTCTAGAAATCAAACTAATGATAATTCGTGTCTATCTGTTCCATGGCAAGGTAAAGTCAAAACGTAACTCAGCCACAAGTCTAAAGTCATGGACCTTCATCTGGTATTGTACTTTTATTCTCAAAGCTCTTTCTCTCTCTCTTTCATTTGAAGCAAGGTATGTCCATTCAGGGGATGGGTACCTCCGATATGGCACTTTAGCTCTTTTTGACCTCCTAAGTACAAGTTGTTCACTTTCACTGTCACTCAGGCCAGAATCCTCAGTATCTTTTGGGACAGTACTCAGTCCTCGTACCATAGCTAATCTTAAGCTCGCTCCTTCTTGCCTGTTCGGACAATGGGCCTCAGTTTCAACTCAGCGTGAGACAGCACTAGACCATTTTTCAAGGTCTTAGTCTGGCTCAGGTAGTAGTTCAGGCCAAGATGTCTCAACTGTCAGTTCATCAAGACCCCCCTCATGCAGAGGATGTGTTGTCACAGGCTCTTGTCGAGTCTCAGTACTCTGTGCACCCTCTTCTTGCTGTCTCTCAGCTGTGGGTTGCACTTCAGGGAGAGGTACTGTCACTTCTTCAAGAAGACATTCCACTCTATGAGTGTGGGTTGCATGGATCCAGTTGGGAAGACCCACACACTTTTTTTTGTAAAACTTTTCATTTGATATTCATCACATACATATAGGTTGCAGTCAGGAGAAATAAATGGTACAGTACCATCATATAAAGTAGTCTCAAACATTAGTACATACAATAGGTATCAAGAAGGTAGCGTCCCCAGTGTTAGGGAGTGTTATACTATCTAGAAGTGCTGCTGCTCCAGGTGCTTTGTGTAAGGTCTATCATGCGTATGTTGTGTGCCCTTATCTGAGTCCTTGTTGTGAACTACTGAATGTTGGCGCACTGTCAGTGCAGAACTGTGAGGGTGGGTTAACTTTCATCAAACATGGGTAGACGGGTAAGAATTGGGGGTACGCTGTGTAGGAAATAGCCACGGAAGTGGCATAGATGGTGGAGCTGGGTGTATATTCGAAGCATTAGAGTGCAGGGAGCTGCAGGAGGACCAGTGTCTGGTAGGGGGTAGCATGGGACGTGGCAGTGGAGGGAGGGGGGGTGTCCGTTGGTTCTGGAGGTGTGTGCGGCGGTACGGTAAAGACCCCCACACTTTACAACAGTATTCGTCACTAGAATGGCCTGGTATGGTCCACGCCATCTCGGCTCCTGGCACGTTTTCTGAACATGTTTCTTCACCAAGAACAAGTCGCCAGGAATGAGGTCATGGCACGGCTCCAGATGTGGAGAGGCAGCCACAGCTTCATCCTGGCCAGACATAGAATGGACCACATCAGCTAGTCCCTTGCAATAGTCAAGAACCATGTCATCTGAAATATTCACAAGTGCATTTGTGGGCACTGCAGGAAGTCTCATTGCTCTCACCATAATTATCTTGGGCGGGGACAATCCTGTTTTTCAATTAGGAACACTGCGAAGACTCAGCAGAACAAGAGGCAAAGTGTCTGGCCACTTCCTAGATGTTGATGCACAAACTTAGGCCATTCTGGATTTCAACGTCCAATCCACCTACTCCACATTGCCAGAAGTCTCTGTCCGATAACTGCTAAGCAATCTCTACTCCACTTGCAATGCTGCACACAGCATTTTCAGGACCTCATTATTGAAATGAGTCCCTCAGTCTGATTCCAGCTAAGTTGGAAAACCATCATTTCTTCTGATTGGGTAGGCTTCAACCCAACGTGGGAAGATACACAAAACTACCAGGACATATCTCAGCACGTTGCACACAGGCATTTTTGATGAAGTCCATCTGCATTCTTTTGAATGACCATTCTGATCTTTTTATATGACTCAATGTCACTAGAGTTTTTTTCCCTACATTCATCTATTGACACACAACACATCTGTGGCACAATTTTTCAGTCACTAATCTAAATAGTGAATTAAACCAATGCTGTCTAAACAACCTGACCATGGCAACCCTCCTAATACATTGCCAAACATTCACCCCCAGTAACAGATGTGGGTTTAATCCATCGTTAATTTGCTTGCCACGCCATTCCAGTTTGGGCCCAGCCATATGCAAACCAGCCCTGACCCTGTTCCCCATGGGAATAGTCCAGCCCGAACTGCCAGGCCAGGTCCTCCCTAGACCAGAAAACAAGCATCCTGGGACCGGTTTCGGGGCATCACCCCTCATCAGCCAGGCTAGCTTGAAACCAGTGGAGTAGTGAGCATGGGGCCCATGTCTTGGCATACCCTTCCTACTTAGGGTGAAAATACAACACAAAAAGATGATGGATGGAATGTTGAACATTATCAAAGATTCACCCCATCACACATCTGGGTTTAATCCATTGTTATTTTGTTTGCCACGCCATTCCAGTTTGGACGCAGACAAATGCAAATCACCCTTGACCCTGTTCCCCATGGGAACAGTCCAGCCCGAACTGCCAGGCCAGGTACTCCATGGACCGGAAAACAGCATCCTAGGACCGGTTTCGGGGCATCACCCCTCATCAGCCAGGCTAGCTTGAAACCGGTGGAGTAGTGAGCACGGGACCTACATTTGGTCATACCCTTCCCACTCAGGATGAAAATGCAACACAAAAAGATGGTGGACGGAATTTTGAACATTGTCAAACATTCACCCCAAGTCACAGATCTGGGTTTAATCCATTGTTATTTTGCTTGCCACACCATTCCAGTTTGGACCCAGCCATATGCAACTCAGCCTTGGCCCTGTTCCCCATGGGAACAGTCCAGCCTGAACTGCCAGGTCAGGTCCTCCCTGGACCGGAAAACAAGAATCCTGGGACCGGTTTCGGGGCATCACCCCTCATCAGCCAGGCTAGCTTGAAACCGGTGGAGTAGTGAGCACGGGACCTACGTTTGGTCATACCCTTCCCACTCAGGATGAAAATGCAACACAAAAAGATGATGGATGGAATGTTAAACATTGGGGATAACATGCTGTCTGGTAACACTGGTCTGCCATGCACAGTAACCCATATATCATTATCTCTCGTCACACATCCTGCTCTGATCCAACTCTGCTGTTCTACCTTTGATACTTCCTCCTGCAATCTCTTTCCTTCCTCCCAGGTATCAGTTGTTAACAACAAAAGGTTATAGTTGGTCTCACCTTCGGACTTATTCATGTATTCACCATTGAATTTTCATGACCAGTGAGCACAGTATTGGGTGACCTCATCAGCGTAACGGTTGCCCACTGTCACATAATCATCACCACTGCGGTGAGCGGGACACTTCACAACTGTAATTTATTTTTGCAGGCAACTGTAGTGCTTCAAGCAATCTCATGATATGTTCCCCATTGCAGATCAGGGTACCATATGATGTCATAAATCCTTTTTGTGACCATAACTGTCCGAAGTCATGAACAACACCAAAGCCATTCTGGCTATTTGTAAATATAGTCACTCTCAGCTGTTCAGAGACACAGCAAGCTCTAATAAGACCTATCAGTTCAGTCACTTGTGCAGAGAACATCCCTCAAAGCCAGGAGGCTTTGACTACCCCTGAGACAGTGCAAACTGTGTATGCAGCTCTTAAGTTTCCTTCATTTTCTCTTAAACATGACCCATCCACAAACAGTATGCAATCAGACTCTACCAGTGGCTCATCTCGTATATCAGGTCTTGGCTTGGTACATAGTTCAGTGACATCGAACCAATCATGCTCAACCTCCCCTTCATCATTTTCCTTCTCCAGGAGAAGCAGTAAAGTGGCAGGTTTCAAGGTAGCACATCTCTTAAGGGGGACATTTTCCACCGCAAGTATAATGTGTTCATATTTTGTCAAGTAACTGTTTGTCAAGTACTGTGTGCGGGTATGTGTCAACAGAATTTCAACTGAGTGGGGCACAAGAACTGTTAGGGGATGTGCCATCATAATACTCTCACACCGTTCTATGCTGACAGCAACTGCTGCTACAGCTTTAAGGCAACCAGGCAGGCCTGCAGCTACAGGATCAAGAGTAGCAAACAAATAAGCCACAAGTGTTCTCGCATTTCTGTGCGTTTGTGTAAGCACTGAGAGAGTGCAGCCCTCCCTCTCACTGCAGAAAAGAGAAAAAACTTTATTGTAATCAGTCATTCCAAGTGCAGGTGCATGGCAGAGACTTTATTTCAGCTCTAGGAAGGCAATCAAGCAGTTGTTATCCCATGGTATCAGATCAGACACATCCTTATATGTCAGCCTCTCTAAAGGCTTGGCCACTAGGGAAAAGATGGGTATCCACTGGTGACAGTAGCCCACTATTCCCAAAAACATCCTGACCTCTCTGGGTGGTTGGCAGATTCTATTTAAGAATTTCAGAGATTCTCTCTTATAACACCTTCCTCGCTCCTTTCTCTATGTGATGTCTGAGATACAAAACTTCTTTTTGACAATACTGCAACTTACTCAGGGACACTTTATGTCCAGTCTCAGCTAAGCAGATCAGCAATGCAATAGTATCTTGTTTAGAAGCTTCCTGTGTATCTGATGCGACCAAGAGGTCGTCTAAGTACTTCACTAGGACTGAATTACAGGGCATGACTAGAGCCTCAAGATTCTTTTAGAGGATCTGATTAAAAATTAAGGGACTCTCTGTATACCCTTGTGGGACTCGGCACCATGCCAAAACACCTTTCTGGAATTGGAAAGCGAAGAGGTACTGGTGGTCCTGTAGTGTAGCTCCTATTTCCCTAATAGGCTCTGCGCATTGGAATAATATATCCTATAGGTTTGACATAGGACTAAGGTCAGTATGTCCCTATCGAGTATATTAAACTTAATTACTTGTGACAGCTAGCTCAGAGGCCACTAAAAACTCCTTGACAACAAGAAGGGAGTAGTTTCTGGCAGCCGCAAAACATGACCACTGTGTTTCCCTTTAGAATCAGAACGTGTCCCAGAGTCGTGGAAACAATAGATAACTATTTCACTCAGCTCAGTCGTGCATGCTTAGTTTTCTCCAAGTTACACAGAAAGAAATAGACGGGCGTTTCAATAAAGGATTTATTGAACAGTCTAGTTTCTGGTGTAAGTAAAATGTGCTGTTACGATCACAAGACAGTATGCGAGATAAATAATGTACAGGGTGAGCAGTAGAAATAAATAATACTGCGATAGCATTATCTTTTAGTACTTATGCATTTACATAAATAACACAGACTAAAAATGCGAGTACTCATACGATGCATTGCTAAGCTAATTCTACCCCAATGTACCTAACCTGACCTAGGTGTAGGAAGAGGGAAGAAGTAGGTGAAGTATTCCTTACTATGGTATACTAAGAGTATGTTAAGTCTAGTATGCCTAGTATGCCAAGAGTCCCTCTAGGTTCTAGTCAGCTCCATACCTGAAGAATGAGAGAGGTAGGAATCTCTTTGCCAGACTCGAACTCCAACACCCCGCAAGGGAAGTCAGATCACTGGAAGCTGGAAGCTGGGCTCTCTGCGTGCAGGGAAGGCAGCGTCCTCTCAGTGCGTCAGGCCGGGAAACGGGCTCCTCTGAAGTCGAGGTCTCCTATGGTTTACAGGGGCTAGGGAAGGTATATTTATACCTGAGAGCACCTAAGAATGTTAGTATTGACGTGAGTTGGACAGCGAAAGACGTCATGAATGAACCCCCTAAGGAATAATGGTTCATGCATAATATATGAGTCCTTGAAGAAATCAATAGTCCTGGACTAGGGAAACTCCCGCAGCCTAAGGGTCTGTTCTTCATGAACTCGTTGTGACGTTAGGGTGGACGGATGTCAGAGACCATGCCTGTATTTGGAGTGCATGGTTTAATGCCTAAATAAGGGCTGGGATTTTATGCCTATATAAGGTCAGGGCGAATTGTGCCTATATAAGGACATGATACTGGAAAGCCCGTTTATGGATACCCTAAGAGGAATACAACACCCACTCCTCTTTCGTGTGTACGATAATACTAAAATGCTAAACATTTAAAATGCTAAACATTAAAATGGAGTACCGCATATTTCTAAAAATTTTCATAAAACCATTTAAAAAAGGCATTTAAAAAACCTATTAGAATGCAAAAGGTACTGTACATTTGAAGCATTGCTTTTCATTACAGGCATAAAGTTCGAAAATAAATGCAATTGGAATGAAATAAGCAGTAATATTTACATGTGACAAAAAATGATCGATAAGTTTCTCAAAAATCAAAGTCATTTCATGTCATGAAAATTAATGAACTGTTTTAGACACACAAGATGACTAAGTGTCCGTGGAAGTACCTTGAAGTCTGTATTATAAGGCTAGTTCTACTTTAAGCAGATTGTAGTGCCATTTTCGTTCGAAAAATGGGAAAAAAGTTCAATTTTGGTAGAGTTCCAAGTTGTTTTGAAATAATGAAGGCCAAATTGTCACTGCAGCTCTGGAACACTGTATGCTGAATCAGAGTCAGTTCACGGGTCTGGTGTAAACATGAGATCATCTATTTCAATAGACAAAACATCATCCACTGTTGTTGGTGTCAGTTGGAACACCTCGTGTAGCAGATTAATTGCACAGAGATGGGAAGCATCGCTTCCAGCATAGGTTGCCTCAGCAATGTTCGCGTCCGTTGTTACCTGTGTGCCTGTAGTTCTTTCTCGTACCTCAGCAGCAGCCGGAAGCGTCTGTGAGATCTCAATGAATGCTGACATCAGGATAGGAAGCCTCTGGGGACAACACAGAGCATGGGCCGTTATCTGGTCCAGCAGAGTATCGACATCCGTTGGCGTTGCTGATGGAAATGTTAGACAGGTGTCCAACACGCATTCTTCACTGCATAGCAGGCATCGTAGAACAGGTAAGATGCAATCTTGCCAGATTGGTCTGAATGACAGGAACCAAGTTGTATTAAGGTCCCGTAGACGAGTCATGCCCAAAAGCTTTACTATTTGCTCACGGCACTTTCGTTCAAGGAGAGCTTTCTCCATTTCGCTCGGAGTGATGTCTGCGAATAGGCTGGCCATAGCGCAATAGCAGGAAGAGAAATAGAATCCCGGCAACAAGTGCTAGCATTAATGGTATGCCACCAAACACCGAATGTGCAAAGTTCGGGATGATTCCAGTATTGCCTGGAAAGGTGCTAACAGACCTGAGCAGATGCTCTTAAATACATGTACAATTCCGGTTGTATCAGACATGTTAAAGATATGTGATATCATTTCCACGAAATGTATAGGGCAGTTTGTACGTATTAAAGTCTGTATCTCAGCCGAAGTCCTTGCTACTTGTAGATCATAGGTAAGCCTGGGCGTAGTTCGCGAAGTAGCGCTACGCGAAGCTACGCAAAGTGCAGTTCGCACTACGCGAGCTACGCGTAGCACTACGCGAACTGCGTAGTGCACTGTTCGCAATGATTGCACAGTGCCGGATGCTTGTCCGCACTGTGCAATCATTGAAAACGGCATCTTGCACAGTGCGAGCTGTCTTTTACTGCTGCTCGAGTAGATTTTTACTCGAGCGGCAGCTTTCTCAACGCGGACTGGTAGTTTCTCATCGCGAGCGGTCGCGAGCATACGCGACCACTCGCAATGAGAAACCTGACCTCCCCGCGTTGAGAATCTCGCCGGGAGGTTTATTTTCCACGCTCGCGATCGGCAACTTGATGTTGCTGATCGCAAACGAGGAAAAAGTCTCGCCGGGATGTCATTTTGCTTGCTCGCGGTCGCCAACTTGACGTTGAGGACCGCGAGCAAGCAAAAAATGACTGCTGCACTACGCTACGCTACACGTGTTTGCACTGTGCTACGTGCAAATCGCGTTGTGCGAAGTAGCGCAAACTTCGCAAACTACGCGAGCGTAGCGTAGTGCTTTGCCCAGGGTTAATCATAGGTTTCTTTGGCCGAGGTCAAAGGCACTGTTTGCTGTAAAAGCATGGCTTTCATTCTGCGTAGAGTATCAAATCTTATAAAAGAGACGTTCAGCGAAGGCCATAGAGGCGACTCCCTGACTGTGTCTATTGGGGCAAACAATACTTGCATACAGCAAGTGACCCTGGAGTTGACCGTTACTAGATATGGGATGCCTGGCAGCATTCCGAAGCAGCCCTGATCATTCAACATGAGGTAACTCCCATTAGAAAGTTGCCCAAACGTTGGATTAATCACAGCAGCTGGAGTACCCTGCTGATGGCAAGACAAATTTTCCACTGAACCATTACAAGCCCCGTGCAAGGAAATGTCTTGACATATAAGTGAACCACTCAGTGCAAGTTTACAGTTTGAACCGCTCAAAAACACTTCACGATCCCCACTCCAACATCTATATGTATACGGTAAATCCCAAGATGTCTTAATGTATTCCTTACCCAACCTTTCATATTTGCCTGCTTGCATTTGTTTGAGGCAATACTGAAACTGAAAAGTGCTCACAGGTAATGTCATTTTGCCATGAATAAGCCATTCTGTAGCTGGTTTTTCTGCCACAGTGAATGGTAATTTTTCCAGTTTTTCAATGCTCAGCACTGTATACTTTGCTCCTCTTTGTGCCAGTTCGATCTGTTTATCAGTGAGATTGTATTCTGCAAACAGAGCCGTTGTGTTGATGAAACGCCAAGGCACATAGCCCGCTCGCAAAGATTGCAGCGTCCAGCTTAATAACATAATAGAACGTAATTGAGATTGGCCTTGTTGTAACATCGCCAAATCTTGTTCTAGAATGTCGATAGCAGAGGATACAATGCCATCCAATGAATATATTCTGGAGGACAAAGTTGTTAACCCATTGTCGACCACAGAGAGTGTTTTCTCTAAATTAATACGATCAAGTTCACGTATTCGTTCTGCGGCCTCTATCTGTGATACCTTCCAAGCTTCATTATAAGCAGCATAAATGCCGGCATATATGAAACGTTTTTGACGCGGTTTTCTTGGTCCAAGCAAGAATTCCCTAAGGTCTGCGTCCTTTTTAAGTAAGGTTAAGTGTTGTTTCACATCCTGTAGTGTAGACTTATGCAGCCAATCGAGGCATAATTTACCTACACTGTATGTTGTTACTACCCCCGGATGTTGTCTTTGGACGTATCTTGGGTCTGGCCTATGAATAGTAAAGCCCTGAGTTTTATTCAGGAATCTTTCCTGACAGTTATTCGTGTCTGTGGGCCAGATCAACCATTTTTTCCAAGTAGGATTAGATCTGTTGAGTTGTAGTATATTGTCAACTGTCACCACTGCCTTTGTATCGTTATCTCTGGCAGGTGTTGGTACAGAAGGTGTGTTCATCTCTTTTATCTTGGCTAATCCAAGACAAGATGTTTGTTTGATAGTTTCATTCAAAAACATTATTTGTTCTGGGATGATGCAGGCTCTAAATAAAGCTTCTATCCCCTGCACTTGCCATTCTTTAGTACCCCACACAGTTTTTGTGTCAATTGTGTCTTTCCAAAAGTCGAAACCCTGTCTAGACAGTTGGGCATTAAAAAACGCAGAATAAATCTGTTTTGTATTTGTTAACATAATTTTCAGTCCTGTC
The DNA here is from genome assembly GCA_963921515.1 of Calotriton arnoldi. NCBI lineage: Eukaryota > Metazoa > Chordata > Amphibia > Caudata > Salamandridae > Calotriton > Calotriton arnoldi. The sequence continues at coordinate 154,908 of CAWUFW010018324.1, forward strand.
TTGTTTACATTTTTATAGTAAAACATTTCTGGATCAGATGTGTTGTATCCTGAAAAATATGGAAACTTACTAGCAAATGTTTTTGAACTACCTTTAGGTGGTGTAGGACAATGTTCCCATTGGTTAAACATAAACACATTTCTTGGATATGCAGATTTATGCAAATAATGATGACCATAGTGATTAAAACAATACATTTGTTCATAGTCTGATGAACCCTCTAAATATTCATGTTTAGAAAATGCAGCAGATTTTTCTAGGTCACACATTATGTCGTTTACAGTCTCAAAGTCCCAATCATCTGAATAGGTACTGGACGTAATTAGATCACTTAGTGAAATTTTAAACAAATGTGGAATGTTCAATTGTTCATTCGGGCCGAAGATATCATAATCTGTTTTGTCCCACACTATACCATCCTGTATAGGAACAGCTGTGATGTTCACTGATGATAAGTCTCTTGCTTCATGATGGGAAGATTTATGAGGTTTCAAAAGTACGTTTACGTCTTTTCCTTCAGTGTTCACATGGATGTATCTGCCACTTATAAGCACGCTTACAGTTGTAACCAAAGCTAGCCAGAGCAGGAAAACAAAAAGTCCAGATGTAATCCAGAGTTCAATCCATGGAGAAACCAAATAAGTCTTTTTCAGAAAGTGAAGAAAGTCTTGTACTTGCTGCTTGAATTTCAATGACACTGGCGTCGTTTCAGGTTCACTTGGATCTTCTGAGAACGTATCAAAGTTAATGAAGTAGCCAGAACCAGTTCTGTCAATTGTTGGAATTGCATCAGGATTTGTAGAAATCACTGGAACCAGTTCATCACTTGTTACGTTGGTGTAGACAGGTGTATTTGGACGAACTGTTACTTGGTGTTCAAGAGGGATGAGTTCCATAGCGTTGTTGCTTAGTCCTCCATCTGTTACAGCTGAATTCTCGATTGTTATCAGTCTTTCAGTCTGAACCTCTTGGATAGTAGCTAGAGGAGTGCGTTTGCTACTAGGTCGGAGTCCACGAGGCCTACTATTTAGTATTGGCCACATACTGTGGTTTGATCAGGTTGATGGACACAAATCTTTTCTCCTTTCTTCCAGCAAGGGGCGGCAGAAGTACTGTTCTTGTTCCTTGAACTGCTAGGACAGGTACTGGTTGTCTGTAAGAAGGTCCAAATTCCTTCTTGTCCGCAATTTTTTCTCTGACTAAATCCCCAACTTTTGGAATCCAGACAGGCCTTGCTGGGACAGCCGGTTGATCCCCAGTGGTGGTTGACTGTAGGAATACGTTGCTTTGTTTCGTTCTTAACTTGTTTAAGTCCTGTAAAACAGCCAAACGATCTTTGATATCAAAGGGTTTATTTTCCACCACTGTGCCTACGTGTTCAAGGTCTGGTACCCACATTCGTGTCCCAAATAGGATCTCATATGGAGTGACCCCCCCTAGAGAACTTCTTGGCAGATTGTTCAATGAGCGCTGTACCCCACTAAGGTGTTTGACCCACCCATTACCCCAACCTAATACCCTAGCTGTTATAGACTGTTTTATGTCCCGGTTTTTCCTTTCCACAACCGAATTTCCCTCAGGATGGAATGGAGAGGAGTACCGCAATGCAACGCCCAGACTGGCCATGGCTTCTTTGTAAGCCCTAGAGCTAAACGCAGGACCCTGGTCAGAATGTAGCGTGCCTATTGCGTATGTGCCGATAAAGACTCGCAAATCTTTTATAACAGTTCGAGCGTCAGCCGTGCGCTGAGGCCATAACCATAGGAACCTAGAGCATGAATCCACTGCAACCAAGATGTATTTATAGTTACCGTCCCTTTGCAGGGGACCGCAGTGGTCAAGGTAAACACAAGCTAATGGTTTATCTGAAATTAACAGGGGTGTCTGCGCAGGACGTTTCACTGTGGAGACTTTCATCTGTTGGCATATATCACATTCTAAAACATAGTTCTTTGTTTGTTTTCTAATGCCAGGCCACCAATATCTTTGCTTGAGTAAAGATACTGTTGCAGAAACACCTGCATGGGCAGAAGCTATCCCTTCATGTGCTGCTAGGATTAGTCCTAATCTGCGTTCCTTTTTGGAATTACCCTATCCCCCACTCCAGGGATTCGAGCAAAAGGAACGTTGTTCGCATCAATTACATAAGAGTACTTGAGTGGAAACTTTTTTGGTAACGCTGCACTGCTGCCTTTGCTTGAAGCATTGACAGCCAACATTATCTCACCGTCTATTTTTGTTTTTGAACGAGTGATCGCAGCTACGGAAGCCGTTTGCACAGCCCCCTTTGCGGCTTCGTCAGCCAATGAATTCCCTGCAACGTGAACGCCATCACGTTGATGACTCAGTGTGTGGATCACGTAAGCCTTTGGTAGTTCATTTTTCAACTGAACTACTTGTTCCCAAAGCATTTTATGCTTTATTGTGCCACCTTTCGCATTTTTGAAACCATTTTCAAGCCAGTTTTGTATATAGCCATTAAACGACTGAACACAGTAAAAGGAATCGCACACTATTAGTGTGGGGAATTCTCGATCTGTACTTTCAAGTGCCAGTTTGAATGCTTGTAGTTCAGCTCGCTGAGCTGTACAATCCCCTAGAGATTGAGTTTTTGTGACCATAGGTCTGAAGATGCCATCTCGCATGCGACCTTTAACGATTGCACACGCTGCACTGTAAGCTTGCTTACTCCCTATTGCGGGTTGTGCGGATCCGTCAGTGTAAATTATAAATTCGTACTGATCAAGAGGCAGAATTTCAGTAGGCAGAGGACATTCTTGTTCATATTGTAGGAATGCTTGTGTTTTTAAATCTGGATCAAAAACATATTCAACATCTGTTGCAGCAAGAGAATTAACCCATTGTATCCATCTCGGATGTAATGCTTTAGCATTTGGAATGCTCGCTTTTGTAACAGCTTCTAAAGCCGGTACTGGGGTTACGACAATAATGCGTTTCCTTTGGGCTAAGGCTCTTTCTTTTGCTACAGCGGTTTGAACTGCTGTCAGACTTTTTTCAGTAGAACTGAAGCGCATTTCCGCTTGTGTGTACAAATGGGATTTGTATGCAATTGGGATTTTGTCACCCTCATTGAAGGTTAAGTAGGTGAATCCACATTGACCCGAAATTATTCGGATCACCAAATTACGTTGACTTACACATGTTTGTAAGTGATTTGTTGCTAACATGTTAGCCTGGAGTGAACGCAAGATTTCTGTGTGTTCCTGTGTCCATTTTTTGATTGAAAAATCAGGTTTGATTCATGCGTAGAGAGGTTTAACCCTTTCTGCATAATTTAGAATGTATGTTCTTCCAAAATTTAGGAAACCCAGGATGGATTGTAAGTTTTTTAGCGTTTTTGGAGGTTGGAGCAGCGCACACTTTTCTAAAAAGTTAGCTGCCAAGCTCTTGCCTTCACTTGAAAGCTCATATCCTAAAAATAGGACATTGAGATGGGCAATTCTGGACTTTTTAAAGTTGAACTTGTAACCCTCAGAGGCGAATCCCAGTATAATGGTGCTCACCCTGTTCAAGTGTTTTTCCAGGTCATCGTCTGTCAGATAGATGTCATCGACATAGGACAATGTCTCATTGTCATAAATTTGTAGTAACTCCGTTACCCTCGCTGAGAATAAACCTGGGCTGTTCTTGAACCCTTGTGGGAGTCGACAAAAGTGCCGCTGGGTCCCCATTATGGAGAATGCTGTTAAGTACCTGCTTTCAGGTGCTATGTTTTGACAAAAGAAACCATTTGAGATGTCTAATGTTGTTTTATATTTTTTACGCACAATGTTATTCATTAATGCTGTGCTATGTGCATTTTGCACTGCAAAAGTTTTAGAACAAGTGTTTAGGTGTCTGTAGTCCAAAACTAGACGATATGTATTGTCTGGTTTGGAGACAGGAAACAAAGGATTGTTCATTGAGGAGGTGCATGTTTCAATCACCCCTTGATATTCAAGTTGATCTAAGATCTCCCTGACCTGTTTTTTAGCGTCTTGCTTTATTGGGTACTGCCGTTGTGCAGTTGGTTCATGTTTCAGATGTATTTTATGGTGAGGTGAGTCCTCATCCCATCCTACATGATTTTTATATAATGCTGGGGCCTGGGCCACTGCCCATTTCCTGGCATATGTATATTTTAGGTGAATTGGAATATGGTTGGAGAAGGCAGGCATAGTTATGTCCTCGCCGTGTGGGCACTCCCTGACAAATTGTGGTGGCCAGTCCTTTTCTGCTAGAAGTATGTCATAGCCTCTTGATAGTCTTTCCCAAAAAAGTACTTTCACCTGTCTAGGTTTGTCTCCCTCCATCCGGAGTGTTATTTCATATAACTTTTGTGGAGTACTAACCCTGGTGTCTACAGTCTCTACTGTAATGTACTCATTCAAGTCCACTATCTCCAGAAGTTCCTTCACGGTCTGGCGAACTATTGTGACTTCTGCTGCACTGTCCAGCATTGTCTGAGCCCATTATCCGTTCTTGAGTTGTGTTCTCAGTATTCTCGGCATGTCTGATCTTCAGACCTGCTACCTTCTTTTTGGAGAATTGAGGTTTTGTTTTATTTTTTGGAGCGTGTTTGTCGTCTTTCGATTTCACGCGTTCTTCTTTATGTTCTGATCGTCCTCTTCTTTCCGAAGTCTGTGATGAGATCTGAAAGGGACGAGAGGAACGTGTATCAGTATCTTGATACCTGTCAGGTTTTCTCAAATTATCCCTATTCCTGAGGTTATACCTCCTTTCAGAGGGCTCCTTTTGAGGAGACCTACCTCGAGATTGAGAATGTTTCTCGTTTGAATTTTGTTTATTAGTATCCCACTTCTTTTTAGAAGATGTAGGAGTTTGTTTAATTGAGTCCTTCTCAGGACTTTCAGATAGTTTCGGCTTCACTGGTCTTCCACCCAAACTATCTCTGCCTAATTCTGCATAAGATTGTTCTATAATTCTGGGTAGCTCTGTTTGATGTTCTGTAACATCAAATTCCTTTAATTTTTGGCGGATCGCAACTGCTGCTGCCTCCCCTTTAATATTAGATAATATTATTGTTGAGACCTGGTCGAAATTTTTCAGTAATTTCATACCTAAATTTAGAGCAGGCTCTGCCCCGTATTCGTTTTGAATTTGTTTCAGGACATAAGGTATTACCGCAATTGACGGAATGCCATGTGTTTTGGTATAGATGGCAGCAAAGACTGAGCCCCAAGTGGTGCAGTCTTCCAGTTGTGGTGTGATCCCCATTGGTAAACTGATTGTCAGTATTCTGTGTTTCTCATGCGGGCTAGTATTTGGAAATACTGCTTCGATTTGAGTAATTTTTTGAGCTATCCAAAATGGAATTTGCTCACGTTTTGTGGGCATTTTACCCATGACTGCGTATAGAGTCTGTGGTGTAATTTTTAGTGTATTCCCCTGTTGGGGATTTGGATTTGGATATGTCAATGGTGGTCGGACTGTAAAAGTCCGCATGACATATTGGACCAATTGTCTGTAAATTTTTATTAACTCTGCGAGTTGAGTAAGTAACTCCTCATCTGACATCTCTTCAATGTCTGGATGAGGTGTGTAGCCGGCTAAAATCGGCCATGTTGCTCCTGGTCTACCTAGTGGACCGAGCCTGGTAATGTTTTTGTGATGTTTTAGGGCGCCTTTAAACCAGAGCTGATGCTCCTGGTATGTTAATGGAATTTCTATATCCTCGAAAGGACTGTATTCCTCTGGTGGTTCATCTTCTTTGTAGAAGTGAAACATGTGTGTTACTGAATTGGATTCAGGAAATATTACCCATGAATAGAATACCTCTGTCTGAAAGGATTCATGTGCCTCTATCACGAAAACTGCTCTACCGCCTCTTGGTGGTAGGCCATGTTTTATAAGTTTTAGAGTGATGGCTCTTCTTAAGTTTGGAGCGATGTCTTTGACACCCTCCTCGGTTTTATTTAAACCTGTAATGTTAAAAACTGCTGGTAGGGCTGGATCAGCCACAGTTACACCGTCTCCGGCGTCTTCAGTCATTTTGTTTTTTTGTAAAATGAAAAACAAGTTTCAAGGAAACAAAGATAAGGTGCACAATATTGTGGAACACTGTATCCTTCAACGTTGAGCAAACCAAACAGCTAATATATAGGGTACTGCCCTATGTAGCCGTGGTGGATACTTAACCCTGCCCACTCCAGACGTCTTTTGGAGTATATGGGTAGGGGTCTTGAGAAGAAAAGCACGGCTGAGTTACTCAGTATCTAACGTTGAATTACTGCCTTACCAAACCGTTGGGCGCCATGTAGTGTAGCTCCTATTTCCCTAATAGGCTCTGCGCATTGGAATAATATATCCTATAGGTTTGACATAGGACTAAGGTCAGTATGTCCCTATCGAGTATATTAAACTTAATTACTTATGCCAGCTAGCTCAGAGGCCACTAGAAACTCCTTGACAACAAGAAGGGAGTAGTTTCTGGCAGCCGCAAAACATGACCACTGTGTTTCCCTTTAGAATCAGAACGTGTCCCAGAGTCGTGGAAACAATAGATAACTATTTCACTCAGCTCAGTCGTGCATGCTTAGTTTTCTCCAAGTTACACAGAAAGAAATAGACGGGCGTTTCAATAAAGGATTTATTGAACAGTCTTGTTTCTGGTGTAAGTAAAATGTGCTGTTACGATCACAAGACAGTATGCGAGATAAATAATGTACAGGGTGAGCAGTAGAAATAAATAATACTGCGATAGCATTATCTTTTAGTACTTATGCATTTACATAAATAACACAGACTAAAAATGCGAGTACTCATACGATGCGTTGCTAAGCTAATTCTACCCCAATGTACCTAACCTGACCTAGGTGTAGGAAGAGGGAAGAAGTAGGTGAAGTATTCCTTACTATGGTATACTAAGAGTATGTTAAGTCTAGTATGCCTAGTATGCCAAGAGTCCCTCTAGGTTCTAGTCAGCTCCATACCTGAAGAATGAGAGCGGTAGGAATCTCTTTGCCAGACTCGAACTCCAACACCCCGCAAGGGAAGTCAGATCACTGGAAGCTGGGCTCTCTGCGTGCAGGGAAGGCAGCGTCCTCTCAGTGCGTCAGGCCGGGAAACGGGCTCCTCTGAAGTCGAGGTCTCCTCTGGTTTACAGGGGCTAGGGAAGGTATATTTATACCTGAGAGCACCTAAGAATGTTAGTATTGACGTGAGTTGGACAGCGAAAGACGTCATGAATAAACCCCCTAAGGAATAATGGTTCATGCATAATATATGAGTCCTTGAAGAAATCAATAGTCCTGGACTAGGGAAACTCCCGCAGCCTAAGGGTCTGTTCTTCATGAACTCATTGTGACGTTAGGGTGGACGGATGTCAGAGACCATGCCTGTATTTGGAGTGCATGGTTTAATGCCTAAATAAGGGCTGGGATTTTATGCCTATATAAGGGCAGGGCGAATTGTGCCTATATAAGGACATGATACTGGAAAGCCCGTTTATGGATACCCTAAGAGGAATACAACAGTCCTTGTGCAAGGGAACAGAGAAAAATGCCTCACACAAATCAATGACATTGAACCTCTCAGCCTCAAATGGAGTTTGAAACAAAACCACAGTTGCATTCAGTACCATGGGACAACATGGAATAATGATGCTGTTAATCCTTTTTAGGTCCTGCACTATGCGGTACTTACTGCCAGGTTTCTGCAAGCCCATAATGGGTGAATTACATGGACTTCCCATTAGCTCCTTCAAAATGCTTTGTTGTATCATTGACTAACTCACTGGAGTAATCCCAGCAATTGTTTCAGGGGTCAGATTATCCTGTGTGATTCTTGGGTACTCAACATTGGGTTTTACTTTTATGCAACCAGGCTCGACTCCCTTTATGAGAGCAATATATTCTCTTGAAAAGTCCCAGACCTCAGTCTTCACTGTATCCCTAAGGTCCAATGGCAAGTCCTCTTTTGTCATCAAAGGGTACAATCCAATGGTTGGTCCTTGACTCTGCAGTTTAAAGGCGGCATCTTCATCATGGGTCTGAAATTTTGCTCCTTTCGAAGTGCAATAGATAGTGCAATTTAACTTGCGCCATACGTTACGTATTAGTAAACTCACAGGACTCGAATCTGACACTACAAACTGGTGATTTTCCTCCAAGGACCCTATTTAAACAGGTACTTCTTCTGTTACACGGTTTGTCATTTGCTTATTTGTGACTCCTACAGCTTGGATTCTTTTTCCAGAGAGGGGTAGGTTTGGAACTTCCAATTTTCTAGCAATAGAACAGGTAGCACCAGTATCAATCAGGAATGATACGTTTGGCCATTCACCTCACCTTCTACAAATGGACCACTCTGGTCTACCTCCAAGACTGCGCCAAGTACGCAACTTCCTCCTCCCTCAGGTACTGTCATTGTGACTGATCAAAGCCATAGCCCTCAAATGGATCAAAGATAGGAAATTGTTGAAACACATTCTGATTTTGGAAGGAATCCTGTTTTAAATTCGGGACTTGATTTGGATTAAATTGGGGACCATTTTCAGTTTGCTGTGGCATCGTTGCTTGTGGAATTTGCATCACTGGAGATTGAGGCACATTAGAATTTTACAGTCTCTGTCTCGGTAAATTCTATGACTGTACGAGGCTATTACTCTGGGGCTGTGTAAACCCTGAATTCTGAACCTGGTTCTCTTTCATCACTCTGTTGGGATTCAGACCACATTACCGCTTCCAGTGCCCTAACTTATTGAAATAGCGACAAGGATTCGATCTCTTCAAAGTTACCTCATCAATCCCAGTACTCGGATCAATTGGAACATCAAACCTCTACCTTGTTGCGGGAACCCATTTCCACCTTGCATCAGAGGAGTTCTCTGCTGATACACTCCTTGTATAAAACCAACATTCCTTACAAAAGGTTGACTCTGACTTCCTCTTTGTGCTGCTTTCATCTGTCCCACCATCAATTTCTCCTACAATTGCTTCTGCTTCATTTCCAGTTCATCACTGCAATATTTTGCATACTTTAAAATTTCATTAACTGATTTATTCTGCCAACAAATCAAATGCTGCTAAATCAACAAGTTAATGTCAAGTGTCAGTCCTGTCACAAACTAAAACACAATTTATTTTATTTTGATATGGAACTCCGATGGAGGTCCACAAAAATACACGAATAGATTAAAAATAACAAACAGTATATACAATACAAAATTCTTCAAGAGTGCATCAATAGATTAAAAAAGCCATACTTTAAATACAATACAAAGTTCTTCAATATCCAACCAACAGATGCTTACAACATACAAATAGACTTAAAAAAAAAAAAAAAATCCCTAATAAATAGCCAGAAACGTTTAAAAAAAATTGATATATCCTATAGCAAACCATTTCATTTGGTGGGGACAAAACAAATGATCGGGCCTCCTGAGCAGAATGGATATTAAACTTAATAAATGATGATCTTAAAAACATAAGCCTATCCCTTTGTAGTTCCGTGCACACAAATAGTACGTGATTAGGATCTTGGATTTGTAGAGAACACATTTCACAGATTCTCTCCTCTCTTGGTATTTTGTCCCATATACCAGTAACTTCTCTTAGGGGCAACACGTTAGTTCTCAATAGAATTATCAACCTTCTAATCCCATGTGGAAGGTTCCAAGTTAAATAAAGCTGTAGTCTGTTCCCCAAAGCACTCCCACAGACCACCTCATTGCGGGACTTGGGCTGACTTAAAGCAATGTCTCTAGCCATGCTAAGAGAGGTTGCGAACTTCTTTATAAACAACTTCAGTGCAGGCTTTGGCATAGGGGAATCGATATTTAAATTAAGCCCAAACAAATCATTTGCTTGTGCGAAGGACCTGAAGAAAGTTGATTGCTTTTTCAATTTATCAAAAATTTCTATTCTCAAGGCTGTCCTGAGAGTGCCCTTGTCCCCCCAGCAGAGAGAGTTACCCCACCTCAGGACCGCTGCCGAGGATGAAATATATGAAGAGATTAGACCGAATTCCAGGCATAATATGTGTGGGGCAGCCAAAGAATTTAAATTACAAATTTGGCGGAGGATTCGGCCTTCAGCCTTATCAAAAGAGAGCCAATGATTCATATCCAGTACTTCAGCAGCATATGTTAATACAGGGGGAATTTTAACCTTAAATACTGACAGAACCTGATTAAAGTGGCGTCTCCCACAAGTTTTATAAAATCTATTTAATGCTCCAGCCTGGGAGGCAGCCTTACTAACACAAAGTTTAATATGCTCTAAATCACTCCCATTTTTTGAGAAAACCTTCCCCAAATATAAATACGAATCAACCAGTTCCAGTTCTTCGAGCCCCAACAACCACTTATACCCCCTCTTTATTCTGTGCCCTTTCTTGCGGAAAACCAAGATTTTACTTTTGGCAATGTTAATTTTCAAGAAGTGGTCTTCTGCATATTTAGTTAGGGCATCCAGACGATGTTGCAAACCAATGGGCGTTAGATTAAAGATTGCCACATCATCCGCAAATAATAAAGAACCAACGGACATTGTACTAATTCTGGGGGCATCCCCCCTCACCAAGTTCAACACACCGGGGAGATCAGATATATACAAAGAAAACAAAAGAGGGGCCAGAAGGCAACCCTCTTAAGCCCATTATGTGTTCTGATCTTACAAGATAACCCCAGCGAACCTGGCACCAAGTGTCTGTATGTAATTCTATAATGAGACCCAAAAGGTGGTGTGGTATACCAAGATGGTAGAGCTTTCTCCACAGCGTTTGGCGATCCACTTTGTCAAACGCCATGGAGAAATCAATAAAAGCAGTATAAACTGGCATACTTCGTAAAAAAACATATTGCTCTACAATGGTCTGGACGTCCGCAATATTGTCCAGAGTACCATGGTTCTTTCTAAAACCAGCTTGTTCTGGTGGTAAGATGTTCTGGTCATGGGCCCATTGCTGCAGATGACATAGTATACTTTTTGCAAATAGTTTGCCCGATGCATCCAACAGCGCAATCTGTCTGAAGCTAGTTGGTAAAGTTTTTGGGCCCTTTTTATACAAAGGGACTATAATACTCCCCCTCCAAGAGGGGGGAATATTACTCGTTCGAAAACAAAAATTAAACAGTGGCGCTAAAAGGGCTCCCCATGCAGCTGACTCCTTTTTAATTAACACAATCGGGATTCCATCCGGCCCTTGTGCGCCGGAGGTTCTGGCGTTCCTAATAAAACCCACCACCTCATCCCCTGACGGGGGACCATATTCAATAAAAGAAGAAGACTCTTCTGCGCCAAGCATCACAGAAATTGCTGGGCTGTTGTTTTTATATAATAATGAAATATAATCCACCCACTCCTTTTCCGGGATCTGTATAGGCAGTGCCCTCTGCCTTGCATCACAATATTCCGCAATTTAGCGCCAGTATTTTCTTGAATCTTTGGCCCTTGCGGCTTCCCTCAACCCAATCCACTTAGCGTCATGCTCCCTTCTCTTTTCGCTAAGTTTATGACGACTTCCTACTGGCTTAAGGCGATTAATTTCCTGCTGTTGACCCGTAGAGAATTGTATATGTTGTTTTCGAACCAGTCGGTTAATTTCTTGATTTAAAGCTATCAACGAGGACTTACCCTGTTTAGGCATACGGGGACCGGCAAATTTAGAGCTTAGATTACGTATCTCTTCCATTTGGACCTCGAAAAACTGTATAATATTAGCATAAGCATAACCCTGCTGTTCTACGTAAGTCTTCTTCACTATCAAACCTACATCGGAAATATTTTTTGACGTCCAGAAGGAGCGTCCATTTGCTTTATTGAAAGCCACCTTGCCCTGGCCCCAATTCCCCGGATCCAATACAGGAAGATCGAAAGTCACTGTCATTCCTACTACACTATGGTCACTCCACACCGACGGAAGGACAAATAGGCTTTCACAGGCCCCAAACATTTGATAGGAGACGACCACATAGTCTAAAAGGCTCTGTGTATGATGAGAGTGAAAGGTAAATTGTGCTATTTTATCGACAGGCAACCTCCCATTTAAAATAACCAAATCTGTACTTCTGGTGCTATCAAGCAGGAGAAACCCCCGTTTGTCAGTTTTTATTTTTTCCGGTAGTAAAGATTCCGGAATGTGCCAAATTTCCTCTTTATCCGGGTTGGCGTAAATCTCCATAGCAGAATTGGAGATTTTAGCATTTAAGTCTCTAACTAATACCACTAAGTGGCATTCTTCCATGGTAGCTATCTCATGAATATGTAAGAAAAGTATGCTCAACAGATGATCAAAGTTTCTCCCAGGAGCGATATATAAATTTGCCATCAGGAAAAATGTAGACCTGCCGGAATCTCCCAAACATGCCAGCTTCATGCATATACAAAGATTTGATGGATGGCAGAAAAGCTTCTGGTTCCAATTGATCGAATTCTTAAGCAGAATGGAGACCCCCCCACTAGCATGTCCCCTTTCAGAGCGCTCAGGAAAAAACAAAGAAGCCATCACAATAGAACTCTTTGCACGACCAAGTTTCTTGTAAATATATGATTAAAGGGTTCATGGATTTCAAAAAATTCAATTTCGTCTCTTTATGACCCAAACCGGCCATATTCCAAGACAAAAGTAACCTCCCCCAGGCTACCTCAAAGGAGCGCTCCTTTCTGATACCGAACAGGTGTTATTCAGAGCTCTTGCAACCCAGCTCCACTGGGCCGATTCATCTTCTATATCTATGGCCTGGGAAGCAACTGCTATATCTGACACCAGGTTTATTAAGCAACCCCTTTTATCCAAGGAGACCACGATATTTTTAGCATGGCCCAATGAATACTCAGGGTCGGGGCCCATCGCATCCAGCGCCACAGACTTAACGGCCCTGGAGGATTTCGGGCACCGAATTGTGGGGCACATAGTGGGATATTCCTCAAATTCTAGAACAGGTGTTATGTTGAGGCCTCGTTTCAGAAAATGCTCACAGTTCTGCATAACCAAATTGGCCACAATTAAGGAGCAAAAGGTAACTCTAGAGTAAGACAGACTCTCATGTAAGTTAATCTTCACATTTAAAATATCCCTACTTGCTATCAACTTTAGTGCCTCTATTTCTGAAAATAAATTGAGAATGAATCCTCTATTTACCGGAATGGATTCATTGTCAAATAGCCAAGTGAAATCCACTATAGGAGATGAAACATTCTGTACCACACTGACTTTCTTTGTAGCGTCCCTTGAGGGAATCCATAAAGGCACCCTATCGCTGCGACTAACAACTTGTTCCCCGCCATTGGGCTGAGTATTCGAATACAACACAATGGTCGAGGTCGGGACCTCTAAATTTCGATTGGGCAACACTGTGGTCCCTCTAAGTTCTATTCAGCCCCATCTTTGAAATACTTAGCGTTTTGGGCCCCGCCTCTAGGTTACCATCCACCCTAACCCCAGGAACCCCAGACCATGTCTGGTGCATAGGAACCCCGCCTCCCATTTGCAAACCCCTTCCCAAAGGTTCGGCCAACTCGTTAGTCGGGAGAGAATGGAATACTTGAGGGGCCTGCAACAACAGGTTTGATGGGGAAACTACTGTTCCAGAAACCCCCAGTCTCTCAGCCGGTATCAAATGCGCTGTGAGGGGGTCCCTAGGGGTGCCCTCATCAGACGGGGGTTTAGGACCTCCCTCCACCATTAATACAAACTAAGACACAAAATGTCTCATGTCTTTAGCTTCGAGAGTCTCCATTCCAGTGTGCTGCTCAAACAACTGCAACAATATCTCAGTAGGTATGCGCTGACTCTTTGGGCTATTGAGTCGTCCAGTCAGTCTTTACTCAATCAATGTCTTTAGCTGGGATTTTTCTTTTCAAAAAGTTCATCACCTGTTGATACTTTTTCATCACCAACGGTGATGGGGCATCTGATATCGGGTTTCTCTGGGGTTCCTTCTCTGGCCGCTCTATAGCCACTTTCCATTCTGCCTACAAACCACTCGGTACCACAATGTCGAAGAAGGTATTCAAATCCACCCACAAGACTTGTGAAATCTTCACAAATCACTCAATTTGTGTATACCATTCCACCAGCTTTTCTCACAATTTTGGGAAATCATTGGTGAATGAAGCAAGATCAATCCTACTCCAAGGCACATGGACATAACCTCCACCAGGCACATCCATTGATGGAAAATTTGACGCACCCTCTCCATCCAATTCAGATGGAGGCAACTCTCCTTTTGTTATCTTTTGATCTCTCTTTTTCGACCATTTGCCTTCCCACTTATTTAGCTCACTTCATTTTCAGCTGCAACTAATTAATTCCTTAATTTGCGTTTTCATTCTGGGTATTCTCTTACTGCAAATGTCAATCGCATCAAAACATACACAATAACTTTTCTGTAATGACTTGGTCTGGATTAAATCTACATCATGTGTTCGGGCAAATTCAGACAATTTATCATGAGCTTGCCCTGCTCGTTTAGTGAAATCTTAACACATGAATACGAGTTTGTTCTCTTAGTAGGTATCTAATCGGGAAAGATCAAGGTTTCCAAATATCCTCTTATCCAGTTCTAACTTTAGTTACACCACATCCACTGCATTTTCTCTCATCGGGGTCTGAATTATTTATTTGCCTAATCCTGAACCTTCACTTTCTCTTGGGGACACGTTTATGAACCTAATAAAATCATCTAGTTCTTGGGAGCTAATACCATTCTGTACTACAGAGGTATTGGATGCTATCCTTTCTTTGAGATTACTGTTAATAACACTCTGTGGTGCATTCCAAATAAACATGTCAAAATTTTGCGATCTTGGAGTGGACTCTCTTATAGGAATAAATCCTGTCTGCTTCATGGTTGATGTTGTAGAGACTACATAAGGGATATTCACCCGAGCCGGGACTAAAGGAGTATTTCCTGTTCCTGGGACCACAGGAGCATTAGCTGATATATCTACTCCAGTAGGGATTGTCAAAGTTGTGTCAAGGTTCCTGCCGACTCTGGTTTATACAAAGGAGCTGCCGGACCAATAGTGACCGGAACAGTTATTGCATGTGGGGCCTTGGGAACAGTGGAGTTAACAAGGACACTTTCCAACAATAATGTTGACAATCAGAAATAGGATTTCGTTTCAACCCAGCAAATTATTTCTTTACCACAATTCTCATTTGCCGTCAACAACCAATAACAGTGAGGCACTCTATGACATATCAACCAACAACAGCACTACACTAACGCCAACTGTCCAATCTCAGCGCGGCATACTATGGCGTCTTTCTCACTCCTCGCAGTGTCTCACCCTCCTTTACAATTTTTCTCGAGCATTGCAGTACTAGCACAACAACAAATGCAAAGCAAATTAAAAAACTCTGGCTGCTCTACTAAAGAATCAATAGTATTCAGTCACACAAGAAATTTTTCGGAGCAACACTTTCTAGCCTACTCTGACTTACACTTGAGTGAAACCTCGACCAGCGAGGAATCACCCGGATTAGTGTAGCTTCACCCCTACGCAAAAGAATCCACCACACCAATCACACCTTATTCTCACACAAAGGAAAATGTCCCTATCTCAATTATGCAAACACAAGGAGATGATGGACGGAGCAGTGAAACTTTTCAGACACTCACCCCCAGTCACAGATCTGGGTTGAATCCCTCATCATTCTTTAGCTCACTTCGCCACCCCAGTTCAGACCCAGCCATATGCAAATCAGTCTTGACCCTGTGCCTCATGGGAACAGTCCAGCCCGAACATCCAAGCCAGATCTTCCCTGGACTGGAAACAAGCATCTATCTCAATTATGCCATCAAACGTACCTCACGACTAGCACCAAAAAAACTTAGCAAAAAATTACAACACAGTGTTTTCTTCACTGATAACTTATTACCATCATCATTACTTTATTTCGATCACAAGGGATCATAAAAGTACACAGCACATACATTGTACAGTAAAAAGAAGCAGATGAGTGGACGTAGTAAATTAAGATCATCTTGTATAAAAATTGATATAAAATCACATAAGTTAAAAGACAAAATACATCATAAAGTGCTTTTCGTGCGCCAAAATCACAGTGTATGTCCAAATTTTTTGGCAAATCACATGTCATTTCCATGGGAATATATTTAAGATCACATAAATTCAAAAAGTGCAGTACGTCATAAAGTGCATTTCAAACGCTTTAACCACGGTGCCTGCCAATATCTAGATAAGTCAAAGACCACAGCTCTGCGTGTATCAGTACTCAAAATTCTTAATACTTCTAGGTAGTGGCCGGAGCCGACTAGTTTACAGAGTGGTATTATCCATTTTTTCCTAAGAAGTTTATAGTTAGGGCAGAAAAATAGCAGATGCACAATAGATTCAGGACTAGCATTACAGGCCGGACAGAGATCATCAGTAGGGACATCATTGCGCCACTTTTTGCTAAAAGGTTTCGTGGGTATAGTCTTATAGCGAAACTGAAAAAATAATTTACGAGCCAAAGGGGGGACAATTTCATCTAGTGTGTCCTCAAAACAGGGAACCGATTTAAAGTTTAAAAATTCAGTAGTCAAACGGCCCTCTGCTTTTACCATGACTTGCAATGATGTTACTTCCCAGAACTTTTCTTTCAGGCTCGTTCGAGCTTATTACTATCCTGGGATGTTAGGCTATGTCAAGCCTTATAACCACTTCAACTTCTTTGCATTAAGCACTTCCAGATCCACACAACAACTGAAAACATTACCGCATCAAACCACGTAATCTCTGCATAACACCACAAGCTAGACATAAACAATTGCAGCGCACGACCCTATTCACACTCACTTCTCTCCTGTTACAACTCTCTTTCAAACTGCTGGAATTCCTCTGATTCTCAGACTGAAGAAATGGGCTTTAGGGGCTTGAACTGGGTTTGAACAAGGCTGAGGCTCTCACATAGATATAGTAACTCCTTATGTCTCAAAAACGAAACCATCCAACAAGCTAAATTCTGAGAGTGTGCAAGTGCATGATTTACAATCTCTCAACTGATGGATCTTTTAAGTTGACTGAGATGCAAAGGGAGCTTCCAATAATAAAACAATTCAATATTCTTGAAGCCCATTTGGCCACACAATAAGGACCAAGAATCAGTGATTGAAATTAAGGAATTTTATATACAATTAATGGTCAATCCAATTTATATGCATGTCAGGAGAATATTAAAAAGATACAGGATTACAGCTGGCAAGCTGAAATATCACAATAGGTTCAGTCTCAATAGGATAAGATACAAATTAATCACAGTCACAGCAATACAGAAACTGAGAATTAGAAATGGGTGTTCCTTAAAGAAACTCTGATTCTCTCTCCTAAACATGAATAAGTCCTAAAGTCATCTAATCAAGTTTCTAAGCTTAGAATAAGGATGGTTTGCAGAATAGGTCTCAAAGAAATTTGAAAGTGCAATATGGTGCCAGCATAGTGAAGACTCCAGTAGAGTTCTTTCTAAATTGGAATAAGTGTTTAGAGTGAAGCTTCTTATTTGTAAGAATAAAGGAAACAGAAAGGTCTGTACCTCACAAGGCCTAATGAAGTCTGCTCTAACTTCTAACAGTGAACACATTCTTATTAATTTCCACACTTCCAGGAACCAATCATTTCTCTTCTTGTGTTGTACATTTGCAACATTACCAGACTTTCCTATCCCACAGAACTCGGACAGTTACTGCAACCTTGAGAATTCCCGTATATGTGATGAATAGGAAGCTTCATCTGCTCATTAGGTCCTCATGTTCTTGCCAAGAATCCTCTTCTCAGGACTTACTATCGAAAACTAACACAGACAACAATACTCCTTTCTCAAGCTAATGAAACCTTGAGAACGCATGTGCAAAAGAAAAGACACTCTGACAAAGGAAAGTACATTTCAAATCGCAAGGCCTTTAGTCAGCCTAACTTTAACTAAACATTTAAACGTGCACATCAAATACATGCTTATACTTGTGCACATACAACTCAAGAACAAATTCAAACGTGAGTAAAAGCATACATGCTCACACTTTCAAATATGACTTTCAGAATATATGCAAATGTGACTTTAAGTATAAACGCAAACTTGAATACAGAATACGTCTTCATGTTAAACTGAACATTAGCGCACACGTTTATAAAACTAATTTCGGCAGTAAATACATTTCATTCATGCAATTAAATGTCCACACATGTTAATATTAGTAAAACACACAGTAATTATAGGGGCATATTTACAAGTAGCTAGCGTCACTGCAGCATCATTTATTTTACACAGCAGCAGCTCAATCAGTGCTCCATACTGCTCCATATTACAAACTGATGCATTGGACCCAATGTGTCAGTTTGTAGAGGCCTGCGTCACATTATACCTGCACCAGGTATAATGTATGCAGGGTAGTTTCCAAGTTAAAAGCCACATAGAACTGACAGTGAAATTTACAACTTTTCACTGTGTGACTCTACGACTTAACTGCATCAAAATCCCCATGCCTTCTTAAATCAGGTGTAAGGATTGACGCAGGGCTTTTAACATGGGACTCACCTCTGTGTTCTGACGCATTGCTGGAGTTGCATCAGTTTTACGACCAACTCCTGCAATGCGTCACTTTAGCGCCAAAAGATGCTTCAGAATTTGTGATGCATCTGTGAATCCTTGCGCCATTGTAAATACAGCGCATCCATTGCGTCGTTAGGGCATTTGCGGAGGGTGAAATAAATGCGTCAGTTCTTATAAATATTCCCCTTAGTGTCACATGTAGGTACATACATAAGGGCATTTCTGTGACGTGTAAGAATGAAGTCTAAATTCCGCTACTCCATTTGCTTAAATAAAACAACGGTTGGGGAAGCGTTTTCTGAGCTCCTAAAGCAAAATGTGGAGATTAAAAAGCACACTTCGTAGACTTTCGTGCGAACTTAACTGAGGTTAAATGGCAGCTTACTGAGGTGTCAGAAAGCTATGGAGGTTTCCACAAGGGAATGATTCCTGTGGCGAAAAATGCATTTGCGAAAACGCTTCCTGCCGGAATCTTCCTGACTCATGAAAAATGGTGAGAGAAAAAAGCTTGTGTTCTCATCAAAAGATGATTTCTGGTGAATGCCTATGATGTATATTTAGATTTTGAACTCTTCCTAGAACGCAGTTTCTCTGAAATTCTAAGGATGAAATCGAACAGGCAACTTGAATTATTCTGGAAATAAACTTAACACAAACAAACACGCGTGCAAGCCTGTGCAATCATAAACACAGAAAAACACACACATATAAACACACACACACACGTACATAAACGTTCGCATAATGCCGAATGGCCATGCCAGCCACTTGTTTAAAGCCTTATTTTTTGAAGCGTTAAAAGTGTTCACAGTGTTTGCATAGCCTGCCATAAATGCCATAGAATCATGGACGAGGGCATAGACTCTGGTTAGGTTTTTCTTTTTTCTTTTATTATTTTATCTAAGTGGTCTATTTTATTTGATATTTTAAATGTTTTTTGAGGTTATTCAAGCGGGAAAAATATATCCAGCAAATTGTGTTAGACAATTAATCCATCAACCTATATTGCTCTCCTTACCTAATAATCAAATAAGTGTGGAATCTCAGTGAACAGTTGTATGTAGATTCAAGGAACCAAACAGAAAGGTGAGGTGTGTTTAGGATAATTGGAAAAAAACGAACTTTCTTAACTAATATTAATAATTCGTCCACAGAGCCCTCAGCTGTACTCAAAGATGCAATAGAATGAGAACAAATGCTTCCAAATAAATCTTTTCTTAGTGAAAGAATGGTTATTCAGGGTCGTCTTTTTCTTTCCCTTTGGCCCTGTTAGTAAATGATTTAACTGTGGAGGGTGAAGAGATCCGGAACTACGAAATGGCAATATAGAGAGTGCACAAGTCATGTTCTTAATGGATTGTTCCACAACATATTATTTTCCAATTTGCAATTTATGTCGTTACCCACTGTTATAACTCACATAAATCAGTGGGTCATCAGAGAGATTCCTCGCTGATTTATTTGTAATAACAAGGAAAAGAACTGAAAAAAAACATTTCAGGAGGGATGCATTTATTCATCCATAGTGGGATTCTGTGGTCTGAAATAACTCGTTTATTGAAAGTGACACCCATGTAGAGTACAATATCAGTACAAAAGAGGAAACATAAATATTACTGAGCAATGAGTGCTTTACGTGACGAACTCCCCTGTCTAGCTTTCTCTTTTTTTTAAAGAATAGTGCTACTCTTCTTCCAAAATGTTATTTTTTGCGGTAAGAGTGGCTTTCTTTTACGAAAATGGAACAAATAAAAAAAGGCTGGGTTGTGGAAGCCGATGATGGCCTCACATCCAGGACTTACTACCCTTTTTTTTAAAGTATAAACTGTACAGAAGACTGTCCCCCTGAATTTCTATTTCTCCTTTTTTCTCACAATTCCTCTGCTGCTTCTCTGTTTAGAATGTTTTTTATTTCTACCAACTGATATTAATTATTCGCTCTTTCTTCTGATCGATGGAAAATACACAGAGGAAGAAGAAGGTAGGTGAGCCTGCCTGCTGCCATTCCACTGTTTCATGTGGGTCTCTCAAGACGGCGAAAACAACTTTTGTTTTCCACTTTTGCTACACATCAGTGAATAACTGGAACCAGAATCCTGCATTCACACTAAAGGTTCTCTGTGAAAGCCATACATAACAATACTATTTCTACTGAAGTACACACATTTCCAAACTAGCTAAGTGTGGCACTTAGCTCACAGTGGCGGCTCCTCCGCTAAGGTGGATGAGCGTTGCCTCACTGCTCATTGAGCAGTACAAAATAAAAATAAAATGATAATAACAAGAAGTTATTATCATTTTATTTGTCTTTGTAGGGGCTGGGCTCGCCGCCGTCGTAGGGAGCAGGAGTGGTATGCACTCCCTCCCTAAGTACGCATGACGGCTTGGTTGGCCCTCTGGGGCCGACCAAACAGTCATGCGTACTTGGCATGTTCTCCACTGGGCTGTGTTGCACAGCCCACTGGAGAACATGCCCAGCCTCTAAGGTACTGCCTGAGCAGCCAAACAGGCCGCTCAGACCAATCATGACGCTGCTCGTGTAGCGTCGTGATTGGCTGGCAGACTCCGGGAGCCTGGGTGCTTCCAGTGGCAGAGAGCGAGGATGGAGGAAAGACGTGCGGCGGTGGCGAAGAAGGTAAGTTTATTTTTTAATTTCACATATTTCATATGTGGGTTGCAGTATGTAGTTGCAATCTGCATGTATGACTAAAGTGTGTGGTTCCAGAGAACATCATTATGCTAATTTTAAAACAACTTCTGTGACATACGTCTAGGAGAAGTGCTTAGTCATGTAGAAAACCTACTTTTATACATTAGTTACGCGACCCTCATGTGTGCCTTGTAGGGCTGTGTCAAGTAGTGTAATTTTTCATGAAAATATATCAGCATTTTTCATATTTATGAATTAAGTGTGAAAAGCGTTTTGTCAGTATTTCGCCTTACTTTTTTCATGCAAAGGCATATTTTGGGGGAAAAAATTGGTACAAGAGGATGGCAGAAGCTGGGGGTTAGAGCAGGAAATATCTATTGATGAAGAAATGTTGCATAAATCAGTCTCCAAAGGCATACAGTACACATAATTGCATAATGCAAATTTTTGAGAAATGTTTGAACTTGATGTCACAGAAAATTTTGGGATTTAGCTAATTTCACTGGCATAATTTAAATTCCGCCAACTTGGAAGCCCCCAGAGTTAGCTGCTTACTGTAAAAAGTAGGTGAAAACATGTGTTACCACTGTGAACAGATGCAAAAAGCTGTTTGTCACTGTGTAGGCCCAACTATGTAGTCCATGAAAAGGCCTGATTGGGAATAAAAATGATTTTCACCACTCAGCTAGAGAAAATTGTAGGAAAAAAATAATCAAACGTGAAAGTTGATTTTGACAAGTGTAGTAGAAAAGTTAGTTTTTTATAATTTAATCTGTGCTGCCTGAGAGCAAACTGGAATTAAAACCAATTTGCCTAGCTGTCCCACTCTGGTGACTGCATTTAGCTTCCCCGATTAAGGGGCCAATTTCGATGCGGTCGGAAACGGCTTCAACCATTGGTCGGAGCCGTTCTGACCGCATCTAAATGTCCTGTTCGGATTCATTTCTGACCCACCCATTTTGATGGGGTCGGTCGGAAAGGAATCCGAACCGGATTTCCGAATGGCCTCCGACGGGCTCAGAGAGCCCGGCTGCCATTTGGAAATCCTCCATCAATCCCTCGGGCGGCTCTTTCCGGCCGAGGGATTATGATGGAAGATTCCCACAGCCTTTCTGTGCTGGCCTTTCCGACAAAGAAAGGCTATGGGAATCCCACTTTTGGGGCCCCCAGCAGGGCCCCATAGGTGCAAGGCCACCTATGGTGCCCCCCTGTTGATCCCTGCACCCGGTGGCAGGCACCTTGAGGTGCCTGCCACCGGGTGCAGGGATGAACTGCACCTCTGCTCTTTACAATGAGTGCATGCATTCCGTTCAGAATGCATGCTCCCATTGTAAAGAATAGGATTGCGACCGAACAGTGTTCGGTCACATCCTACTTGCTGGGCTGGAACCGACGACAGGAGGTCGCTCGGTTCCAGTTCCTAAACGATGTCGGACGGACTCCGGTCCGTCCAACATCGTAATCGGGCCCTAAATGTGAAAAACGATTCTCCAAGAGGGCAATGTAGTTAGTTGCCTCTTTGAGCCGGTCGGATAAATTGGTATGAACACGACCACTTACCAGTGGTGAGTCATCTGAGAGGGGACAGGAAAGCAGCAGCAAGAAGGTTTTCAGATTTTTTCCTTTTTCAACCTTTGCTGGACCAGGGCAAGGTTCTGATGTTATCCCAAGGAGAGTGTCCCATTAATGTGCAGGATGTCCAGGTTCGTCCCCACATTGAGCTTTTTAACACATGACTTCAGCAGGATCTTGCAGTTAAGGT
Organism: Calotriton arnoldi; assembly: GCA_963921515.1. Taxonomy (NCBI): domain Eukaryota; kingdom Metazoa; phylum Chordata; class Amphibia; order Caudata; family Salamandridae; genus Calotriton; species Calotriton arnoldi. Next base: position 177,839 of record CAWUFW010018324.1, read on the forward strand.
ATCTAGTCTTGGGAAGCTCTACCTGGCCTTAGCATTCAGCTTTTCCCAGTGGGAGGATTTTTAAAACCTAAAAAGTGATTAAGTATGAAGGTAGAACTGAGACCACTAAAAAGCAGCAAAGTTATCTCAATGAGTAAGCAACCTCAGAGGCTATGAGATCCAGCCTCTCACACTCCAAGATTTCAGTGCTAAAACTGAAGTTTTCAGCAGGGATTTGACAAAGACAGATTCAGCCAAGACCCTCCCTGGCTTCAGCATCCTGCCTTGGTCTGTTAGAAGATTTTGAAAACCAGAAAAGTAACAAAGTTCCAAGGTAAAAATTGTGACTGTTGTCACATTTGGATCCTTTTCTACCACAAACATTGACATTCACAAGTGCTTTATGTTTTCTTGGCACTATCTTCCTTACATATTTAAAAAGTTGTGTCATTTTGCTTATTAATTCTTTCCTCATTTATTCTAAATTAGTTTGGGAATTTTTCAGTGGTGCTCCTAACTTTTGTGTTGTTTGGAACTGCTTGAACATGCATTTCCTGGTGGAATTCCTGTTGCTTGTGCCATAGCTTGGCCTAGCTAAATTGTTTTCATTAAGATGGTAAGTGTACACTTATCTGCATAATATAATTTTTCTATTTAAAGATTTAACCTAGTTGGCTGTTGACCGGTTTAGAAAGAACATGGAACACGTTTAAGAAAGAGTCTGACTTAATAAGCTAAATAATTTTTGCAGAATTCATTGGTCCGTTTAAAATATGATGGCACTTAAAAAAGAAGAAGAAATAGTAACTTAACAAGATGAGCTTATGACTGTGCTTTTTTTTCCAAAGTTACTACTTTTATGGCCTTCACCATCTACCAGTATGTACACAATTAAATCCAAGAATTAATAGATTTCTGAACATATGCCTAAAATACTAAACCAGCAGATTTTCTGCTGTATATGTGTGTAAAGGGGGTGTGAAGACCATTGAGTTTATTGGGAACATTGATGAATACCCAAAAAGACTTTGTGGGTTTTCGAAATGTTTCAGAATGTCAATCCTGCTCCAGAACACTTATGCTCATACTCTTACATTTAAATCTTTTCCTCTAGAGTATCTGCCAAACTTCCAGATATTTTCAAGTGGTAGGGCCCATCTGCAGGGATAATTCCATTGATGTAGCAACTTTAGCAATCAGGACCTGTCTTTTGGCCATGTGTCACATTTAAAACACCCAACTTGGTTGTACAGGAACCTTTGAAAAAATGATATGTTCAAATTTGCCTTTTAGAGACTAGGGTTTTTAAAGTTTGGTGGGTGTGAGGCATCTGCCAACATTGGAGGCTGCCCCGACCACCACCTTTCACTTCTACTGGAAAAGCATGGTTTCCAGAAGCCAAACCTGTACAATGCACAGCCACAGTCAGCCACAGTCTGTCCAGGACACAGTGGTGGGCTGGGCTAGGAAATTCAGTGAAGGACTCCTTACCCTTAATAGGAAAGTGCAACCATCTTCAAATTTCCTTGCGCAGAACAGCCATGGTGCTCCAAGCAAGGAAATCCCTCAAAGCCTCTGAAATGCAGAGAAAAAACTCCTTTCATACCAGGGCCATTGAGGTTTTGTGCTTCTTAAACAACCCCACCCCCCTATAACTGGACTCGGCCAAACAAACCTATTGCCCACTCTGCATATTCTTCTTTCATCAGTGCATCTGCCACACTAGTGTGCATTGAGTTCCATTAAATGCAGAGAGAACCTTTCCAGACAGGCACAGATCTTATAATATGGGAGGTTCTACTGAAATTGCAGGCGTGCCCCTCAAATTGCAGCTTTTAAATGACCTCATTGCATTTTGTCTGCAGCAAACCAGGGAAAGCAGGTAGTCCTGTTATACTCAGTTGTTCACTTCCTTGGTGTGTCTCTATTATGGCTTACAGGTGCCATCAGGGGAAGGTGGTCAACCCTCAGTCTAAAATACTATGGTCTAGGCAAAGCATGAGTCTGCACGATGTGTCCTCCCTTCTGAACAATCATGACATTGAGTACCAAATGTATGCAGATAATTTTCAGTTGCCAATTCACCTAGTGGTGATGAGTAGAATCAACCAGTCTGTCGGCTAATACTCCAGAGAGAGGTTTTGGATCCAAAACCACGATTGTCGTAGTTATCTTCATACCCCAAAATATTTATTTATTTATGCATCATTTATTTTGGGTTTTTAAAGCACTATGCACAGCCATTAGATAATTTAAGAGTGTTACAGCTGGTTATACAGATGCCTAAAGAAAGAAAAAGTAGGCAGCAAAAATGTTTGAACAAACGGGTGATAGCTATGTCCAATGTTCTTTATTCAGGATCAATGATTATGTAAGCCTGAAGGTAAATCTAAATTGTTCCATTTTCAAGTTTGATAATTGTTTGCCAATGGATGAGGGTAATTGGGGTTGTTTCTTCTCCAGTAGGCAAGGTAAGGCATCTGGGGTATTGCAGACTTTACATTTTCTTTTGAGCATCAGATTGCGCAATGTTTTAAGTCTTGACATTTGCAAGTACGTTGCCACAGGAGCCTAAGTCATTTAAATAGCACAAGGAACAAAACGTCTTTAGCATGCCTATTACACTATCCCTACTGCCCCATTCGAATTTTGTATGTCCAAAAATCCCATGTAAGGACACTTAACAGCTGCAGGTTATCAATAATGAAGGCAATGTGCTGGACTAGTGTACACGTTATCCATCCTACCTCCTTAATGATCTGATTGTGTGCAGTTGACTCTGGAACTGCACAGGGTTTTGCCTTCTCTGATAGTCTCTTTAATGTTTATCTTCAGCTACTGAAACTGCCCCTCCTGTTCCAGGATCTTGACTTTTAATTGTATGCTGATGGCATCACATCCAGATCCTTGTAAGATGCAACCCTGATGTCACTGCCAGGGATGCACAATCCCAGTGGTTCATGGCAGAGATAAGGAACTGTATGGGCCAAAGGTAAACAAAGACAAGACTAAACATATGGCTGTGTAAGCGGGTGCAAGCTTCTATTGTTGCTCCTTCTTACCATGGGTGATTGTTCAACTTGGTTTCAAGAGTGATGTTGCTCTGTCATTAACTGTGCAAGTTCAACACAGATTCTGCAAGTTCTTCCTATGACTTGAGCTTTCTTAAACATACTTTCCTACCATAGACTGCTGTGTAGTGTCTTTACATTTTTTCTGACTCCATCTTCTTGCATCTTTCATTTCCACATATCACTGCATATTGCATCTATTTTCAGCTATTTTATATTCCTAAAATCTGTCATTTTATCACATTATCCACTATAAATATCCATAGTGTTAGAGTTTTTTCTCCCACATTGACTATTGTTCTGCTCCTTTACTCAATTTATCTTCCACTTCTCACTAATTCCTACATTCGGTTTTTAAATCTGTAATTAGGTTGCACTACCTATCCTCCTACCTCTTCAAATATTTCTTCTGAAATTCTTTGCATTTATACTTCCTCCTCTCTCTCCACTTTTAAATATCTTGTTTCCTCCTCATTCTTCCTGTGCCCAATTGTATGCTCCTTTTCTCTCATAGCACTATAACACTGGAATGATTTTCCTCTTTGATTACATTCACCTTCCCCCATGCATCCTGATAGTCTCTCTTTAAATAATGCCTTGTATATTTAGACTGATTCTAAACTATTTTATTTACGACAATGTATTTCGACTGAGTCAGCCTACATAATCAATGGAGCACAGAGGTTTACTCAAATGTTTCTCCTATCAACGTCCTTCATTGATGCCTTCAGGCTCCTGTGTACAATTCAAAGCACTGTGCATTGTACACTAGACTTTCTATGGAACAGCATCTTCTCTCAAGAACACATATTGAATTGATATGTTCTTACCAATGTCTTCAATTAACAAATCAGTACCCATTGTCACAGATAAAGGGAAGGTGGTCCCACATTTTCTTTTCTTTACCATAAATTGTGGTCATTCCTGTGCACCAATTAGAATGCTCCTACCTAGTATCTGGTCATTTGTCACAGAGCCTAAGTGAGTCACAAGAAAACTTCAATGTCCACCTTCCCAATATAAGCAGTCTCAAACTAATTGGTATGACTCGTGGACTTATCAAAAGTTCTATAAGCTCTTCAACTTCTCATCATATATTGTTTGGGGTATTTGTAAATGGCTCTCTGTGCATAGATAGGTTGTCCTGGCTTATAGCAAGCACAAAACCAAACAATACTGGGTATTGTTTGAACACAGTGCAAACTGTTGCCCTCACCATGAAGTCTGGCAGAATATGGTTTAATTTCTTCAACTCAATCAGTTTATGAATTCGCCCATACTTCTTGAATATTTCAGATCAGTCTTATTTTATTCAAAATTCCTATGTCTTTTTGATTTTTTTGTTTCTCATTCATTTATTCTATATTCAATAAATAATGTATCAATGAAATATTTCCAAGTATCTCAATGCATTTCACGCTGCGTGGGCTTCATCAGGGGAATTCTAAAAATAGTGGACATTACTTGATTGATTATTATGCCATACAGTCAAAATACTCGTCCTTAAATATCACAATCCTTCTGAAAGATCCCTCAAATAAGTGCAATGAGCACGTCAGACATTTATTTCTAATGACTACTGTTATATATGACTTCAATACCTCCATTGAAACGACCAAGATTTCTATTCATGTACCAAATTGGCACATATTTTACTCAATTTAAATACATAAACACAATTTTTTATAACACTTTACAAATTACCTAGATAGAGTGAAGATATTTACATCATATAAATTGTTAACAATTGTGACAAACTGTCATACAAATACAATGTAAAGTTTGACTCTCTAGTTACTCATATCTCAATTGTTTTGTATATATGATTTTCTTTATCCATCAAAAGCTGCCAGCTGGACTTTTTTTAATTTCCGTAGCCCAAACTCCATGTGCTAACACCATGTGTTCTCACTTTTAGTAGTTTGAAGTAATATCTGAGTATGGGATTGTTAGACCTGGCACCATTGGCGTGGGTCTCCCTTCCATTTTTTTTGCTGTTGCCTCCTGTGTTTTTCCTATGTTTTGCTGGTTTAGATGCTTTGGGCACTTTGCCACTGCTGTTCAGTGCCAAAGTGCGAGTGCTCCCTGTTGTAAATTGTTGTATGAATTAGTGACTCCATGATTGGCTTATTTGATTTACTTGTCAGACCCTAGTACAGTGCACCATGTGTGCCCAGGGCCTGTAAATCAAATGCTGCTGGTGGGCTTGCTGCACTGATTGTGCCACCCACAGAAGCAGCCTGTAAAATGTGGCTCAGGCCTGTCATTGCAGAGCCTGTGTACAGTCTGGGACTGCCATGCTGACTTGGCAAGTGCACCCACTTGCCAGTCCCTAAACCTTCCCTTTTCTACATATCAGTCACCCCTAAGGTAGGCCCAAGGGCAGGGTGCATTGTATTTAAAAGGTAGGACCTGCCCTGATGTGTGTGGCATGTCCTGATAGTGAATTACAGCCAATTTCGTTTTTCACTATTGCAAGGCTATCTGTTCCCATAGGCCAGAATGGGCAGTTTGATTATAACATCTTATAATCCTAACTGACCCTAGGAACAAGATAGAAAAACGAATTTAGTATGCCTGAACTCAGAATGTTAAAATACATCTTTTAGTGTGGGTGACTTTTACATTCTGTGTTTGAAAATACCACTTTTAGAAAGTAGGTATTTTCTTGCCTAACCTTCCATTGTGCCTCTGCTAGGTTTGTGTATTCACTGTCTGGTTTGTGGGTGACAGGGGGCTGGAGAGGGCCTTGGCTCCAGCAGTCTGATGGGTCAGGCCTGGACTGAATAGGACCCACATAGAATAGAGAGTAGGGGGGAGGAGATTTCCTTTCACTGCCCTGAGCCCTCATAGAATAGAGAGTAGGGGCGGAGATTTCCTTTCAGCTACCTGGGCCAGGTCTGCTTTCAACAATGCTGTCTCCACCTCCTGCCAGGAAGCTGCACAGAACTGGTTTTGGTCAGGCACAGACACTCTCTGCCTTCAGAGACAAAGGATTTTTGAGTATAAATATGGGGACCCAGACCCCAGAACTTTAGATCACTTCTGGGAATCAAGACGAACCTTTGCCAAGGAGAAGAACCAAGGAAGCTGAAGGATTTGACTGCCCCTGTGCCATTGTGCTATTTTCTGGGGTTGGCCTGCAGTGGTTACTTATTTGCCAAGGAAAGGAGAAGGAACTTTTATTGAACTTTCATCATCTTGAAGAAGAATCTCCAAGGGCTTGAAGTGTGCTTGCCTCCTGCTGAAGTCTCAGGGACACAAGACTTCACCCCCAGCTCCCCCCTGAATTTCCTTGCTGGGAATACCGTCTGCAGAAGCCTGCATATTGTTAGGAGCTGGAAGCGCGACGCAATGAGAAGAAGCGTGTCGCTGTCGCAGCTGCTGCCGTCGCATCGCCGGAGAGGCGTGTTGCCACCGCAAGGGTCGCTGTCGCATCACCGGAGAAGCGTGTCGCAGGGCCTGTCGCGGCTCAAGAAGTTACCGAGTTCGCCGCACGGCCGTCGGGCGTGCACGCATCACCTTCACGTTGTCGCATCGCATCAAAGACGCCATCTTGTCGCATCGCACCGGATCGTCGCATCGCATCGAGGCGCCAGCTCATCGCATTGTAACCGGAACGCAGTACGAGATCGACGCATCACCTCCTCTCCGGTAAGGAACAGACGCATCCCCTACTTTGCGCAAACATTGAGGACCAGACGCATCGCCTCCCCCGAAGCAAGGAACCGACGCATCATCCTCCCTGCGAACCTTTTGTTTGTTTTGCGTTACGCATCCAAGGTACTTTGTGAGAAACGTGTCGCATTTACCATCTACATTGAACTAAGCTATTTTCTACCATTTTAAAGTCATTTTCTGAAATACTGTATTGTGGATTTTTGTCGTTTGGGTCTTGTGTTAAGTCTATATAAAGATTACTTATTTTTATAAAACCTGTGTAGTGTCCATTTGTAGTGTTTCCACTGTATTACTGTATGTGTTCACAAATGCTTTACACACTGCCTCTGAGATAAGCCTGCCTGCTTGTGCCAAGCTACCAAGGGGGTGAGCTGGGGTTATTTTAGGAGTGTAGCCCCCTTACCCTGACTAGAAGCAAGGGTCCCTATTTGGACAAAGGTGCATACCATTGGCAACTAGAGACCCCCAGTTCTAACATTGGTGGTCAGCGGTGAGGATTCTGGACTTGCATTTGTGACTCATATACAGTGATTGGTGTACACTACTAGTGAGTGCAGACCAAACACAACCACATACATTTTGGTTTAATTTTTCCTTGGAACTGTTATTTTTGCTAAAGACTGCCAATTCTTATTGCCATGAGCAAACCAGCATCCAACGCATCTATGGATCTAGATTTTGAGGAAGAGAGGGTGGATACCTACAATGTGAAACAGCTGAAATACTTCTGTAGAAAATTTAAAGTTGCTACTCAAGGCCTCACCAAGAAGGAGGAGTTCCAAAAGGCGCTGAGGGCCTGGTTGGAAGCAAGAAATGCCTCTGAGCTTGTGGGAGAGCCTGTGGAGGAGGCTGAGGATACAGATGGGCAGCTGGATGGGCCATTGGGTACAGTCAGGGAGAGAGTACCTTCCCTGCCAGGCAGCAGTGTTTCTTCCAAAGGCCTGTCCCCAGGAGAGCTGGAGGACAGGGAGAGAAATAGAATGCATAAAATGGAGCTAGCCAAGCTCAAGATGGAGGGTCAAAAGGACCTAGAGAATAAGAAGCTGGAGCTTGAGAATAACAAGTTAGCCTTGGAAAGAGAGAAAGAACGATTAGAGCATGAAAGATTGTTGAGGGAATTAGAGATCAAAGCTAGAAGCTTAGAAATTAATCCCTCTGGTGGCAGCGCACCATCTGTGCCTGCAGAAGGAAGAGTATATTTCCCCAAGGATGTCATTAAGGATTTCCATAAGCATGAAGATATTGGGCAGTGGTTTGCAGCCTATGAGATGGCAATGTTGGCCCACCGGGTCCCTGAGAAAGATTGGGGAGCGGGGTTGTGGGGCCGCTTTGTTAGTGATGGAGGGATACTTTGTTAGACCTGCCCAGTGAGAATAGGATGTCTTATGCCCACATGAAGGAAGCCCTGCTGACCAGGTATGGGTTGACCCCAGAGCTCTATAGACAGAGGTTTAGGAATTGTAAGAAATTGGAGGCAACTACCTGGGTGGAATATGTATCTTTCTTTTGCAGAGCAATGGATGGTTGGGTAAAGGGTAGCAAAGTGGATACTTTTGAAGCGCTCTATGATTTGTTTGCATGGGAGCACTTGTCTGCTAATTGTTTTCCAGAGCTACGCCAGCACCTTATTGATAGCAAACTAACTAACCCTAGGAAGCTTGCTGAGGAGGTGGACCGCTGGGTCAGTACCCGGGTCCACAAGGGTCATGTGGGAGACTTTGCCAAAGGTGGGCAGGGTCCCCAGCAGAAGAGTGGGGGGGACAAGGGTAAACAGAGGGAGTTCCAGAAAGGGCCCCAAAGTAATTCCCAGGGGAACCAAGGGAAGGGTTCCCAGCCTCCCCTGAGAAGAAGCCAGAGGCCCCGACAGGTAAACCTGTTCGCAGGGGCCCCCTACATGTTTTAAGTGTGGTCAAGTGGGCCACTGTTGGTATGATCCCAAGTGTCCCAAGAGGGATCCCAATGCACCACCTAGTGCACCACCCCGTCAGATGGCAAGTGTAGCCCTGGGGAGGAGATGGGTGCCCAAGGTGGGTGGGGTCCCACAGAAATGTCCCTTGTCTCTTTAGGAGATTGTGAGGTGGTCCCTAGGACCCAGCTGCCTGATAACACTAAGAAATACAGGCAGTGGGTGACCATCAATGGCCATAGGGTGGAGGCTCTGAGAGACACCGGGGCCAGTGTGACAGCTGACATGGCTTGGCAGTTCGGGCTGGACTGTTCCCATGAGGCACAGGGTCAGACTGATTTGCATATGGCCATGTCTGAACTGGGGTGGTGGAGTGAGCTAAAGAATGATGATGGATTAAACCCAGATCAGTTGACTGGGGGTGAGTGTTTGATTTGCTCAAACGCTCCGTCCATCATCCCCTTTGGTATCGCTTTGTTCGCCCTAAGTTGGCAGGGTATGCCCAGACGTGGGTCCCTTGCTCACTTTGCCACTGGATTCAAGCTAGCCTGGCTGATGACGGCTGAATAGCCAGAAACCGGTCCCAGGATGCTTGTTTCCGGTCCAGGGAAGACATGGCTTGGCAGTTCGGGCTGGACTGTTCCCATGAGGCACAGGGTCAGACTGATTTGCATATGGCCATGTCTGAACTGGGGTGGTGGAGTGAGCTAAAGAATGATGATGGATTAAACCCAGTTCAGTTGACTGGGGGTGAGTGTTTGATTTGCTCAAACGCTCCATCCATCATCCCCTTTGGTATCGCTTTGTTCGCCCTAAGTTGGCAGGGTATGCCCAGACGTGGGTCCCTTGCTCACTTTGCCACTGGATTCAAGCTAGCCTTGCTGATGACGGCTGAATAGCCAGAAACCGGTCCCAGGATGCTTGTTTCCGATCCAGGGAAGACATGTCTTGGCAGTTCGGGCTGGACTGTTCCCATGAGGCACAGGGTCAGACTGATTTGCATATGGCCATGTCTGAACTGGGGTGGTGGAGTGAGCTAAAGAATGATGATGGATTAAACCCAGATCAGTTGACTGGGGGTGAGTGTTTGATTTGCTCAAACGCTCCGTCCATCATCCCCTTTGGTATCGCTTTATCCGCCCTAAGTTGGCAGGGTATGCCCAGACGTGGGTCCCTTGCTCACTTTGCCACTGGATTCAAGCTAGCCTGGCTGATGACGGCTGACTAGCCAGAAACCGGTCCCAGGATGCTTGTTTCTGGTCCAGGGAAGACATGGCTTGGCAGTTCGGGCTGGACTGTTCCCATGAGGCACAGGGTCAGACTGATTTGCATATGGCCATGTCTGAACTGGGGTGCTGGAGTGAGCTAAAGAATTATGATGGATTAAACCCAGATCAGTTGACTGGGGGTGAGTGTTTGATTTGCTCAAACGCTCCGTCCATCATCCCCTTTGGTATCGCTTTGTTCGCCCTAAGTTGGCAGGGTATGCCCAGACGTGGGTCCCTTGCTCACTTTGCCACTGGATTCAAGCTAGCTTGGCTGATGACGGCTGAATAGCCAGAAACCGGTCCCAGGATGCTTGTTTCCGGTCCAGGGAAGACATGGCTTGGCAGTTCGGGCTGGACTGTTCCCATGAGGCACAGGGTCAGACTGATTTGTATATGGCCATGTCTGAACTGGGGTGGTGGAGTGAGCTAAAGAATGATGATGGATTAAACCCAGATCAGTTGACTGGGGGTGAGTGTTTGATTTGCTCAAACGCTCCGTCCATCATCCCCTTTGGTATCGCTTTGTTCGCCCTAAGTTGGCAGGGTATGCCCAGACGTGGGTCCCTTGCTCACTTTGCCACTGGATTCAAGCTAGCCTGGCTGATGACGGCTGAATAGCCAGAAACCGGTCCCAGGATGCTTGTTTCCGGTCCAGGGAAGACATGGCTTGGCAGTTCGGGCTGGACTGTTCCCATGAGGCACAGGGTCAGACTGATTTGCATATGGCCATGTCTGAACTGGGGTGGTGGAGTGAGCTAAAGAATGATGATGGATTAAACCCAGATCAGTTGACTGGGGGTGAGTGTTTGATTTGCTCAAACGCTCCATCCATCATCCCCCTTGGTATAGCTTTGTTCGCCCTAAGTTGGCAGGGTATGCCCAGACGTGGGTCCCTTGCTCACTTTGCCACTGGATTCAAGCTAGCCTGGCTGATGACGGCTGAATAGCCAGAAACCGGTCCCAGGATGCTTGTTTCCAGTCCAGGGAAGACATGGCTTGGCAGTTCGGGCTGGACTGTTCCCATGAGGCACAGGGTCAGACTGATTTGCATATGGCCATTTCTGAACTGGGGTGGTGGAGTGAGCTAAAGAATGATGATGGATTAAACCCAGATCAGTTGACTGGGGGTGAGTGTTTGATTTGCTCAAACGCTCCGTCCATCATCCCCTTTGGTATCGCTTTGTTCGCCCTAAGTTGGCAGGGTATGCCCAGACGTGGGTCCCTTGCTCACTTTGCCACTGGATTCAAGCTAGCCTGGCTGATGATGGCTGAATAGCCAGAAACCGGTCCCAGGATGCTTGTTTCCGGTCCAGGGAAGACATGGCTTGGCAGTTCGGGCTGGACTGTTCCCATGAGGCACAGGGTCAGACTGATTTGCATATGGCCATGTCTGAACTGGGGTGGTGGAGTGAGCTAAAGAATGATGATGGATTAAACCCAGTTCAGTTGACTGGGGGTGAGTGTTTGATTTGCTCAAACGCTCCATCCATCATCCCCTTTGGTATCGCTTTGTTCGCCCTAAGTTGGCAGGGTATGCCCAGACGTGGGTCCCTTGCTCACTTTGCCACTGGATTCAAGCTAGCCTGGCTGATGACGGCTGAATAGCCAGAAACCGGTCCCAGGATGCTTGTTTCCGGTCCAGGGAAGACATGGCTTGGCAGTTCGGGCTGGACTGTTCCCATGAGGCACAGGGTCAGACTGATTTGCATATGGCCATGTCTGAACTGGGGTGGTGGAGTGAGCTAAAGAATGATGATGGATTAAACCCAGATCAGTTGACTGGGGGTGAGTGTTTGATTTGCTCAAACGCTCCGTCCATCATCCCCTTTGGTATCGAGCTGTCAGTTGTCGGCTGATGTCCAAGGAGCAGGTGATCCCCATGCATTCTTCCCTGTAGTTGCCGCAGACAACTCAGAGAGCCAATGTGAGGTGTCTCAGGTACCCTTCAAGTAGCTGTGAGGCCAGCCATGCCTGTTGATTGTCTGTTGGGAAACGATTTAGAGAACTCCCCTTGGGCTAAGGTAGAGAGAAGGTCTCATTTGGAAATGTTGGGTCTGCCTGAGTGGGCGTGTGTGACCACTCGGTCTATGGCAGCCAGTAAGGGTGTTCAAGAGGACCTGGAGCCTGAAAGCATGGCCCAGGTATCTGCCTTAAAGAGAAGAGGTAGGAGGTGCGGGAAACCGGCCTCCACTGTTCCCACGGTCCAGGAGGAGGCAGACCTTGAGGGGGATACCCTGGAACCTACAGGGGAGCAAGTGGCTGAACTGGGGGACCTGCCTGAGCTGACCCATTGGGAGCAAGAAGGAGGACCCTCCAGGGAAGAGTTCTGTGAGGAACAGAAGAAGTGCCCTTCTCTTGTGGGTTTGCGGCAACAGGCCACAAACCAGGCAGCAGGTGATCAGTCTGGAACATATTGGATCTACTGGGAGAATGGTCTCCTGTATAGCGAGCCTAAGGTTGCTGAGCCTGGGTCAGCCTGTGTGCTGGTGGTACCCCAGCGCTTCAGAGCCTTCCTACTGGGTTTGGCTCATGATGTACCATTAGCTGGACATTTGGGGCAGGACAAGACGTTTCAAAGGCTTGTCACCCACTTTTATTGGCCCCAAATGCGCAAGAGTTCAGACACTCATTGCAGGACTTGCCAGACTTGCCAGGCAAGTGGTAAGAGTGGGAGGAAGCACAAGGCTCCCCTCCAGACTTTCCCTGTAGTCAGCACCCCCTTTGAACGGGTGGGGATTGACATTGTGGGGCCTCTGGACCCCAAGACAGCCCTGGGCAACAGGTTTATCCTGGTCTTGGTGGACCTCGCTACCCGGTACCCGGAAGCCATCCCTCTCCGGACTGTGACGGCCCCCGTGGTGGGACGTGCATTGATGGGGATTTTCTCCCATGTGAGGTTCCCCAGAGAGGTGGTGTCAGACCGTGGTACCAACTTCATTTCTAAGTATATGAAGTCCCTGTGGCAGGAGTGCGGTGTAACATACAAGTTCACCACCCCTTACCACCCCCAAAGTAATGGGCTGGTTGAGAGATTCAACCGGACCCTCAAAGGCATGATTATGGGTCTTGAGAAACCTATGAGGCGTAAATGGGACGTCCTCTTGCCATGTCTTCTTTTTGCTTACCGCGAGGTGCCACAGAAGTCCCTAGGGTTCAGCCCCTTTGAACTGCTCTATAGTCACTCGGTAAGAGGACCTCTGAGTTTGGTAAAGGAAGGCTAGGAGAAAGCTCCCAGGAAACCTCCCCAGGATGTATATAGCTACATGCTGGCCTTCAGAAACCAAACCCGGCGTTTCAGGCAACCCGCTCAGGCGAATCTGGAAGCCAGCCAGGAGGAGATGAAGCGGTGGTACGATCAGAATGCCACTTTGATTGAGCTTCAGCCTGGTCAGAAAGTGTGGGTCATGGCCCCGTGGAGCCTTGTGCGCTCCAGGATAAGTGGACCGGACCATTTGAGGTGGTGGAGCGCAAGAGTGATGTCACCTACTTGGTGGACTTGGGGTGTCCTAGGAACCCTTTGCGGGTCCTGCATGTCAACCGCCTGAAGCCCCACTTGGAGAGGTCCGAAGTGGGCATGCTCCTAGCCACAGATGCTGGAATAGAAGAGGAGACTGAGCCTCTTCCTGACCTCCTGTGTGCAAAAGAGCAAGATGGGTCAGTGGATGGTGTGAACCTCTCTGACCCCTGAGCAGCAGAATGATTGTCGCCAACTGTTGGGACAATTTCCTGATCTGTTCTCCCTGACTCCCAATGTCACTGATTGGTGCGTCCATGATGTAGACACTGGGGACAGTCCTCCTGTTAAGCACAAAACTTACAGAGTGACTGACAGGGTCAGAGCTTGCATCAAGGAGGAGGTCTCCAAAATGTTTGCTTTAGGGGTGATTGAGTCCTCTAACAGCCCTTGGGCCAACCCAGTGGTCTTGGTCCCAAAGGCTGCCGCGCCTGGTGCCACACCCAAACTCCGGTTCTGTGTGGACTACCGAGGACTCAATTCAGTCACCAAGACTGACGCGCACCCCATCCCCAGTGCTGATGAGCTCATTGATCGGCTAGGGGCTGCCCGGTACCTCAGTACGTTTGATTTGACATCTGGGTACTGGCAGATCGCCTTAACCGATGGGGCCAAAGAGAGGTCAGCATTCTCCACACCAGACGGGCACTACCAATTCCGGGTTATGCCCTTTGGGATGAAGAATGCTCCTGTCACCTTTCAGAGGTTGGTCAACCAGGTGTTGGCTGGACTGGAGGATTTCAGTGCCGCCTACCTGGATGACATCGCAGTGTTCAGCGCCAGTTGGGAGGAACATCTGCACCACCTCTGGGAAGTGTTGATGGCGCTGCGGAGGGCAGGCCTCACGATCAAGGCGAGTAAGTGCCAGATCGGGCAGGGTTCCGTGGTGTACTTGGGACACCAGGTTGGGATCGGCCAGGTGGCACCCCTACAGCCCAAGATTGATACCATCCTGGCTTGGGAGCCCCCAAGACCCAGACAGAGGTGAGAGCCTTTTTAGGACTCACTGGGTATTACAGGAGGTTTGTCAAGGGGTATGGCAACATTGTCGCACCCTTGACAGAACTGACTTCCAGGAAGCAGCCCAAGAAAGTGAACTGGACTGACACCTGTCAGAAAGCTTTTGATGCCCTGAAGACTGCCCTGTGCACGGCACCCGTGCTTCTGGCGCCCAACTTCTCTAAAGAGTTCATTGTACAAACAGACGCTTCAGAGCATGGTGTGGGGGCTGTTCTTTCACAGATAAATGAGGAGGGCCTATATACACTAATCTTTCAATGTTTTGCAATATGCTTCCAAAAAATCACCTGAATAACAAATGTTGAGAAAGATACATAGGGAACATGCAATGTATAATAACTACCCAGGTTTAGGATAATAGCAGCTCTGTGGGCTTTTAAATATATCTATTACCTCATCATTATCAATTACCCCATCATTTCTCATAGTTGACCAATTGCCCATTCTTTTTGAAAAAATTAATTACAACTTTAAAATACCTTTCATCAATTTTTGCCATCCCCCTATGGATGATGCTATAATATCCATCAACTAATTTACTATTACCAAATGCACCTCACAAGTTCACAAATTAAGTCCCCGTTTGATTTTCTTTTTAATTGAGTTCAACCTACCCACGAAACCCAACAATGCTGTCTGGGAATGCATCCGTTTGCATAGAGTCCTAAACACCGTGACCTGCAGGTCACATCCTGCATGGATTGACCACATAGATCAACAAGCCACACAATTATCTCAGCCATAGTGTGCACCTGCTTGCAACTAGAAGAGATCATATTCCATGAGTCACATTCGCAAAAAATACCTTCCTATCCTGACTCAATTCTTCTTTTTATTGCTTCTATCAGACTTTGCAGTTGCTGCTGTATAAAAAATTATTCTACTAATTATTCCACATTCATCCCAAAATCATTACCCATTGTATACCTCAAAGTTATCATTTGTTTGCCTCCCCATCAAGCCTGTAAAAAATCTACACGAGTTTGAGTTTTATTAATAACATCCAGGGCTGAACCCTCAATAACGTTGCCGACACTCATACTGCAACTCACTTGAAGAGTGTTTTCAGATTTAAACAATTTCAGGTAGAATCTCATATCCCACAGTAAATATTTTCACATTTCTACCACTAAAATTAAAAATGACCTTCTGTGTCTAGTTGTTCTACTAAATCTTAGAACCATGAGTAGCCTTCCTAGACTGGTCAAAGATCTCTAGATCTGGAATAGAACATAAACACTTTTTTAGTTGGATTTCTGCATAGGACCAGATGCAATTCTGCAGGCAGAGGGAGAACGACCTGGTAATGTTAAAGAAACAAACATATGTATCTAGTTTCAGAAACCCTTGCCTCTCCAGATCAAGAATATATCAGGTCCACTCTTCCTGGTCAGTTTAAACTGAAATATTTAAGATTTAGATTGCTTTATATTCCTATCTGTGAATTTGAGGGGATGTGGAATTGAGTCTTCAAAGAAAAGTCCTCTTGTCGACTCTGCAGATATATAAAGGAAACTCGTATGCATATACTATGTACTTGCGAAAAACTCCTGTATTTTGGAAAATTTTACTTACGACCAATTTTTAAAGATGTAAAAAAAAGATCTACCTCAGCAGCTGTCAGAAAATGTTTTACAATCATAGATAATAGTTCTTTTATAAAAATCAATGAGCTTTTTAGACCATGCCTATAAAGTTCTAGGATCTTGTGTTTAGTAAATTTTAACCATATTCTTATTTCATATTAATGATGTATGTTTACTACATTTTTTCTATTATATATTTATGATGACCATGAAACGCACTTTTTATTGTAATCTGTGTAATTAATACAATACACGTGATTTGTTCGTTCATTCGTATGCTTTTATGTACTTGGAGAGCACTTAGAATTACCACCCTTTGAGAGATCAGCGAGCAGTTCTATCTGTGCAATGTGTTTATGAACCCCAGCCACAGTCCTAGCTGCAAACTTTTGTAAAGTCTTCAAACGCTGTTAATACAATAATCTTATACTGCCCCTAAATATTGGTGTTGCTTACATAATGGATTTACATCTGCTCAGGAGTTCCAAAAAGTAGTGGCAGAAACTAGCTGCATTATCTATGTGTTTCTTTTTAAGATCTGGAAGGAATCCAGCATAACTATGTGGGTCTTTACCCTTGGAGTTTCTCATCCAGCTACCTGAAAGGATCTATACTCACGTGCAATTTGTCAACATGTCCTTTGGGCCATAGACCAATCACTGGTTTATTTCCATTAAGGGTGGCTGAGTTATCATCCATCTGAGATTTGAAAGCAGTTTAAGACCCAGCCAATGAGTTATAATCTTCTTAGTAATTAAAAGTGAAATGGAAGAACAAATGTTTGTTACCTGCATAATTATGGGTACTCTGTCCCTGTCAATATAACCTGTGGATAGCAGTAGCTTCGACCCCTAAATGACGTCCATGAAAGGAAGTGCTCTACTGGTGTAAAGAATGGTAACTTATTTTTAGCTTTTGTAGACCTGACGGCTGCTTTAGAATTTTGTTAGACATATTAAATTGTGGGAGATCTTAGAAAAGATAGGCGTTGAACATCAAATAATTAACTTTTTAAGACGGTTTTATTGTAATGCTCAAACGAGAGTTCGTTTTGATGTTAAGGGTGGGTGTACAACTCCAATCCCAATACGTAGGGGAGTCCGCCAAGGATGTGTCCTTGCTCCATTTCTTTTTAATTTGTATATAAATAATCTTGAGGGCGCATTACTCGAACAAAACGTGGACTACCCTAAGATTGGTGGTCGTTCAATTCCCGCCCTTTTATATGCCGACGACGCAGTTTTATTGTCTAGAACACAAGTAGGTCTACAGAGAGTTTTAAATGGTTTTAACGATTTTATGTATGATTTGGGACTATCAGTGAATACTTCGAAGACATATGTCATGAGGTGTGGCGTGGGGAGGAAAAAACTTCGTGAAATGTTTATTGCGGGCAAAAAGATTGAATCTACTAAAACCTTCTCATATCTGGGTGTCCTTTTTCATCAAGAAGATACATGGGCACAGGCAATAAGATCTAAAAAACTTAGTTTTATTAATACAATATCAGCACTCACCCAGTTCTCAAAAAGATTAGGGAGAAGACCCCCGGTGGAACTTTTACAAATCTATCGGGCCAAAGGTATTTCCACCGCAACCTATGGCTCTGGGGTCTGGGGTGTTGCAAATACCCAGTCCCTACAGGTGGTGGAAAAAAAACTTCCTAAGATATTTGTTGTCTGCACCCAGAACAACATCTGCTTATGTCTGCCACGCTGAATTGGGCTTAACGTATTTGTCTGATATCATCAAACTCGAGCCAGTTTTACTGTGGCATCGAGTATGGACAAAAGAAGAACCCACATTGAATAGAGACATTCTAAAGGATATCTTAAAAATGGAAAAAGTTTTAAGGATCCCATGGATTTACTATGTTTACAAGTTCATGCAGAACTTAGGTCATCCGGAGTTTTTTACTGATCCCGAATCCCTGCAATTAATAAGTAGGAAGGAATTAAAAAAGAAGGGATTGCAATGTTGGAAATGTCAAGGATGACGATTGAAATTCTTAAGCCCACGGTATTAGAAAATCAAATGATCTTAAGTGTTTTTAAAATACAGCCTTACCTAGCGATAGTTCCAGAAGGTTACAATAGATTTTTATTAACAAGATTCAGACTCGGCATATTCCATAGACTTATCAGTTTTCCTGACATGAATAATTGGAGTCGCACTATGATAGCTTGCCCATGTGATGATTGCTCATGTCAATCGACAATCCACGTTATTGTTTTCTGTGGATTTTATTCCCATATTAGGAAAATGTGGATTCGTCCCATGTTGAAACTAATGGGGTTTAGGAAATGTCGACCCGCGTATATTGCACTACAAACTCTGGACAACGCGGACATGATTTGGAAAGTTGCGTCGTTCTTAAAAAGGGCAGTTGGCTATAGGAAGAGTATAGTGATCTAATGAATTTTTAAATCCCCTGTGTCTTTTTTTTTTTTACCTAGATCTGATGAAATGCTGTAAAATGTATATGTTGGATTTTAATCTTGTTATTTTTAATAATATTCATATTTTAAACCACCACGTATGACTGATTTTTATGGAGATATTGAATATTGAACCGTTATATTGATTGTATTGGTCTATGTATTGCTTTTATGATTGCACTATCTTACAATCAAATAAAGCATTATTTGATTTGATTTGAACCCCAGCCACAGTCCTAGCTGCAAACTTTTGTAAAGTCTTCAAACGCTGTTAATACAATAATCTTATACTGCCCCTAAATATTGGTGTTGCTTACATAATGGATTTACATCTGCTCAGGAGTTCCAAAAAGTAGTGGCAGAAACTAGCTGCATTATGTATGTGTTTCTTTTTAAGATCTGGAAGGAATCCAGGATAACTATGTGGGTCTTTACCCTTGGAGTTTCTCATCCAGCTACCTGAAAGGATCTATACTCACGTGCAATTTGTCAACATGTCCTTTGGGCCATAGACCAATCACTGGTTTATTTCCATTAAGGGTGGCTGAGTTATCATCCATCTGAGATTTGAAAGCAGTTTAAGACCCAGCCAATGAGTTATAATCTTCTTAGTAATTAAAAGTGAAATGGAAGAACAAATGTTTGATACCTGCATAATTATGGGTACTCTGTCCCAGTCAATATAACCTGTGGATAGCAGTAGCTGCGACCCCTAAATGACGTCCATGAAAGACAGTGATCCTTTTGCAAATAGCAATTAAACAGTTACTACTCGACAGAAATGTCCCCTACACAGCTTTGGGGTGCATGGATTATTGCCTGTTTTTTGGCTTCAATGCACACGACAATCACATGTGTATGTTGAGTGTCAGATTCCATTAACCTTGTGCACACGATCCAACAGAAGCAATGTTCTTTTCCAGCACTCACCTACCCCACTGATGACTGCATATACTAAGATATGACCAAGTTTACTACTGATCCAAGGAAGTGACTGCCATGCTGACAATTTCCCTATGCGCTCCTACCCACATCAGATCAATCACCATTTTGTTTGACATTCCTCACTTGTTGCAAATTTTGCACGTTCAAAATTATCTGCAGAGCCATGTGAAGTCCTCCAGGATCTGATGCACAGACTTTGCCTGCTCCGTGCACCTTGCAAGGGTGACTTTGAGGTTGTTTGCACGCACCACTTGCACCATTTCTCCACCAAGAATTTCTCAGAGCTCTGCTATTGCTGTTTGCCTCTGATCACTCCCTTCCTTGTCTCTCACTCAGTGGGTAGCTGCTGTGCAGTAGGAAGTGGGAGGAGGTAAGCTGAGACTCAGCAGAAATGGAGGAAAGGGTGACGCTCAGTGAGTAAAATTCTGCACCCACAGCTAATCCTAATTTTTTGTTGAACAGTAAGCTGATAATATCATTAAATAGAATCACACTGCCCAAATTCTGAAACCATTACAATGTTGGTTTGTATATGTTTGATGCCAATACACAGAATATCCACAGGTAGATTTCCACTTTTTGACAATTAGCAACATGGTAAATTAAGTGGAGGATGAACTGGAATATGCTAGTGTGCTAATTGCCTTTTTTATCTTGACACTAATTATTTTAGATATGGAGGAACAGACCCAGATCTGCTCATTTTTTTTTGCATTGTCAGAGGAGCAAATATTCATGATTACTGGACAAATTAGTAAAATTAACAGAAAAAGGACTATTACCATGAATAATAACATCAAAGTTATAATGGGAGATAAAACATTTACCATCCAGCACTTTCCTATTCGAAGTATAAGCATGAGAAATAGCTTTGGAAAACCTGAACATAAAGAAAGGGACCAGGCATGATATTTCAGAGGTACTTTCGATTTGACAATTGTGTTATTGAACATATTTGAGTATAATCGATGTATAAATGAGGTTGGTGAAAATACATTTCTCATCAATACTCATTTAAACTTTTGCAAGAGACTTGGTCCCTCACATCTTCAAAGATAGATGAGTTTCTTACTTTTTGTACCACATCTTCCCCTGTGAAAATAGAGACACCTGAGAGCACGTGCAATCCTTTCCAATTTTAAACTATTATGTGTGTATGTGTGAGGAAAGCGGTTCAGTATATGATGTGGTTTTGAGACATCACCATGTAATAAACTCATAAATTCGTTTTGGCTCCAGTGAGGCTCATTTGGAAACCCTAGATAGTTGTGGCTTCGAGCAGTCAGGCTATGTCAGAGGAACACATGCAAAGCATTTAGAAGCACCAAAACAGTTGATAAGGAAAGAAGCGAGGGGAGAGGCCCCAATAGTTGTCTCTAGGACGCACATTTCTTTAGAGAACGTACTTTTTGTAAGTTGTAAAGAAAGAAACGAGAAACAAAGAAAACCAGACACCAATTTATAGAAATAGCTCTTATTTTTTATGAATATTTAGACTCCAAAACGAGCAAAATCCACTTGGGAGTTATGGAAAATACATTATTAAGCAAATCGTAAATTGGTGCTTTTCATTCAAATCACAAACAAGCATTGGCAACTACTATGACTACTACTACTACTAATTGTGAAAACTTCTGTAAAGTTGAGTACGACTACTCTGGCCCAGTATGGGTGACCAACTCCGACAGGGAGCGAGTCACAGGGGCCAATGAGGCTAGGCAGGACAGCCTCCTTGCAGCCAAAACAGTCTCCAGCCCAGTTCCAGGTTCTATGGCAAACCACCATAGATATCAATGGAGTGATCCTGATGCAAGAGATGCACGATGCTGAACATGCTGAAGGATGCTGTGGATCTGATGATGGGGTCTTCCAATGGCCTTCCCTGGGTCCTTAAACACAGTAGGGTGACTTTGGCCACGGGGCTGATGTCCCTTGTAGTCCGGTTACAGCAAACTAGTGGTTCCTTTTAACTGAGGATAGTGTTCTTCTTGGCAACCAAGCTCCACTCCGAATCTACCAGGTCTAGCAGACTCGGGTGCAACTTTTGCGTGTCAGGACTCTGTCTCCCAGGATGCACTTAGCTAGTCAGTGGCAGTCTAGTGTTTGTGGTTACCAACCTGCCAAGGCAAGTAT
This sequence comes from Calotriton arnoldi, assembly GCA_963921515.1. NCBI lineage: Eukaryota > Metazoa > Chordata > Amphibia > Caudata > Salamandridae > Calotriton > Calotriton arnoldi. Next base: position 199,380 of record CAWUFW010018324.1, read on the forward strand.
CTTCAGCTTTTTTGGCCCTGTAGATGTAACAGGAAGTCAGCCAACTGCCACAGTCCTCTCTTTGCTAGTTCATAGATCAGTGGGTGCAGACCCGTCTTTGGTGCAGCTTTTCTTTGCCAGGTCAGGGGGATACCAGAGTAGACCTTCTTTGGTCCTCTCTCCAGTGCAGATGTGATCTGAAGTCTGGGTGCCAGGGGTGCCCCTTTTATGGCCAGAACTTGCCATCAGGGATGCGGTGACTACTAGGCAATGGATCTATCAGGTCCCCTCCCACCTGATGACGACTTCCTGAAAAGTGTGACAGCTAGCTATCCAAGAATGCAATATTCTACTTACTCCCAAGATGGCAGAACTCCTCTCTCAGTGTGTAAAGATTGGTTGCACATAGGAAAACAGGTTTGGCCACTGTTTGCCTCTCTCTACCCCATTACACCAACCTTTATACCAGAACAAAAGAGCATTCCTCTTGTGTGTCCACCCTACACCCTTCAAAGGCGGTTTCTCCTTCGAAGCTCACCATTTGGGTTCACACCCTGTTTGGCATTCTTCTTAGGGAGAGGTAACACTTCTTCCAATGCAGGTCTTTTGTGTCTCTTCCTGAGAGTCATTCACACCACTCCCCAGTAGAGCAAATGGCTGTCTTTTGGCCAGCAACCGTAAGTGGTCACTGAAAAATTTTGGGCAGCAAAGTAGCAAATTTCTAAAATTGTCATTTACTTAAAATATATATTAAATTCATCTTGGGCATCAAGGCGGGTTAAATGCAATGATTCTTTTAATACCTTGAAGTACCAACTTTAGTAGTCCCATTCAGATGTTAGCATGGCTGAGTTGTCAGCGCTTAGCCCTGTACTCGTCAATAATGCTACTAGCCTTTCTACTGTAAAAATTACAATTTGGTGGTTTTTACAGTCAGAACATATAAAACCCATGGTCCACTTTTAAACAGATAGCACCCTGCCTAATGGCTCAGCAGGCTCCCTTACGGGTGACATATATATTAAAAAGGAAGGTCTGGACTTTGTCATTAGTTTGAATGGCAAAGTTGAATTAGTAGTTTGATAACTGCCTTGCCAGCCAGCAATGGCAGGCTGGGAGTCTTGGTTTCCTTTGTCACACTTGTGGTGGCACAATAAGAGCGGAAGTCCAGGAGGGACACTTTAACGTACATGCCGGGGTACCCCGGTACATATATTAGGGACTTATAATTAAGTTAACGTATGCCAATTGGTGACAAGGCAATCAAACACATACCTTTTATGTCTCAGAGCACCTGCACTGAGGCCTGTTCAGCAGGGTCCGGTGCCTTATAGAATTATTACAGCATTACGTAATAGTCAAAAGTGGGGGCAAAACAGTTGGGTTGAACCTGCAAAAAGCTTGTTTCCTCACAGTATGATTTATAACAACATCTGATAGTAATATATCAGTGCCATTAAGAAAACTTTAAAATGTTGCCAATGGTGATTCAATAATAATTGTAAATGTTTGCCTTCCTGCAACTAAACTTTACTTAGATGAACTTTCCAAAATTGAGACAGAGGTGGAAAGCAAAAGCCAAACACCAGCCAACTTTCTCATTATTACATAAGGTGATTTTATTGTGTGAATTAATGAAATTGAGCAAGATGAGGGAGGGCTTTATGGAAAGGCTGGAAATCCAGTATTTCACGCTGTTGATTATAAGAGGAGACAATTAATATGGCAACATCTAATATCCTTCAGGCTCAACTTAATGAATTGTCAATTTATAAAGACCAACCAGTCAGTCAGATAAGCAGAAGAAAGACCCTATGGAAACTCAATAAACTACAACTTTATGGAGCAATGGACATTAAACGATAATATATTTATAGATTTGTCAGTATTACCTTGGCTAGATAATGATCATCTTCCTACACTGGTTACCAACTGTCTGAGAATTAAAACTAATCTTATCAGGACTGCAAGGGTAAGTGGATTGTATATGTACAGCAAAGGAAAACAATACTAAAGCTTGGTGACGCTGTTGGAAACTGGAATCAGGCAGAAAAGAATCTGTAATCCACAGCACATAGTATAATTATTAATGTCAAAAACCTTGAAAGGTAATAGATATTCTCCTGAGCCAGATAACTATAATAAGCATGCACAGAAAAATGAGTGCTGGTGATACTTGGTTTGGTTATGAATTATGTTGCAAGTGCAAAGAACTTAGAACAACACTAAAATATGTCTAATGAAAATGTGACAATGTAGAGAAGTAAATAAAAAATGTATATATTTTTAATGAGGAGGATAAAAAGGGAATAGCGGCTTAAAGCCTGGTCAAGGATGAGTGCAACTATAAAAGCAAAACGCTTCTTGAGTGTTGTCTAAGACAGGTGGATGTCCAGGCTGATGGATCTATGACTGAAGAGCAGTAGATGGAACATCTCAGGGCATTATATACATCACACATTCTTAATGGGCAAAGGAATGGAGGTTATGAATTAGTGTATAGAAAAAATAGCTGTATCATAAATTATTCTGTAGTTAAGGATATTAGCAATAGTTGCCCAGATAGCTTATCAAGCTCTGTGCTTGAACAAGACCCACAGCTATGGGCCCAAGCCCTCAACATGATATTTACATATATATTGGAAAGAAGATGGGCTCCTGGAAACAAGGCTGGGCTAAATAATTAAATATATAAAGACAGGAATCATAGAGAAACAACTTCATACAGGCTAACGTCTTTATTACATGCCTCCTCTAAAGTCTTTGCAAAGCTCCTTTGTGGCCACCTTGATGAGTGTGGCAATTATAATAAACTGATATTGATTCAACAAGCAGGATTTATATCAGAAATGAATGCCCACCATCATATATTCAGCTTCAACTATATTGTATGGAAGTCCTCCATGACAGGTCACAGTTGGCTTGTTATGTTAAGTTTATGCAAGCTTTTGATTCTGTGGATCATACCTCACTATGGAAACAAATAGACACATTTGGTATTTCACATGGTCTTCTCTCAATAATTGATGATCTATATAACAGATGTGAACATAAGGCCAGCTGGTGTGAAATGATGAGATAATTAAAAGCATTTCTATCCTTAGAGGTGCATTATTTGGCCCACTGTTCTTCTCTCTTTTCATCATGATTACTGGAAATATTGAAGGAGACAAGGGACTATCCACCAAAATTCAATGGACAACAAGTAAACCTCTTTATTTATGTATAGGCCCTTATTGTCATGGCCATCAAACCAAAGGCATGGAGAGACTAAATAATGGGCAGGACAACTATTGCTGACAAATCATCTGACTATCAACACCCAACGAACTCAAACAATTTCTTAAAAAAAACTGTGGTTGTTTTCTAGATCAGATCAAGTTACAAAGGTTTACATTTTAGAAATACCTAGTTGTATTAGTGGACAATCAAAAATGTCAACAAATATCATAATGTTGTACAAGCAAGTGTCCTGAGAGTTGCGAGTAGCTAAATAAGATTCCGTAAATGATATGGAGGCCTCTTGGAAATGCCCATGTTACAAGCTTATATTCAAAATATTAATCCAATTACTAAGCTTGGCATCGGAAAAACCTCCTGACGATAAAAACTTTAAAGCAAAACTTTTCAGAAAAAGAGTTTGTTTACCTAACTCTGTTGGACTGAAAGCAATACGAATTGAAGTGGGACTGCAGTCCTTGCAGATTGAATGTGAGGTTTTGGGAATTACATTTTTCACTATGCTGATGAGTGACATAATTCCTTCAATAGCTGCTATGTATTTCAGTAATGAGTGAATGTTCTACTGTGAAGAGTTTAAGATACTATGTTAAATAAATTAAGAAATAGGATCTTGAAGTAGATAGAGAACAACTAAGAAACTGAAATGTGTATTTTGTTATTAGAAGATATTTAACAACACAGGTGGATGAAATATCATTTACAAAAGATACTCTGTATATATGTGGTGCAAGCATGCTATAAAGGTTATATAAATACAAGGTTTCTTCCAGGACTGAAAAGTATTTTTAGTAAAACTACCTCACCCACAACTAAGAAGATTTTTGTGGCTAATGAGGGTTTGCCTTTAATTAGAATATAGAATACAATAAAACGATTGTCATGTTTAAATTATACTTGTAATTTGAAATGTCAAGATTAATTTATATGCCTACTCCTTATGTGCTATGTGTATTAAGTAAACAAAAGAAGGGTTGTGTGGCATAATATTGAGTGCAAAAATATTTCAACAGTCTAATATCACCAACATGTGTTTTCATATTTTGTATGTAAACTACACAAATAGAGAGACAAAAATATTGTGGACCAGAATATTGTCTATAAACAGGTAAGTATATTCAATTAACTATATATATCATTATATTTAATTTATACGTTAAAGTTTAAGAAATATATTATTATAAATATTTTCAAATTTAAAAATATAACATTCAATCAGAAAATAAATATATTTAAAACATCCAATAAAAGCATTTGATAAATTATAAAACAAATGTAAAGAAGAATATTACCCAAAATTAAAACATAACATAAACATTTCAAATTATTTAATATTATACATATTTTTTAAATATTTTAAAACACAATTATAAAAATATTAGCAGTCCTAACTAACCAATAGTAGGGAAAGTGCTGGACTTTAAAGTAGTCTGAATTACTATTCCCACTCCAACAAAAGCAACAGTAGGCAAAGAGTTGGACTTTGGAGGGGTCAGATTTACTCTTACCACTCCAACATACAAAAACTGAGAAAGTGTTGGACTTTGGAAGAGTAATATTTACTATTCCCACTGCAATTGAAGCAACAGGAGGGAAAGTGTTGGACGTTGGAGGGGTTAGATTTACTACTTCATCTCCATCATAAGAACATGTAGGGAAAGCTTTAGATTTTGAATGGGCATGATTAGCTATTCCCACTCCTATATTTGTTAAAAAAATATTGAAATAGAGACAGAAACTAAAAATGCAACAAATATTGAAACTAATACATTCATTCAATACATATACAATAAATTACATTGAATGAAAATACAAAATCATATATAACAAACAAAATAAACAAAGTAAAATAAGTGTAAACATATATATTTAAATTAAAACAAGTACCCTACAAAACAAATCTCAACTATTAAAAAAATTATATTAATAATAAGCATAAAACAATTATTAAATAAAACAATTAATATTACCACAGTTAAACAAATAGTATGAGTAACACAAATTATTAATTACATAAACTGATCTAGCAATCATCAATTAACTAAACATAAACAAATAATTCAAATACAAATTAATTAATTTACATAGTTAATTATCAATAAAAAACGTAGGGGTCATTATGATGGCGGTGAACTTGCCACCGACAGGCTGTCGGTGGCGGGTTTACCGCCATCGTGAGGCCATTATCGGCACGCCATATTATGATGGCGGGCGGTACCGTGGCAGTCGTAAACACCGACCGCTATGTATCCGACGGGCTCCTTGAGCCCGCCGGTGCTGCGGAGGCCCTCAGCATGTAATGCATGCCGGCGGTGCCTGCTTGGGTCAGAATACGATGCTGGCTCCCCACCAGCCTTTCCATGGCAGTTCACCCGCCATGGAAAGGCTGGTGGGGATGGCCTGTGGGGGCCCGTTGCAGGCCCCCCTTGTGCAGGGGCAGTTGGTTATTGCACTTGGGGGGCACCTATGGTGCCCCCTTATATTTCCCTGCACCATGTGGCAGGCACCGCGTGGTGCCTGCCACATAGTGCAGGGAAAAGCAAAACCTGCCTTTTTTCCATTGCGGCGGATGCTGCAGCCAGCAGCACCCGCAGCAATGGAAAAGATGCCTTTTGCGGCTGCCATGGTGGCGGCCGCATTGTAATAGCATATGTGGGACTGCCGCCTTCTAGGCGGGCGGTCCCCATCCCCAGGACGATGGCGGACGGCCCACCCTAATTCCCTACAAACCCAACAGCCCTTTACTAAATAAAAAAAATGAATTTTTTTAAAACTTACAAAATATACCAACTCAAATTAAACACAAATTTTTACGTAATACTAATAATTAAAACTTCCAACTAACTAATATTTGTAAAACTAATTACAAAAATGATATTTTGTACAACTTTTATAAATAAAACAATTTTACACACACCTGTAGTTAGAAAAATTATACTAAATACCTAAGAAAATATATATTATTATCTTTGATATTTCGTGCCTCGGTATTTTTGAGATGACGATATTCTGGCCATGATATTTGTAACCCATGAAATGTTTACATCAAAATTAGTCCCAAGATAAGTTGTTTAACTACTTTTAAAACAAATTGGTATAAGTGCTAAGGAACCTGCATATGAGGCCTTATTTAGAGTTTAACTGACAAGAAACACAGTCACGAACATGGCAGATGTCCTGTCTTCCATATTACATGTGCAAGGGAAGAGGTGTGGGGCAGCGGCCAGGGCGACTAACTCCGGAACCCGGGGCTCACGGTTCAAACCCTGGTGCCGGCGGCAGATCAACCCAGCACCATGTGGCTCTGGGCAATAGCTTGCTTAATCTTCCCGACGGCCCCCAGCGCCTTGACACCTTCGGGTAATTGTTCGTGCTTTACAAATACTGGACATTACAGCCTACGGCACGTGTAACATGGTGGACAGAATATCAATCACATTTTGACAGATTATCCCATCCACCAAACTCTATTAGCAATGTATTGTGCAGAGGGTGCTAAAGGAGTCTCTTTTTTAAAAAAGTATGTTTAAATAGGTAATTTTTTTTTTACCATATAATTCATTATATGTTGTAAGTGATTCTATAGATCATGTTATGCTATATTTTTATGTTTATATTGTGTTATAGTTTAATGCATATTTTTTGATATTCAACTTTTTGTTGTAACAAACTCAACAATAAACGTAGGGCCCAATAATAACTTTGGCGGTGCTGCCCCGGCTTTCTGCCGGCAAAGCACAGCCAAAGCAGCTCAAGGACCGCCCGCCTGAATATGAGTTGAACTCGTGCAGGCGGACGGTGTTCTGCCTCTCCCACGACTGCACCGCAATGGGAACAGCAAAAATGTTCCAGTACCGCATGGACTATGAAATCGCCGTGCTGCTGCCATGGAACTCTGGTTCCTTTGCGCAGCTGGCATTCCACCGCGGAACCGACTCAGAGAGTCACAATCCGGTGGAAGGACCACTGCCACCACGAGTCTGGCGTTCCATGGACTGCCAGACTTGTAATCAGGCCCTTATTCTATAGTTTTAAAATTTGAAAGTCAGTGGCCAAAGTGTGGAAAGGGGAATGAGATAAGAGAAAAATAGAGATCCAGGACTACACTTTCTGCCATGTCTGGAGGTCAAGAAGGTCTGCAGGTTGACCTGGATCTTCGCAAGATAATGAGTATTGGGGTAGTAAACACAACTATAATTGTGAATAGAAATAGCTTTGCATTATTTCTGTGTAACCAGCTCTCTATGATTCAATAGGTAACTGGGATTTCCTGAACACTAAACACAAGGAAACATAAATATCTTGCAATATACATGTACACTCTCACTTCTCCTTATGTTTAGAAAATGTCCTCAAGCTGAGTCACTATACTCTCTTTTGGGGAAGGTGAGAGTAGTTTCTACTTGACTTCTGTAGAACATCAAAATAGAAAACACCAGTAACATTCTATAGTTCCATACTCTAAGTACCATACACAGACTGGAAATCTAAAACCATGTACAAAACGTTTATTAATGCACATACATGTGCAATAACCCATGTGCAATCTATCTAGTTACTTAACAGGAACTTTTAGCAAAAAATAAAACCCCAGTCCTAAGAGTTGTTAGAATAGAAATTGTTTATGTTTACTTATGCTCCACGTAAGTTAGCATTCGCTGCGCCATTTTCTATTTGGGCGCAATTTTAGGCTGTTAGAAACTGATCTAGTTTAATTCCGAGAAACGCTCCTCTTTGAGTTTTGTTTCTTCACTTTGGTTTTGTTTCAGTAATGAGCATACTGTTCATGTCAGCACATAGCTTTCTCACCAGATAGAGGCCCTCTCCCCCTTGTCTGGTGGCGGGCTCCAGATGGAACGACCTTGGACCTTGATTCTTTGTGTAAGATAGGAGCGCTGAACTGTTTTTTCTGTATTTCACTGTTTTACTGCACCTGCTTGGAAAATTCCACTGTGGGAGTGTTTTCGCCCGGTTACGAAACGTACATAATGTATCTTTATGCTTGTCGATTTCAGTTCCCTCTGCAGCACTCCTAGCAACTGGGCAGATGGGGCTCCGCTCTGAGTGTATATGAATAAACAGTTATTGGTTTGTATTCTCTACTGTCTGACCGACTCTTCATTTAGTAAGGAAGGCTGAGAGGTGGTCATTAGTGACCCGGTGGCCCTAAACGGGTCACTTCCTTCAGAGTACAAATAATTATAACCCCATCTTTAGAGTTCAAAAATAATGTGTAAGGAACTCTTCAAACTTTGTTTTCAACCACACTCAAATTCTGGATGCTTCGATGGTTTTGAAACTTGAAATCCAATATCCAAGTAAGTAGGTCCTGGCTGCAGAAATATTATTGAATATTTGGGTAGCAAATATGTTCTGCACCACAGTTAAAGTTATACCCGAAGATCCAAGATGACTGCCATCTCTCTCGACATGCAATGGATCGTGGCCTGCTGGGAATTGTATTTCACTGCCAGTGTTGTGCTGTGCAACACATTCTCAGTTCATTCACAGCCTGAATGAAGTCAGCTCCATCACTCTATAAGGACCACCAGCCTCCCCTTCGCTAAAAAGCTCTCAATTCAGATAGCTAATAGGTACTGCTTCCCGGCACTTGGACCAGACTGACCAGTAATGGCCATCTCCAGCCCCATTTCGTCACACTGAAGACCTGCACAGAAACATATTGAGGTGGGTTTTGTGTTGTGGAGGTACATACCATGTGCACCCCTCCTTCGATGAGTATGACTGCTTCTCACTGGATTGTTGAAGATTGACAATATTGGCAGCAACTGATTATACCTGCAGGATGGCTCACTATAACTGTAGTCTGTAGTCTGCAAAGGGAGAGTTGTCTATTGACCTCTCCCGCTTCTAAAGGCCTGCCAGTAGCCTACAATCAAGTTCTTCCCTCCATTAGTGTGGGGGCATGAATGTCCCACATATGTTCACACTATATATGTGTAGCAGGGTGACCGTGGAGCTTGTGTGCTGTGTTTGACTATTAAAGCACAGGATTTAATTTTGGATCTCTTATGTGTGGATGGTACACAAGATGGAGAGTGAAGGGTGTCCGACAGATAGGAATAATAATTGCAGCACTCCTCCAAAGCAATCCTCAGGCTCTTTGAGAAATGGATCAGAATCTATGGTCTGGGAGTAGGAGAAAGAAGGCCCCTTTGAGGAATAGGGACAGTCCGTACCCTCTGTAGTGTGTGTTAGTTAGCAGTGACGGAACCCTTTTGGCTCCTGATGGACTCCGTAGAATTGGTACATAAGTGTTAGAGCATAATGAAGTGAATGCAGGTTTAAAATGTCAAGTTCGCAGTTACACGCAGAAGAAGCAAGATGTGTTATACTAAGCTCCATGTGTGGCGCAGTCATTAGCGGGTACTTATCAGGGGAGGACACTGCAACTGGTGATGAGATAGGGGATAAGTAACCCAGAGATAGAGAGTGCTCTCCCAGAGAGTTTGCCGTGATCCAGCAAACTTCTCGTGCATACCACGTGTGCCTCAGTCAAAGTGCCAAATCGACATTTGGCGTATGTGGAGTCAAAGCGGTACTCCAGCCTGTGTAAAGCATTTGAAGATAACAAAATCTCCACTGAGAAGTTTACACCTCATTGACCAAAAACCTGCTGATAAGGCCATAAAGAGAGGTACTGCACTACTACTCAGTGTAAAGCTATACATCATATGGAGTGATAACGCTAAAGGCGGAATCAACCAGGTTTTGAAAGAGCAGCAAATAGCGACATCAAATTGCAAGATAACGCTGCGATCAGAAGCGCTGCGAGACAGAGATCAACCAGGTCTCAGACAACACAAAGAGACGCCTAAAAAACAAAGCATCAAATGCAAGAAACAGTCATTGGCTTACCCGAACTGAGTACAGAGAGTCATCATACCATAGCGTGGGAGGAAGTGACCCCAGAAGAAGTGCCCGGGGTTGTGTCTATGAATCCATCCACCCGCAAAGTGGCACACAACCGAAGCTATCCAGTGCGGCACAGAACAACTCCAGAGGTCTTCCGAGATTAGAAAGCTGAGATCGGTGATCAGAATAGTGAAAGTTTGCTTTTCCTATGGAGACCAAGAAAGAGGCCACGTTTCCTGTAATCATCCAAGATGACTCAGAGGCCAGCATGTCGCAAGGTCACAGAGATTGTTTGCATAAACAAGATCACCAAGCAGCGTCAGAAAGAAAACTACTTTCCACATCAGTAAGCTCCTCCAACGGTTACAATGCCACCACCTTACTGAAACCTCCACCACCATTCCATGCCACCAAAAAGCAACATTTTGGCGACAGATGGACTGCTTGGTTAGAGACATTTGATGATTTGATTGATGTTATAGTAGTAGCAGATAACAAGAAGATTATCAAATACCTTAAGAATCTTGCTGGTGAAGGTGTAAAAGAAGTCATAAAGAAAATGCCACGAGGTGACGAAATTACAAACTGACAAATTTAGGCAGTCTTGCATCTCTAGTTCAATTTAATGCCAAATGTAGATTATGAAAGATATATTTTCAGTCAAGATCGACAAAATGTTTGTGAAACCATTGACACATTTTTTGAAAGAATGGACAGCTCATCAAACATTGTAAGTTCAATGATTTTAATGATGAGGAAGCTCTACGTCTCAGAGTTATTGATGGATACCTGTCATATTGATTCAGACGAGGAATGCTGAGAGAAACTTTTTGTCTGGAGCGAGTTCTCATGGCTGCTAGAGCTGAAGAACAAGCTGCTGACATGGAGGCCGGAGTTGCCCAGAGTGAGTCAATCATGAACATGAAACAAAAGTACATGGCAGAAGGACAAAGAGTGATGTCTCCATGTAAAAAGAAGTTGTGCTTCAGGTGTGGATCTTCGTTTCCACACAAAGGTAAATGTCCAGCCATTGTTCAGATCTGCAAGGGCTGTGGTAAGGATTACACTAAAAATGAATGTTTGCCCAATACCACTTATTATCGACAGCGGTGAATCGATAAACATTATGCCTGAGGAGAATACAGTCGACTCTCTCCATTGCCATGACTTACGCTATCGAAAACTATAGTGTATACATGAGCTGCATCAATGCCATTAAAAAGTGAAGGTTCATTTGTAGCAATGATGAAACACAAGAAAACAAAAGTAAAAGTACCCATTCATGTGCTTCAAGGTGCGGCGTCAAGTGTCTATTTACCCAGCTTCAGCACAGCTGCTGATATGGGACTGATATCAGTGAACTATAACATGAATGCTCATCCCACAACATAGTAAGTCAGTTCCCTTCGTTTGTTCATGGGTCTCTCTGGGCATGTCTGGCGAAGGGAGCTGACTTACTCTTTCGTGATGAGCTTTCATGTTATCGTTTACTGGTATCAGTCTCATATCAGCAGCTGTGCTGTCAATAATAAAAGGTATTGAGCAAACATTCACTTTTAGTGTAATCTTCGGACAATGTTTGAATGATTTTGGTGCTTTTTCATGTTGACTTTTCTTTGACCTGCATTTCTCTTCACATACGCCAGTCCAATGTGCACACGTTTCTCTGAGGTAAACATTGACATTGCACAAACATCTTCTTCACTTTCACTTGACATTGAAACTGAAGAAATGTTTGATGATGATTTAGATAATGATCAACTTCCAATGGTGTCAACTTGCCTCACTGGTGTGGTCGCTTGTTCATTCATGTGGGAGTGCGTCAAATGTCTCTTCTGGAACATTCGGCCATTTTTGCTTCATGACACGTACTTTTTCCTTTGCTTTGCAAACCCTTACAAAATGGTTCTCCTTCCTACAGTCCTTGCAGAGCTGTCCAATGGTGGGACATTTACCTTCATGTGGAAACAAAATTCCACACCTGAAGCACAACGTGTTTTTACATGGAGACATCACTCTATGTCCTTCTGCCTTATACTTTTGCTTACTTTTCATGTTCATGACTGACTCACTCGGCCTCCATGTCAGCAGCTTGTCAATATGCACACTCTTCAGCTCTAGTAGCCATGCGAACTCTCTCCAGACTAAGAGTTTCTCTCAGCATTCCTCATCTAAATGAATCTGACAGGCATCTGTCAATAACTCTGAGACGTATTGCATTTCATTTACAGGAAGCTGTTGAAAAAGAACTTGAATCCTTACTCAAACATGATATCATTGAGCGTTCCACTGGTCACACGCCATGGGTTTCTCCCATAGTAGTAGTATCCAAAGAGGACAGTGAAGGAAATGTACGCATCTGCATGGATATGCGGCAAGCGAACAAGGCAATTGAAAGAGAACAACATCCAGGTCCGCACGCTGCCGACATGATAACACAATTGAATGGTGCGAAGGTCTTCCCTCACCTTGATTTGACTAAAGGACATAATCAGTTACAACTCAAGGTGAATTGCAGGTACATTACAACCTTTTCTACACATATTGGTCTGTTCTGTTACAAAAGACATAGGGGTCGATTCCGATTCGGGCCGGAAAAAGCACCGACCGACTCGGATCCGGAAAAAATACCGACCGACACGTACCAGTGGCGCCCGACACGCCAAGTACGATGCAAGCCGCGATAAATCCGACCGACACGTCAGGAAACCAAGCCGACCGACCGAGCCGCTCGGAAAATAGCAATCCGGCCGGAAAAACACGCGAATCCAACCGACCGACACGCACCCGGAACAAATCCGACCGAATCGTACCCGCCAACTCCAACCTGCAAAGTACGATGCAAGGCGCGAAAACACGACCGAGTCGGACGGAGGACAAGCCGTACGACCGACACGCATACAAAACCGAGCCGAAGCAACACAATACACCGCGACCGACGCGTACGCAGCATACAAAACTGCACAAACACAGCGTGAACGAAACGGAAAACACCGTACGAGACCAATGCAGGGTCCGACTCGGTCACAAGAACGTTTCCAACATACACAAACAGCACAAAGGAAAAATCAACCAAAAAAAGGCCAAACAAGCAATTACCAAGCCAATAAATACTGGGGGGTGGGGACAGAGAACAAAGACACACCAACAACTCCACCTATATAAAGGACACAAATCACTACCATGAGCCTTTGCAAATGCCATTCCACTGCCAGCACCCAAGAGAAAGCAACCACACACCCACAGCTCATCCCTCACACAAGCCACACACCAGCAGCACACCAACAAATACCTACCTCACATACACCCAGCACAACACACACCCACACACCCTCACCTGCACACCAACACACACATCACCCACTATCACCACCCATCACCATGCCCCCCAAGAAGAATCCCAAGTTCCTAGATAGTGAATTGGAAGTCATGGTAGACGAGATCCTCAGGGTGGAGCCACAGCTGTTTGGCACTCTGGTCCAACAGACCCCCATGTCGCAGAAAACCAAGATGTGGGAGAGGATCATCAACAGGGTGAACGCCCAATCACCATGTCGGCGCACAAAGACCGACATCCAGAACAGGTGGTATGACGTGCGCAGGAGGGTCCGGGAGCTGCTCAAGAAAGACTACCACCTGAGCCAATACACCGGCAGTGGCCCTCCTGCCAAGCCAGTATACCTCAGGCCCTGGGAGGAGAAGGTGCGGGCCATCCTTCCGCCAGTGAGCGTATATGGACTAGAGGACATCCCAGAGCCTGGTGAGTACACAACAAATGTACACAATAAACTGCCACAAAACACACACATCACTGTCAAGGGGAGAGTCAAACCATGCACTCATAGCAATTACACAGCAACTAGAACAGAATCATCCCAAAATGTGTATGTCAGTCAGATAAACACAACACATGCCATCAAAAAAGTCACATCCAACTGTGCCAACACATGTACAAACACAACCACAACTACAGCTAGGCAGTGGCACAAATAGAACTAACACACACATCCACACATGTAGCCACCACAACAACACCAACACACAGTGAAGACCACTCAAAGGAAGGAATTCTGTGTATGCTGGCCAAGTCAGTGTAGCCAATAGCATCATGGGAGTCGCAGTCACACATATTGCCCCCCCACAACTGTCCCATCAACACCACCCTGAACCATGCTCACATCACAGGGAGTGGAGAAGGACTCACAAGATGGCTGACACTGGCTACTGCTGTGGGGAGCACAAGGCCCTGCTGCCAACTGTGCACCAACAAACAGCAGGACACCACTGACTGACATCCTGAGAGACAACTTACACTCCCTGCAATGCAAGCACGTTCCATGGTGGGATATCTGGCTGGCTGGCTGGGTGGGAAGGGGGACTTGCAGCACTGACCATAGTCACCAGCACCTCCCCTCACACCCCCCCCAACACAAACTCCACAGTACCCACCTGGTAGAATGCAATGCCCTCCATCCTAACACAAGATCCCACAAAGCACCACCACCCTGGGTTATGTTGTGTGAAGCACAGGGACACTCTTGGGACTCTTAGCCAAACAACTGCCAGGACAACACTCCCAGCCATCCTGTCAGCACAGCCAGCCCACCCCACAGGGAAGCAGAGTCAAAAGGAAGGAAGCATGGGCATGCTGGGAAGGGGGTGGAGGCAATAGCATGATGGGAGTCGTAGTCACAGACATTGCTCAGCCTCACAACTGGCCCATCAACACCACCCTGAACCATGCTCACATCACAGGGAGTGGAGAAGGACTCACAAGATGGCTGACACTGGCTACTGCTGTGGGGAGCACAAGGCCCTGCTGCCAACTGTGCACCAACAAACAGCAGGACACCACTGACTGACATCCTGAGAGACAACTTACACTCCCTGCAATGCAAGCACGTTCCATGGTGGGATATCCGGCTGGCTGGGTGGGAAGGGGGACTTGCAGCACTGACCATAGTCACCAGCACCTCCCCTCACACCCCCCCCCAACACAAACTCCACAGTACCCACCAGGTACAATGCAATGCCCACCAACCTAACACAACATACCACAAAACACCACCACCCAGGGTTATGTTTTGTGAAGCACAGGGACACTCTTGGGACTCTTAGCCAAACAACTGCCAGGACAACACTCCCAGCCATCCTGTCAGCACAGCCAGCCCACCCCACAGGGAAGCAGAGTCAAAAGGAAGGAAGCATGGGCATGCTGGGAAGGGGGTGGAGGCAATAGCATGATGGGAGTGGTAGTCACAGACATTGCTCAGCCTCACAACTGGCCCATCAACACCACCCTGAACCATGCTCACATCACAGGGAGTGGAGAAGGACTCACAAAATGGCTGACACTGGCTACTGCTGCGGGGAGCACAAGGCCCTGCTGGGAACTGTGCACCAACAAACAGCAGGACACCACTGACTGACATCCTGAGAGACAACTTACACTCCCTGCAATGCAAGCACGTTCCATGGTGGGATATCCGGCTGGCTGGGTGGGAAGGGGGACTTGCAGCACTGACCATAGTCACCAGCACCTCCCCTCACACCCCCCCCCCAACACAAACTCCACAGTACCCACCTGGTAGAATGCAATGCCCTCCATCCTAACACAAGATCCCACAAAGCACCACCACCCTGGGTTATGTTGTGTGAAGCACAGGGACACTCTTGGGACTCTTAGCCAAACAACTGCCAGGACAACACTCCCAGCCATCCTGTCAGCACAGCCAGCCCACCCCACAGGGAAGCAGAGTCAAAAGGAAGGAAGCATGGGCATGCTGGGAAGGGGGTGGAGGCAATAGCATGATGGGAGTGGTAGTCACAGACATTGCTCAGCCTCACAACTGTCCCATCAACACCACCCTGAACCATGCTCACATCACAGGGAGTGGAGAAGGACTCACAAGATGGCTGACACTGGCTACTGCTGTGGGGAGCACAAGGCCCTGCTGCCAACTGTGCACCAACAAACAGCAGGACACCTCTGACTGACATCCTGAGAGACAACTTACACTCCCTGCAATGCAAGCACGTTCCATGGTGGGATAACTGACTGGGTGGGTGGGTGGGTGGGAAGGAGGTCTGGCTGTCAACCAAACACAATCAATGCAGACCATGTTCACACCCCAGAGAATACATAGAAATGCCCAAATAATGCAGGACAATGTGCCACACCAATATCAACCCCTGACTGTGACGACTTAGGACAATACAATGTACAGGCCCGCACCCCGAGGCACAGTCACAACTGTCAGGTGTGTCAACCACTGATGCCTGCAGAAACATGACATACATTGTTTGTGTCTCCCAAAAACAGGTGATGATAGGGACACAGCAGCAGACGCTGAGGAGTCCCAGTCCCAGGCTCAAGAGGATGCCGAGCTCACTGGCGTCGTACAGCCTCTGTCCTCCTCGGACGATGAAGAACAACCTGGCACATCCGGTGCAAGTCAACATGCTGCACCAGCAGGACCACCAGCTGCAGCACCAGCAGGTCCACCAGCTGCACCCCTGCACCCACCCCTCCAACGACTGTCACCACGAATACCATCCCTGCCGACATGGACAGAATAAGGAACAACACCAGCGCAGTGACCCTGGACCAACCTGGGGCCATGGACACCACCACCACCACCAACCCCGAGGTGGACCAGGGTTATCTGTGCGTGCAACTGCACACACTGCACATGTCAGCAGGGGTGGTGGGAGGGGTGGGAGACAGAGGTCGCTGCTTGCAGACGTTGCTGGTGTGCATGAAGACCCACAACTGGTACGCATAGCTGATGCGTACCAGTCCAGCACCGGAGAGCTCAGCCAGGTAGTGGGGCTCCTCAGAGACATCAAACAGCAGCAGGCTGCCCATCATGCCCGCTTGGACTCCCACATGTCCCATGTGGAGTCACACATGTCACGTGTGGACTCCCACATGTCACGTGTGGACTCCCACATGACCCGCGTGGAGTCCAAGTGGGATGTACTACATGAGATGACGGCGGTGCACAGGGACATTTTACAATGCCTCCGCCAGATGAACAGCAACCAGTCCACACCTCCCTGTGTGCCAACAACATCTGGTACCGAACAAACTGCAACTGCCACAGGGAGGGAGGAGGACTCTGGCGGAGAGTCCCCTGCACCGCAGCAGCCTGCACTTGAGGGCCCCCCCCCAAGAAGAGGGGTCGTCCGAGGAGGGGAAAGTGAGAGGCTGATGGCCAAGCGCAACTCCCAGGAAGCCTGAACCTGTTCTGGATTTTCGCCTTTGTGCACAGACTGTTCACCCTGTTGATGGCAACACTACTCCCACACATTGCATGGGGAGTACAAGTTGGAACAATGTGTCAGACAACTGTGGCCCCGATACTGGGGATCCTGTCTACCTGGACTTTCTATTCATCTAGGAACTTGGGATTGCAAGATTCATGTACAGCACAATCCATCCTATGCACTATTATCACAGATGTATCACAATAAACACAATAATACACCATACTTGCCTCTGTCGTGATTCCAACGTGGGTGCTGTTATGGGGATGATGAACAACAAAATTACACTGTGTATGCGAACTGCAACAGCAAGGACAACACAGGCATGTGAGTACAGGCAACGTGACACATATGAGGGAGACACACCACCAGGGCTACACAACACATACACACCTAGGCCATCTGACTCATTGCCTACACTGATGTTGCCAGGGAAGACGGTGCAATGCACAGACACCACACCCATTCCCAGTTGTAGTCAAGTAGCCCACAGGTGCAGTAAGCAAATGGCAGTCAAATGTGTGACCACAGACAACGCACATCACTAAGTGAAGCACAGGTTTATTACACAGTAGCAACATGCCGTAACCACTACAGATGCAAGGTAACCCCACCTGGTAGCGGGCACACAGTCAACAACTGTAGACAGAAGGAAGTCCATGGGTGTGGCGCACATCACCTGTAGGGACACAACAGCTACCAGCCTGGATGTGCAATCACGTTGTCGGTGGACACAGTTGACCAAACGAATCTGAAAGTACCCTGTGAAGGACAGAAATGACACACAGTCAAAAGCAATGGAGTACAGGACAGAACAGCAAAACTCATGCACAATACATGTTACAAGATACCCACCCAGAACCAAGTTAGCATGTGAACACTGTTGGGGAGTACAGCCCACCTGTAAGCACACATCGCAACACACATCCAGTCAAGTAGCCCATGGACACACTCCAACAGCACCAGAGCACCACCCACACATCATGCCAACTCACATCATTGACATGACACCTCAGGATACTCACATTCAGCTAAAGAAGTTGGTGATGAGCTGTGTGCGGACATCACCATCACCATCATCATCATCATCGTCACTGGCATCGTGTTCCAGGCCAGGATCCTCCACAGGTGGCGGATGTTGGTCATCGTCATCCTGGATGAGAGGCAACTCCTTCCGCACTGCCAGGTTGTGGAGCATGCAGCAGACGATGATAATCTTGCACACTTTCGCAGGGGCATATGGGAGGGACCCTCCGGTCTTGTCCAGGCAGCGGAAGCGGCTCTTCAGGAGACCAAAGGTCCGCTCAATCACTCTCCTGGTCCGACCATGTGCCTCATTGTAGCGCATCTGGGCAGGTGTCACAGGGTTCCTGAGGGGTGTCAGCAACCACGGCATGTTGGGGTATCCCGAGTCACCTACGGACAGACAAGTGCACATCAGCTGACTTGGAAAAGTGGGCGGAATACTACAGATCAGATCACACACAATGGCACAAAGTCAGTACACACCGACAAGCCAGGCACGCTGGTTCTGCATCTGTGCCATCAACCTGGGGATGCGACTACTCCTCATCACAAAGGCATCGTGTGCTGAACCAGGGAAACGGGCACACACGTGTGTGATGGTCATGTCTGCAAGACACACCACCAGTGCATTGACCGAGTGGTAGTGCTTGCGGTTCCTGTAGGCCTGCTCCTGGGCCTGTGGTGGTACCAAAGCCACATGTGTCCCATCAATGGAGCCAATGACATGCGGCATCCTCCCCAGGGCATAAAAGTCACTCTTCACGTCAGTGAGTCGTCGCAGTCTAGGGAAATAGATGTACCGGTTCAGGAAGAGCAACATTGCCGCCAAGAAATCGCGGAGCACACGGCTGAACATGGTCTGTGACATCCCACCAGCAGACGCCACAGTATGTTGGAAGGTACCGGTGGCAAAGAAGTGTAGGGCTGCCATCACCTTCACCTTGGGGGTCAGCGCTGTAGGATACGGCCGGCCAGGCTGCAAATGTGGGGACAACTGCACTGCCAAATCCTCAATCAGCTGCCTGGTGAAGCGGTACCGTCGGATGCTGTCCCGTTCCACCATCGTTGCCAGGTCTGGGAATGGCCGATGGACAGCAGGAGCCCTGCAGTGCAGAGGAGAAGTAAGCAAGATCGTCAGTCACCCCACATATGCGGCATTGAACACACTCAAGATCCCAACATACATCATCATGAGGCACAACTACATGAAGTGTGCAGTACCGGAACGACATGTATGGTACATACATGGCCAACATCTGTCAACACGGTCCTACAGGTGGCATCAATTTGTCCCAGGTTGGCCCATTGGATATCATGATGCTGTGTCACAGTCACCCCCCAGTGACATGTGAGGACAGATGTGCCCCAGGCACCACAGCTCAACGACAGGCACATTCCCAGGGACCCTGTAATGCCACATGGACACTGGCATCACCTGGAGTATCATGTGTACACCACAACAAAACAAACATGACCCCCACAGGTAGTGGCCACACTTGCCATGGCAGGAGAGCCATGGACGTCTGTGACACACACGCACAACATCAGAGTCCATGCACACACAACGTGGATGTGGAGACTGTCTCCCATTGTGCACATGAAATCAGAGACATTGTAAACACTACATGCACAAAGACTGTGGAGGGCCATCACTATTGTGCCACTGGGACACCCTGGCTCAAACATACCGTCCCACATGGGACTCACGGGGTATGTGACATGACATACACAAACACCACTGTGAAATGTGACCATGGCACATGCACAGATATGAACAGTTGCACATCACAGTGGTCACGTACACGTAACACCCAGGAACCTGTCCCCATTAACACGTGCACAGCCTGGGGGTGGCTGCCCACAGGTGACACCCACAGGACAAAATGTACACCAACATACACACAATAGGAAATGCAGCCTTACATGCCTTATGATAAGGTTTGGACAGGCTGTCGTGATGTAGGTGTGCCCCTCACTCCCTGGGAGCTATCTGTGGCTGGCATATGTCCATCTGAGACAGGCATGCTGACATATGCCAGTCACATGTACAGTGATGCGTTGAACAGCAATGGACCGATCGGTGCCTCCGGCCGGCCCATTGCATTCAATGTGTGCGGGTACGCGTTGTACCCCTGTGCGCGTTGAACAGCAATGGACCGATCGGTGCCTCCGGCCGGCCCATTGCATTCAATGTGTGCGGGTACGCGTTGTACCCCTGTGCGCGTTGTACTGCAATGGACCGATCGGTGCCTCCGGCCGGCCCATTGCATTCAATGTGTGCGGGTACGCGTTGTACCCCTGTGCGCGTTGTACTGCAATGGACCGATCGGTGCCTCCGGCCGGCCCATTGCATTCAATGTGTGCGGGTACGCGTTGTACCCCTGTGCGCGTTGAACAGCAATGGACCGATCGGTGCCTCCGGCCGGCCCATTGCATTCAATGTGTGCGGGTACGCGTTGTACCCCTGTGCGCGTTGTACTGCAATGGACCGATCGGTGCCTCCGGCCGGCCCATTGCATTCAATGTGTGCGGGTACGCGTTGTACCCCTGTGCGCGTTGTACTGCAATGGACCGATCGGTGCCTCCGGCCGGCCCATTGCATTCAATGTGTGCGGGTACGCGTTGTACCCCTGTGCGCGTTGAACAGCAATGGACCGATCGGTGCCTCCGGCCGGCCCATTGCATTCAATGTGTGCGGGTACGCGTTGTACCCCTGTGCGCGTTGTACTGCAATGGACCGATCGGTGCCTCCGGCCGGCCCATTGCATTCAATGTGTGCGGGTACGCGTTGTACCCCTGTGCGCGTTGTACCTCAATGGACCGATCGGTGCGCACCCATTGACAATGGGCTTGCCTGGCAACGGACGCGTTTTCGAATATTCGAACGAGTCGGTTGCTGGAAAATCAGTTGGTCACCCACAACAATGTTGCAAAATCATGTATGTCATGAAGTTGAAATTTTGAAGGATGCTGTGGGCGTGTTTTGGTGCTGCTATTCCATGGATTGGCCAGATTCAGAAGATGCAAACGACTTGGACCTATCACTTTGGACACAAGGGACAGTATCTGCCTCTCCAGCACATATATATTGCTGCATGTTCCCCTGAGAGCCCACTTGCCTGCACTACATGCTCCAGGACGACATCTGCCACTGCACTGCTGCTGTCTCTGCCCCTCTGGACCCTGCAATGGCACGTACTGTGGAGAGAGCCCCAGCCTTCAGCCTTGAAGAGAACCAGGCCCTGCTGGACAGCCTCACTTCCACAGTACAGCAAGCTGTATGGGACACCAGGGGAGCAGGTGAGTGTTCTGTGCACTGCCTTTCTGAATGTGCATTTTGTCTGACTAGCAAGGCTGAGAGTCAGCACACCACTGGCTAGCAGGCTCACTGAGTAGTTGTCACCCCCCATAGTGTGTAGTGACTTGCACTGGACAGGTATGGTGCAGTGACAGTGCTTCTGAACAGGGTTTTACTCCCCATGCTATGATACCATGTAGTGACTTCTGGAAAACTGTCCATGGGCAGCCGTGCACTGCCTGGGTACACCATGTGCCCCTGTGATTGCGACATGTATATGCAACTGTGTCATGCACGGATATGTTGCATGTGTAGTAATGGCCTTATCACTTTGTCATCCTGACAGGCTTCTGCCCATCGGAAGCATGAGATCTGGAAGGACATCGTCCGGGCTGTCCGGTCCGTGGGGGTCTACAAGCGCCGGATCCGCAACTGCCAAAAGAGGTGGCAGGACCTTCGGGGCTGGACCCGGAGGATTGCACGGGTCCAGCTGAAGCTGTCGCCTCCTCGCAGGAGGGGCGGAACACGGACCCTGACCCCCCACATGCTCAGGATCCTGGCGGTGGTCTTTCCAGACCTGGATGGGCAGCTGAAGGCCAGAGAGCAGCAAGGAGGGGGTGAGTCAAAGACTGCACTGTGTACTCTGTCTAACATGTTATGTGCCCTCCTCGGGCCAGGTTGAACTGCCACAGTACAGCAGTCATGTTGTCCAGGAGCCATGTCCCTCTATTGTGCACTGCCCACTCCTCATCTGATACCCAGGTGTGGCCCTTACATGCAGGGAATTCTGTCACTTAGGACTGTGTCCTTGCAGTTTGCTTGACTCAAGGTGGGAGACAGCATCTGTTTCCCTGACTCTGTGGTGGGCATCATGGGTGGGTCCATTGCTTACACAATGCCTGTATTCTGACATGTATTCAGCGTGTTACTTTGATCTGTGGTCCAATTGCTGAGCTGATCCACCACATGTGGCTGGGGTACCTGGCACACACCCATGCTGCGGGTGGGAACAATGTTTGGGCCCCAGGAGTATGTATATGACGTGTGTCACACATACTTAGCCAGCTGCCTACAGTCCAGGGCTCATCCCTCATTCATGTGGGGCTGGACAGTCATGCCTACTCCAGGCCATACAATACACTCTGTACTCCCACTCCCGTGTATCAGAGGACACATTGTGCACAGTGATTTGACCCCTCAGGTGTCTGCCTCTGTGTCAGTGTGCTGTGGATTAGTCGCCAGGACTGCTGTGGAGTTTCTTGGTAGGGGCTCAGCATGCCACTGGAGATGTGACCATAGGAGACGATACTTGTGTGACACATAGGTGTCTGATCAGCTGCCCATGCAGACTGGGGCATGTAAATGTGAAGTTCAGGCAGCTGTTCCCCATGCACAGCAGAGTGTGAGGGGCTCAGGTTCAGAGGGTAGTGTCACAGGTCTCCCATATGTCCAATAGGTATGACCTGGACAGATGAGGGTTAAGAGGATGTGTTGTGGGGGGATGTACATGTGCACTTGTGCAGCTCCAGGACTTGCATTCCCCATGACCTACTATTGTGACACAGTGCAGAGTGTTGTTAGATCTGGCTGCAAAGTCATACATCACTGAGACAGTGATGTATGACTTTGCAGTCATGCCTCCGCCATGGCATGTGTCTACTGATTGGTGATCCTGCAGGGGAGTGACATGTGCTACATGCACACCATAGTGGCGCTGGCTATCAGGACATGGGTGCATCATGGTGTCTGTCGCTGGTATGCATCACATGCATTTCCTATTTGACTCTGGGCATCCCTTACATCCGTAAACCTGTACTGACTCAGTGGCAAGAGCTGTGATGTGTCCACACCGTGTCCTCTGCACTGTCCAACTACTGTGTACTTGGTGCATGTGTCAACACTGGGGTGTTGCAATCCAACAGACACCAGACAGATGGGTGCAAGGCCATGTGGGATGTGAGTGCCATGCTTGGCATCAGACTGACAATTGACTTCTCCTGTTCAATTAGGGCACTTTTAGCAATGTACAACTAATGATGCCAGGGCTTGCTCTGTAATGTGCTGTGCTCACAGTGGTGTGTGCGTTTGGTGCAGGTGACTGATGTCTGTCTGTTTCCCCATTGTTTGCAGATACATCCACGGCCACGGAAGGGGACAGCTCCACGGACCAGGAGGAGCCGGAGAGCCAGACTGGGTCAGCAGCCGAGGAGTGGTCGGAGGGACCCAGTGGCACGGAGGGCGAGGGGAGCCACACCGAGGAGTCCTCAGCAGCATCCACCTCAGCTGAGGACCAGAGCAACTCGGAGGATGACTCCCTTGTGGAGGCGGGTGTCAGCAGCCACCACACCCCAGCTAGTGTTGCTGTCCCCGCCACCACCAGCACCACCACCGCCCTCCCATCGGCTCCCATTCCCCAGGTCCGTGGAGGCTCCCATGTCCGGGAGCGTGTCTCCTTTGGGCCAGGCACCGCACCCCCTGCCCCTGTGTCCCCTGCTGCCCTGAGTGAGGAGTCTGTGTACCTCCTTCGCCAGCTCCATGTAGGGCAGACAGCCATGCTGAGTGTCCTCCATGCGCACACCGCGCTGTTGACTCAGCTGGTGTCGTTCATGGAGGGCATCTCATCGGGCATGTCTGACCTACAGAGGGGCAATAGGTCCATGGACTCCTCCCTGACGGCAGCAGTGTCCCTCCTCAAACGGTCCCTCACCCCTCCTGCCTCTGCTCCATCCACACTCCCCAGCACCTTACCCATCCCAGGCACACACACACTGGCACAGGCACACACCAGCACACACACATCCAGCACACTGACACACACGCCAATGACAAAACGCACACGCACGCACATTCAGGGGACTGAAGCCAGACTCACAGGGGATGGGGCCCTGGAACACACACACGCATCCACATGCACTGCGCAGTCCTCAGTTCCCTCTCCCTCCAAAGCACCCTCCCTTGCCTCACCTGCAACCCCAAAGTCACAGCAGCTCTTCCTCTGTGACCTCGGCCTCTTCCCCACCGATGAAGCTGCTCCAGCATCCCGGGGGAAGAGGAAGCCCACCCACACGGAGCAGAGTGCCCCTCGCCCCCGGACACCCTCCCCCAGGCGCAGACGGACTGAGGCCCCCACCCGCAAGTCCCCCGGAGTGCTAAGAGCAAGACCCCGCCACCACCCTGCAGCTCAGGCACAAGGTCTCCGTCCTCCATCCCTCAGGCCCCCACTGCACAGGTGCCCCCACCACACCCTGCCCCAGGTTCCCCACCCACAGATATACCATCCCCAAGATGCTCCGGCCTTCTCCCCCTGCCACTTGCTCTCCCAGCACCACACCCCCCGCTGCGCTTGTCTGTGCCACTGATGTGGTGAGGGTGTCCCCCCTCTGTCCAACCCACCTTGCCTGTTCCCCATTCTCCTCCCCTGGAGGTAGGCACTGCAGTGGAGTCCACTACCGCCCTGTCTGACTTGGGCACTGCAGTGGCGGACCTGTCCACCCCATCTGCAGGGTCCACTGCAGTTGTGCCGGCACCCACGACATCTGTGTCATGCCCCCCAGTTGTGCCGGCACACACCATGTCAGACACCTCCACTGCAGTTGTCAGTGGCTCTCCTGCACCCACCACCCCTTCCCTGACTCCCCTGGTGAGCCCTGATCCTGTCCCTGCGGTGCCTGGCCTGCCCCCCGGTTGCCCCTCCTAGTGGATTGTCCCTGGTATTGTGCAGGCATGCGTAGGGTGACATCTGCCAGTGTCACCCTGTTTGAACTTTGACAATGGACTGGCCATTGGCCTTTGCTCTTTTTCAGGACTTCGTTTGGCCTCAACACATATGCTGAATAAAGCAACTTTCTTTTCTCTAGTGCTCATGCTTCAGATGTACATGTTGTTGGTGCAGCTAACCATGCCCTTGCTGCAGTGATGGTGATATCTGGTCTCATGATTATGAAGTGTTACTGTGCAGGAACCCATGTGGTCCAGGGGGAATGTGTCCTATCATGTGGTGTATCCATGTCATCAATAGCAGCATCTGAGGGTGTCATGTGTTCAGTATTTGGCAATGGGTTTCCTACTTACATTGGCAATTTCATATCTGTGGCTTCCACCCCTGCACATCTGTTGTGCCTGCCATCGTTGCATTTGTCTACTTCCCTGACCGTGTTGCCATCTCCAGTGGACATGCAGGTTTGGGCATCAATGGGGAGGGACTCATCCGTGTAGTCAGTGCAACATTGCTATACAAGTGTGTTGGATCTGTGCTGATGATTCCGTTGGCACATCCATGACCAGGCTGATGTGATGGGAGCCCTCATTTGGTGCTAATTGTTGATTGTGTGACCAAGTGCTCAGCTGACATGATGGGGCCCTACTGAGGCAACATATGGCACAGCTTTCCTCACACAGGAGTGGAGTCCCCTCATGGCAGTGTGTACACGTGTGACATTGCCTGCGCCCAAGGTGTGTGTTGTATGTGCATGTCTGTGTGTTCACTTCCATTCATCTGCGCATGCTGTGATCCCTAGTGTTGTACCTGTTTGTGATGCTTGCTGACTTGAGCTATGTTCCCCCAAAGTCTTCTCCCTGTGTTCTCTGTGATGTGGGTGCATGGCACATTACTGGTCATCAGGGTGTCACCCATAGGTGTGTTTGCTGTCAGGGCAGAGTTTGTGTGCTGACGCAGATGGGTCACAGTCAGGTTTCCCTTTGGCACTTGTTGTTTGCCCCTGTCATGTGATTTCCAGTTTGTGTTATCTTTCAGTGATTGTGACACGTTGTGTGTGTGACTGCTGGCACTCCTTAGGGTCCGGGCTGCAATGTTGGTTGTTGTCTATGTGTGTTCTTTGTGGGTGACCTTGGCTTCTTCATTGGTGTGTGACTGTGGCTGGGATCCCATTGGTCGGTGTGGTATTGCCGTCATGTCCATGTACAGAGTAGTGTGCAGTGTGTCAGACATTCAGGAGTCTTGTTGAGTGTCCATGTGTGATGTGTTTCTACACCTTGGTTCCCACCCACCACCCTGGAATAGTCATGGGTGCATGTGCAATGTCACCAGTGCATGTGTACTTCACTGCTGCACATTGTTGGAGGTCGAGGGGTGTGGTCTTGAGTGTGTGCAGATGAGAGTTGTTGCCCGGCTAGTCCCCTGCCTCCATGTTGGCCTTGGCTTACTGGCCATGCTGATTGATTTGTGCTTGTGTAGGTGTGATGGTAGTTAGTTGC